>JARYHS010009186.1:117656616-118235561 GCA_031002005.1 Vandiemenella viatica | reverse complement strand
ACCATGACACTTTGTCTTTGGCAGAAGTATGAAATTGCCACAGGTCGAACCACTTTCAACCCCCATTTCTCCCACACCCCCATAGCTACCGACATCTAACAACCATAGTGCACTACATGAGATACGATTCTACTACCAAACACAAACACCAATGCTCTATGCTATGTAGTTGTGGCAGAAAAGTGACATATGCGGAGACAGTCGAAATACGAAAATATCCTTGGTCGGCCACTTACAACCACCATATCTACCACAGTACCACAGTTTCTGAAATTCGGCCGCTGTTGTGATCGAAAGGTGACTCTGTGCTACTACTACACACAAACGCCAGTTATCTGTGATCTATAGTTTTCGCTGAAAAGTGATACACCATGACACTTTTGTCTTTGGCAGAAGTATGAAATTGCCACAGGTCGACTACTTTCAACCCCCATATCTCCCACATCCCCATAGCTACCGACATCTAACAACCATAGTGCACGACAGGAGAGACGATTCTACTACCACACACAAACACCAAAAGTCTATGTTATGTAGTTGTGGCAGGAAAGAGAAGTACACGGAGATACGAATTTTTTGTCGAAATATGAAAACGCCCTGCACTGACCAACTTTACTCATTATATCTCCCACATCCCCACAGCTATCGGCATTCGGCCAACGTTGTGCACGACAGGAAACTCCATGCTACTTCCACCCACAAACATCAGTGATCTGTGCTAGGTAGTGGTGGCTGAAAAGTGAAATATAGTAAAAAACACGTCTATTTTTATATATATACTCGTATAAGATTTATAGAAGCTGTTACATACATAATTCCTTTGTTTGTAGTTTCATAAAAACCATTAACCGGTTAACAATTATGGAAGTATTTTCAGATCAGAGCCTGTATTTCTTGATCGATTAAGTTTAGCACTCTAATCAGCTTCATCATTTTCCAGCTACTGCTTTGTCTAAGCACTGACGGTTCCGTAGACAGAGTATGTATTAACAGAATTCACAAAAAAGTAAAACTTTAAAAAAATAATCAGTAAAAAGGTATTTTTAAATAGAACACCCGCTTATAACATTAAGCACTATTTTTAAACTGTAATATATTTCACTTCACGAAGGTGGGAGAAGAGTTGCGCAACGCCCAGTATGAAATTTCTGCTAATGGTACATGGGATAAACAAGCTATCCTTGGTGTAATTTAGGTAAACGCTATAAAATTTGTATGATGTATATCTTATAGCCTAGTTTCTATACAATGCAACAAGTCATTTCTGTTCCATCAAATTGTCCGGAATAATGCGTTTATCAAGTTCTTACACAGTTAACAGTGAACCATTTGGACATTTAACATGCCCTTAAACCAAGTTTTTCACATTTTCATTTACGTTTTCTTGTATAAACCGCATTTTTTAGTTATAATCATGCAGTTCATGCTTATACCTTCCCTAATGGATGAAACCTTTCTTGGCAGGAGTCCTACAAGTTAGAACATTATTCACAGTAAGGTTATCTCCGTGTCATTTGTTTGGTTTAGCTGTTGACTATGAACTAGGTGATCGGAGCTCAAATTATGCTGAAGCTGGAGGTTTTCACTGAAGCTGAAAGTTCAGAACCATCATCCATTGCATTCTCACTCTGAGAGCTATCAAATGAAAACCTGGAAAGAGATTGTTAGCGTTTATTTTTATCCGTACGCCGAATATTGCAATCATTGATATTGCCCGACGACGATAATCGCACATGTGACTCCTGTCCATGCACACGCTTGCGTAAACTTCACTGATTTTTTCTTTACCCGTTTTCCTACTTACCAGATACTAACCAGTTAATTTAATTCTTTCTATATGGCCTCCAATATTTGGTGTATAACAAATGCTTTAACACCTGAAACCGCAATATCAGTACTGATCATTTAGCATCCTGCATGCCTCTTTTAAATGACTCATCAGGCCTTTCTTTGACACAATAATATTACAATTTATTTCACACTTTTATAATTTCATTAAGATCTTTATTAGATGACCCGTACGAAAATTTCGCGAATGTGTTGAATAGGTTGATGGTTGGTAATAGGACGAAACAAGAACTGTCTCATGTGTATAAATCGTTTATTAGTTTACTGTGATAGGTACGTAACAAAAGTCGCTACCAGTGAAGCATTTCTGTGATGTGAGCTGCTGCTATCTAGTAGCTTGGCTATGAACTATCTCATACGCGCGACTTTCACAGTTATTACTTTTGACCTTCAAGGGTCAAAGGCCGAAAAATTTCGTTTTTAATTTATAATGTTGTCTGAGTGAAGAACTCTTTTAAATGATATCTCATCTTTCGATTTTGGTTGCTCGTCACACAAAAATACGTTGTAGAAATATTGACACTTTTACAATTTAAAGGTCGAACTCCGATAATTTCCTTTCTTAATATATGACGTCACCAAAGCGGTGATCTTAATAAATTAAATGATATTTAATTTATCGATTTCGGTCAGGAATAAAGTGAGACAAACGGTTTGTGGTACAAAAAATCGCATTCTAGAAATAGACATTTTTGCCCTTTTAATGTCGAAATTGAAAAAATTAGTTTTCTTAAAATATAATGTGACCAAATTGGATACCTTAAACTTAAAATGATACCTCATTTATCGATTTCGGTTGGGTATGTGTGGAGATAATGGCTTGTGACAAAAAAATAAAACACACTATGGAAATAATATATATATATATATATATATATATATATATATATATATATTATTCCGTTTCACAATGAGTAATTTTCAATTGAGATCCAACATTCACAGTCCACTTTTTTCCCTGAAGCTATATACTGTCATATACAAACAATTATGGGCCCTACCACCATACAAGGATTGATCCGGTTTCCTTTTAGGCTTTTCTTTCTCTAAAGCTCTTCTTTGTAACATTATCATTCCATATTAATGGCTTCTATCAACCAGTTTTTTAATACAACTACCCTCTTTTTTCCCTTTATGTCAGATATTGCTTCACGCTTCTGGGGACATATTTGATCCTTTTAATTAAGGTTTCCAGAGTTAATATTGCACTTCATTATTCTATACTTACCCAAATATTTCCACAATAATGGTCTTAATTCTAAGTAAAGACTATGTAACTTCCAAGAAGAAAAGGAGGAATATGTTGCTGAAAATTCCACCTGCATCCCTGTGCCAATTCTGTGCTCTTTCTCTGCTACGCAAGGCATCTAAAGTTCTGTATAAGGTTCATATTCACCTGTTCCTTATCAGAGAATAAATGAAAGCCTTACACGATACAAACCCCTTTGTAAACGATTGATACTTTTTTTGGCGAAAGAAGCTAGATATAACAATGAACAGATGGAGACAATGGTGTCAACTGCCGGCCGCATTAACTCGTGAAATATGTCAGTCAGACTACAAGACGGTCAAACAGTTGTTCCTAAACAGTTTACGACGACGGATGGGGAGGCGTTGTGGTTTTAAGTACGTGTTCGCTTTTCAGTGTAAACTACACTTTCTATAAACCCGTAAATCTCAGCCGGAAACACTGTTTACAGCGACTCCAGCTCATAAGTGTGGTTTGTTGAATTTATTTAGTTGGCATTTCCCGCGTGTTTAACGCTTTAAAACCGGCTGGCGACATAGCATAATAAATAGGGAGCTATCTTTACAGTCATACGCATCAGCGTCGAGAGCTCTAAATTTCAAAATACTTTCCCAATCAACGGTTTCCGGGAATAATGGCTGTTCCTTGTCGAGCACTGTGTTCATCAAATAACGTCAGTATCAAACCATTTCGCAGGTGGGAGAAAATCAGATCATGCAGGAACAGACGTTCACTGAAGAATGCTCTTCAAATTATGCAGTTGCTACACTAGTTATAGCCAAAAAATTTGTTTTTAGCGGAGTATTTCCGTGAACTTCCTTACTAAAACGCTTTAACTGTTCTTGACGCCAAACAAAAGGGATTTTGTTTGTTTTGTTTGTTTTGTTTTCAGTTGGCCTTTTTCCAAACAGGACACTTTTACATTTATGGAGGTATATCTCTTCATACATGCGCACATAGAAATAGAGGTAAAATGTTTTGTTCCTCACAGCTATACATGAATGTAGATCTTTCCGTCAGCGCGACCAATCTTCTATACTAATATTATAAATGCGAAAGTAACCCTGTCTGTCTGTTCGTTACGTTTCCTGGGATGAAAAGCTAATCAGATCGTGCTGAAATTTGAGAAGGAGATGCTATTTGGCATTAGGATGGATATAGGATAGTTTTTCTGGTTAAATAATACATATAATTTTGAAAAATTACTGAATGGCGATAGACAGACGCTTAGGATGTGTACGTCTCGGTAGTTCCTTCCGGTATAGCGGTTTGGTAGCTCAGTAGTTAATGCACTTGCTTACTCATATTTGGAGCGTGGTCTCCGGTTCAAATCACGGTGGAAACTCAGATTTTTAAAGATTGTTTTTGATTGTATTAGCCACTCCTGGAGGGTCAGTTCGGATTCCATGTTAAACTGTAGATATCACAAATTTATGGGTGCAATGCGTGGCAAATCGTAGGTGGTCTAACAATGTAGTATGTGTACCATTTTTACGCTATATTGATCCCTCAGGCGTTCAATCTCTAGCAGTAAGTGTGTATGTGATCTGCGCCAATAATATTATCAATGCGGGAGTAAGTCTCTGTCTTTTGTTACGTTTTGATGACTAAATGGTTATACCGAAATTGACAAGGAATACTTCGTATATGTAGGAAGAACACGGGACATTGTTTTCGCAATGAATAACAGTTTTAATCACGAACTTATCGAATGGTGACAGACAGACGGATGCTTGTGTTAGTCTGTAATCTTACGTCGGTTGCTCAAGCTGTGTTTCTCGCGCAGAGACAAAACTTATTATTTAGTATAGATGTCGATTTGCTCTGCATTGTACTATTACTTTGCGTCTGCCTAAAAGTTTCTTGCACCAATTTTGTATTCTTTTTTAATGCCTTGCGGGCGGGTGTAGCTCTAGAAGAGCACGAGCAGCTAAAGTTGTTGGAACCCAAGAATCTGATGCTCATGATGAAGAAAGAAGAAGAGACCAAGCTGAAATAAAGCTGCCCTCAGTTAAACCTCCCCCCCCCCCCTCCCACACACACACACACACACATCGCCGCACCTTCGTTTGTTTTTCTCTTTTTAAATATGTTGGAAATTGATTCTCTTCATGAGAATGGTTCGACGGTAGAATGATATAATGATGGCTTTCCTGTCATATTATGCCGACTCGGTGTTGTTTGGGACAAATCTTTCGTTACTAACGGCTTTCTATATCCAATTCTAGCAATGAAATATTAAGTCCATGCTTACGAAGTCGCGGGTAACAACTAGTAGCTTTATGTATTTACATAGTTATCCTATTAACCTAGCGTTTGCTCGAGACATTGTTCGCGTTGACGACAAATATGTGAACACATTTCTTAAATGATTTGTGTAGGTACTGAACCTGTGATGCTTCAGTGAATCACAAAATCACATAAGCAAAACAAAAAATTAAATTAATTGTAGTATAATTTCTCTATACGCCAACCCCGGCAGCGTAGAGGATTGGGTGTTAGCCTCGCGTTGGATAGGTCGTCGGTTCGAGTCCAGCCAGGACCATGGGTGGCTTAATTACATTGTTGTGTTCGTCTTATGTCGTCTATGCCACGCTGTGTCTAGTATACATTGAGTTCACCCATAAATACTGGCTGTGTGGCCTCGAAGACAAATACCAATTTTTTTTAAAAAAATCTATATATTTACTATCAATCATGCAGTCAGATTTCTTGTTTAACTATGCACCTATAACCATAATTATTTAATGGTTTCCAGAAGATGGGGTAAATGTATTTTTTAAACAAAAGAAAAAATAGTAATTTGAAAAATGCCGAGCAAACATAAATGAAATCTTTCATTTTCAGTTTCGCAATCTGACAACAGAATGAAAAATTACTTGCGGTGTATAATTTGGCAGTATATTTGCTTTGATCACTGGCCAGTTCGAGTTACAGGTGAAGGTTATGAAAAGATCTAGAGTGGCATAATTTCGATTGTATATTCATTGCATCTTATGTTAGTTCGTGCATATAATATTGGGTTATTTTATGAATATAACAAATGGCCGCTTTGAATAAGTAAACTCTTTGGTGATTATCGGCAATACCAGTAAACGAATTGACAGCGACAATTCCCAAAATAATTATTTGTTTTTGCAGGATGAAAAGTGTCCTATATGCTAATGCAGGTTATATTCTGACTCTGTACTAATATGGAACAAAAATAAATGGATTGGCTGGAGCGAGGTTTCATTCTTACAAAACTGTTATTAAAATTACAGTCTATCACATACCAATTAAATCACCATGGTTACATATTTGGTGCGTTGAATCCCAATTGTGGTGCTAATTTCTGGATGGTTTGAGTTTATAGTTTTATTATACATGTCTAAAATCTTTATTTCTAATCGTAACAGTACAAAACATCGACACTTACATGTAGTTCTTGAATTTTTCGTATTTGATTAGCGCGGTCGGATGCTACATACACCAGAGTAGTCTGATGTCGTGAACCAACTGTAGAAGCTTGAAAGTAGTCTTTAACATCGTACGGTTTCGTCTTGATAGTACTGTAGCTCTTTGATTTGTAACTGTAATGTCGAAGCTATTTAACTCAGCAATGTGATCCGCGTCTACAAAATTCCCACATCACTGGAATCTTTAAAGATCTCTTGTGCCGTTCAAGTATTCACACCTTAGGTGAGTATACGACGAGAAATGATTCATACAGTTCCCAGTGTGAATACACCTTCCTGTGTTGCATGGTCTAAATGTTGAAAATTTTGTTGAAATTCCGTCATACAGTATGAAGTCGGTGGGTCTAAGAACGCAAAAATAGCGTCGATTTTGAGGCTACTGCTGTCCCGAATATTAGTTTTGTGTGTTGTAAGGCATAAATGTGAGCTTCATCGACATTCCGTCACCGGACATCGGCATAAGACAGTAGTTTTCATTAGGTTGGAGAGGGACGTGCAGGAATACATTACAAGTATAAAGGGCAGTTTTCAAAAGTTTACTTCTACCAGCGAAAAATTTTAAAGCAATAATTTTGCATAATGCCAACATATGAGTGTAGCAAAACTGTGCCTGGTACGGAAGCTTCTTCACAATGGATATAAAAAGAATTTTAATGACTTAAATCCTTTGTTATGTCAGATTTTTCCATTCCTACCCGTTTCTCAGTTTCCAAATTCGAAAAAAAATACATTTCACTGAGAACCCTTTTTCCTTTGTTTGATTACTGTTGCCTAGCGGCCATCTTATGTGTTTGTCCTGCATTTTCCTATCTCGCGTTCTATTACTTTGTCCTTCCGCCTTTTTCTTGTTGTGTCCAGTGTTTTATTCCAACAACAATGAATGTTTCATCGTGAGAGCAATCAGATTTTTCCCCGAAACCACCGCCGCCTCAGAACTTCGGAAATGGGAATTTGCATAACAACATATCCTAGATACCTGACACCCACCCGGCCTCAACCACCGATAAAATTCCTTTCTTTGACGCATCACTCATTATTATCAGTATTAGCGTTGTTGTCATTTAACTAACTACATTTTTTTTCAAAATTTATATATCTATATTTAATTCTCCAATTTTTGTTTTCGTCTCTACATTCCGTACCCTTTTTGTATATTACTACTTCTATCACTTTCTGCGATATACATATTTATGTATAACATCTTTGTCCCAGTCATGTAGGAAACTTCGGCGTGTGCACACCTCCCGAACCACATGACTCATTCTCTTTGACATGAAGAAGGTTTAATACCGAAATATTGTGTATTTTTTTGTTCGTGATATATGTCTTTTTCCCGTCGCTGCCTTCAACTTTGGTGAGTGATGAGTCATTTTCCCTTTCCTTCTAATTTATAGAACTAAAATTCTGTAACTGAAAGCTACTGTTTGGACTTGAAACTAATGATCTTCCAAAGATATTACAACTAAAGAGCCCTGCGAGGAGTACGTATTAAAACTAAGGATTGAGCTGCGGAATATGTGAGCTGCGAACTTCTCCTCTATTAAAGGTCCTCGCGCGGCACCATAAACAAGAGCCGGGCGTGGCGCGATGGAAGAGGCCTCAGCCTGCAAGTTTTATTGTGCTGTCGGCCATTGTTAATTACGGCCCCAGAGTCGGAGACCGCGACACCGAGTTTATTGCTCTGATGCCGGCGCTGTTGTTCCTCGCGACGAAACCTTAATATCACGCTCCGTAGTTTGCGTTCCAGGTGGATTAACTTGTTATTTGTGCCGCTCCCGGGTTGCTCTGCCTGCCTCCACAGTAGAATTGCGAATTATATTTAAAGCGCTGCCTGCAAAAAAAAAAAAGGAATAAGAGAGGGTTGGCTTTGGTCCGGCGAGGGAGGCCCCGCGAAGGTAGCGCTTATCTAATTGCGAGCGGCTTCCGTAAACAGCGTGAAATATTGCGCGAAAAGTCGTCCGGCTGAAAATGAAAGCACGTTTGCTTGGCCATTAATTCAACTCGCCCCTTCTGAATAGAGAAAGCTTATTGCAGCCTTAATATAGGCGTAGCTGCAAACTTTAGCTAATAGCCGGACGTATTAAATGAAACACTAATTTACATCCTATCTGTTGTTTGGCAAAAGGTAGAGTGCTTCCCCATCGGAAAATAATTCATTCACTCTTGCAGCGATTAAGCTTCGCTGCCCAGATGAGCAATAACCTAGCTCTATACCGTCGCCTTTTGCAGTTGAAAATCTTTATTCTAATATCACATACTAAATCACTTACTGAGAAGTCATTTTCAATACTGAGAAGTAGGCCTTTACCTTTTTAATAACAATATAATGGGGGGAGGGAAGGGGCGATGAAATTTTTCTTTAATCGGAAGAAGGTGTGGTAAGAAAAAATTTGGGAATCTCTCGTCTAAAACCGACAAGATAGAAGGAATCTGTAACACAAAGTCTATCAGAATGACGCCGTGCCGATTTATTAAAATATAACGTTTTGGTCCCTACTTTCTCAGATACCAGTATCTATTTGATATTTTTCGGGGCATCGATGAGTCTATGTGAATACCCTGCTGTATTCCCTGCTTGACAGTGTTGTTGATCTTCCAGGCGAGTACAAAATCTACATGGTTTCACCATTAGAATTGCTTAGCGAGGCTTCTGGCAATTTCACCACAGACGCGGAAGTGAACATTTTAATCTCGTCATAGTTTAACAGTCATTTAGCATATTCACTTCCTGATGAGTGTGACCTGCACGTTTCTTTCACTATAAAAAGGCCACCCGGTCGTTTGATTAAATACTGTTAAATCATGTTTTCGTGATGGTTTGACTGTCTTCTCACCCCATGTATGAATATTACATGTCACCGATTTTTGGTTACGGAAGAGTTCTACACTCAACAACTATACAAATACACCCACACAAACGTGAAGAACTATACTGACTCTGATAAACGTATTAAAAATTACGAACATAACCTACGTCACATAGAAACTTCTGAAACACCCACTGGAATGAAAACAGACAAATGTTTTATTTTATTCATTGACGAAACATGGCAAGTAGAAGACAGGAGGCATATTCTCTGGTCGGTCCTGTTATTAATATGGAAAACAATTTTACTGTGGTGTTTATAGCGCCCTTCCAACAATTTTAAAACTAAATTATTTTATAACGGTGACCTTTAAGGAAATTAAAATGATTAAAATACGTGTTTGGTCTTTTAACAGTTCTTTCGTTGAAAAACATATTTGCGTAAAGCAATGTTCTACAAGCCACGTATCACTGTTCTGGAATTTAAAATGGAAACATAGTAGTTACATTTGTCATTACATAGATTTTGATGCAACATGGTGAAGTGTTTTAAAGAGACAAGTAACAACGCCTCGACTTACAATTAAAATAAAATAATTACCTGAAACTTACGAGTATTTGGAACTGTTTTAGATGTACACAAGAGTATCCAGAACTCGGTTGTATACTTCTCATCACCTTCGGAACGTCTCTCTCTGCTCACAGCAAAGTGTGCTAACAAGGCCTACAGTGACACACTCGTGAATGCACATACTCCAGTCAACAATGAACCCGACAATAACAAAATGGAAAAGATCTGGCCACAAATAGAAAGAGTACTTAGCAAAATCCTCTAACACCATGTCAAGATCTCCTTGGAGACTTTAACACACAAATCGGCAGAGAAAGGAAATACAGACGCAAAGTCGTGGACTTTTCAGCACACAGAAATCCAAATGCCAACGGACGGCGTCTAATCAACATCTGTGAAATAGCCAATCTCCAGACAATGTCCACACACTGTAAGAATCCTCCATGGAAGATGACCACTTGTAAATGACCAATCAACCACATAGGTGAATATCAGATCAATCATGTAGCGATTACCAGAAACTTCTCTCCAGAAATTTTGACTGTGAGGGTACTAAAGGGTTATGTTGAGTCCGACCATTATCTTTCACAAATCAAAGTTCGTTTCAGATCTAATCTGAAACGATATCAAAAGCCCAAAAACGCACGCATTGATCCCGCATACTTACAAAAACATGCACACGAATTCACACAATCGCTACAAACAAACATACAAATATGGGACGAATTTATTGATACCATTCAAAAATCAGCAAGGAAACTTGGCCAGCCTCCACGGAGACAGAAACACAGATGGTAGACATCAGTGTACGATAAAGCCTGAAAGAATTGGCATAACTACCTAACACCAGATAATTGCCAGGGTTTCTAGAAACACAGAAGAGAACATCCTAAATAAACAGACGAGTCAAACTCATGTACCACATCAAAAGATTAGAGAAAATCTATAATGACTAAAAAAGAAACAACACAGAACATTTTTTCAAAACTTTCCGGGAATAACTGTCTACCTTTAAGCCTCCTAGTCTTTGCTTCCGTCGACCTGATGATATGCTTGAAACCAATACAACGCCCAATAGTGACATTCTGAAGCAGTACTTCTAGAAGTTGTACAAATGTGAACCACCTACAAAGAAACTCCATTTCCTGATACTCTCCCGAAACCACGACTCAGCTCCACCGACACTGAGTGAGATACGAAACATCATACTTCAGTTGAAAAATAACAAAAGCACCACGGAAGACAGTAGGCCTAATGAGCGAGATGCTCAAGATCGGGGGAGAAATACTAACTGTCCGGCTGCACGCTATTATTTTAAATAAATTGGAGACTGAAGTCATACCTGCAGATTGTAAAATTGCGTTAATTTACCCGCTACATAAAAAAGGAGACAGGATAGATCCAAACAATTTACGAGGGATTTCACTCCTGCCAATCGCCTACAAAGTACTTTCTTGTACTCTCCGGTCAAGGTTAGAGAAACAGACAGAACATAAGATTGGTGAATACCAAGCAGGATTCCGACCACACCTATCATTCATAGAACTGATATGGAACCTCAAGGCGATACTCCAACATCGTCAGTCAAACTGTACAGTGGTAACTTTTGTAGACTTTAGGAAAACATACGATTCGATTGACGCAACACGCTGTTCAGTATACTACGTGAATATGGAGTAGATAATAAAACCACTATGTTAATTCAACAAACTTTGACAAATAAAACTTCAAAAGTGAAATTTATGGGCGAAATCTCTGAAGCATTTGAAATTAAAGCTGATCTAAGACAAGGGGCTGGGTTATCATCTCACCTGTTCAACCTGGTACTAGACAAATCATTAGCACATGGAAAAAACAAATATCTGGAATATATATGGGAACTAAGGATAAACGAATCATCATAAAATGCGTTGCTTTTGCGGATGATCTACCAGTAGTTACACGAACTCCTCAAGAAGCCAGACATGCTGCTGAGAAGCTTCATGAGATAGCCATCGAAACCGGCTTCCAAATCTCTTATGAGAAAACACAATATGTGTATTCCAAAAGCGCAAGCCTGAAGCCACTCGCGACCAAATATGGCACTGTTAAACAAGTTAAACACTTTAAGTACTTAGTGGAAATTATTGGGAATACTGGAACTGAGAAAGAGGCCCACAAAACCAGCGCAGAAAAAATAAGAAAAGCATATACAATTGCTTGGAGTACTTACAATAAGAAATCACTTTCCACCAAAGGCAAACTACATCCAGTATGCGTAGGAGACGTCGTCATTAAGTGTAAATATTAATGGAATCTAAAAGCTAGAAGGACAGATACTGAGAAAAACATTCGATCCCAAGATCCTAGACGGCATCTGGATGCGCAAAAGCTCAGAAGAACTGTATTCACTGACCGAATGATTCACCTCAGTCGCACGGAAAAGACACATGAAATTCTACGGACATATATAGCACGAATGAATAACTCGCGACTGACCAAGAAAATCTTCCACATCATCAAAGGACCCCAATAAACCAAAGCATGTTGGCTTGTAGAATCTAGAAGGATCTTGCAGAAATCAACCTAGACCCATTGACACCTACACGAAATATATATTGACAATTAATCACTTCATATAAATTTGCCCCTAATAACCCAACAGCAAAAAATCTGAAACTAAGAAATGCTTGGAAACAAGAGAGACGTCAAGCCCACAGCGAAAGGATGAGGAGGTTTTGGAAAGACAAGAACAACAGCAAGAAGAATAAGAAGGGCAATATAAATTAATGGTCCCACGTGCTCCTTAGTGGACTAAACGTTAAAATAAAACAAATAAAAGGGACCTTAAATTAATAGCATTATCACTTTGCTGACGCAGAAACCAGTAATTCTAGGAGCTGTTCCGGTCACTCTGATTTTAATATAACACTGAGTTAACAAGCGCAAATCACAAGCAGGTTTCAAATTTTAGTTATAATTTAAATTTGGTTCCCGGTTAGAGAAACAAATGTGAAAGTGGTGCTTGGTAACAAGTACTGCCCTAGTCATTTGCTTGACAGGTATCAGTGGAGAAGAAATACAATCAAGTGTGAAATAATTCATTATTACTAAATTTACCATCAGAAAAAACGTGAAACCATCAAAAATTTACGAAACAATTAAAGATACAGTACAGTGCAATACAGTGCATTGTTGTGATACTTACTTACTTTACTTTCCGCGTCTGTGTTGTGATAATCGCCAGTTTAAAACCATCTGGAAAATGAATCACTTCTCACAAATAAAGAATAAATAACTGCTGCTGAGAGTGGAGCATAAGTAAATGCAATAGACCAAAAAAACTAGAACCCACTAAAGATGCTTCCGAAAAAGAGTGAAACGCGTTCGGGAGTTCAATAAATACTCAAACATTCAATTGCTTTGGCGTTATTTATTAATCAATATTATCAGCAATAAAGGAAAATGATCCACAACATCCAGATATTAAATATTCGAAGTCAAAAAAATTAAACAGAATCCAAAGAGTAATAACATGTTTTTTTTAATATTTCTTGAAAGGAGTGCTCATCAAAACACAGAGTGATCTATGGCTCATATTTCTCTCATCTCGAAATGATTATAATTTCTTGTTACATTCCACGGTACATAAAAGTCATAAGCTGTTCTCGC
Organism: Vandiemenella viatica; assembly: GCA_031002005.1. Taxonomy (NCBI): domain Eukaryota; kingdom Metazoa; phylum Arthropoda; class Insecta; order Orthoptera; family Morabidae; genus Vandiemenella; species Vandiemenella viatica. The sequence continues at coordinate 118,221,978 of JARYHS010009186.1, read as the reverse complement.
AGATTTTCATCTGGACAATAAGCTTTCAAAATTTGAGAACACCATCCAAACTGCTGCGGTGGTTTTTGCGTGATGACGTTTCAAACTATCAGACACACGCATATTGTTTGAAGATATATAATAGTATAGATTAATTTCAGGTGACGATTTATATGATTCTAAATAATTCCCAGATTATATCCGATGTTAATGAGCAAAATTCTTAGCAACAAACTGGTGTTTTAATTGAAATAGACATAATTCAACCGGCTTACTAAACTGCCAGGTATAAAATTACGATGATAGTCCCATGAATCTGTGGATCGTACTATCCAGCGAAAACTGTACACAATTTTTTAACGATTGTAAAATATTGTGCAAAATTACAGCATTTCGGGACCAAAAGATATTTAGTTACTACAGCAACTATGCGAAAAAAAGACTGCAACATTTCTTTTTGTTCACGTGCATCGGTGTCAGGCTACGATATTATCGGACGAACATAGTGTGAGAATTTTAAGAGAATTGAGTGAACGATTATGCATGCGGTCTGTTTTTTATTTCACCGTGATTCTTTAAATACAGTATCATAATATAATTAATTAAAAGATTTAGATTGAAAGAATCTCTGTGAAACTAATTATTACGTTAATAAACATTCCAAACTCTAAATTTCCTCATTAATTCAGAACTGAGCAGATACGTGTGAAGTTAAATCTAAATTATATATATTATTTCAATAAGTTGTTTTTATTGTCACAAGCCATTATCTTCCTTCATACTTACCCGAAATCTATGAATGAGGTGTCATTTTAAAGCTTATAGTCTCTACTATGGTCACATCATACTTTAAGAAAGAAATTTTTCGGAATTTGATCCTTAAAGGGCAAAAATATCAATACATATTGCTAAAATGCTGTTTTTTTGTGTCACGAACCATTTATCTGCCTGGATACATAACTGAAATCGTTAAATGAAGTACCATTTTAAAGATTAAGATCTCCGCTATCTTGATATCATATATAAATACAGGAACTTTTCTTAATTCGACCCTTAAAGAGCAAAAGTGTCAATATTTCTGCAACACGGTTTTGTGTCACGAACCATTTAACTCTCTTGATATCTAAGCGATATAGATAAGTGAGGTTTCATTTTAAAGATTAAAGTCTCTGCCGTGGTCACATCATATTTTAAGAAATTTTTTCGGAATTCGACCCATAAAGGGACAATTATCAATATTTCCATAATGTATTTTTATGTCATGAGGTATTTATCTCCCTTGATATCTAACCGAAATCAAGAAATGAGGTATTATTTTAGAGAGTAAGGTCTCCGCTTTGATCACATCATATTGTATGAAAGGAATTTTTGGAAATTCAACCCTTAAAGGACAAAATTATAATTATTTCTGTAACTTTTATATATATATATATATATATATATATATATATATATATATATATATATATATATATATATATATATATATATATATATAAGTCAAATCTCCCTTGATATCTAACCGAAAGGGATAAATCACACTAAAGACTAAGATCTCTGCTTTGGTCACATCAAATTTTAAGAAAGGATTTTTTCGGATTTCAACCCTTCAAGGACAAAAGTATCATTATTTCTATAACGTGAGTTTTGTTACATGCCATTTATCACCATTGTCACCTAACCTAAACCGATAAATGAGGTATCATTTAACAGATTAAGATCTCTACTCAGGCAACATTATAAATTAAGAACGAAATTTTTCGGCATTAAAGGGAAAAAGTAATAACTGAGAATGTCGCGTGCATGAGTAAACTGCTTCACTGGCGTCAACTTTTGTTATGTACAGATTACACTAAACAAATAAACAATTGAAACAAATGCGGTGGTTCTTCTTTCATCCTATTACAAACCCCCGGAATTATTCTTCATTGTATTCACGAAATTTTCGCATGGGTCATCTAGCCATCACTTATTACTGCAATAACAACACAGATGTTACACCGAAACTGTTCCAAACGGTTCATGTAGACCAGCACACGAAACTTCTTGACGTTTAGGTATCAAAACTTCGCAGGATTATGATAGTTACTTTGTATTATAGTAAAAACTAAAGTAATGTTAGGATATGGCAAATAATTAAAGGAAATTGCCTTATCGTCGGTGGAGATTAGGAGCAGAGTGGGTTGTTTTCAGATACCCCGCGGTCCAGAGCCGGCTCGGACGACATGATTTGCAGCTGGCTGCTCATTACTTATTCGGGCGAGGTCTGGCGCTATCAGACGTCCCTTATCTGGCTGCTCAGACGCCGCATCTCAATAAATCAGGAGCACCAGCTCCAAGGGAGGCGGCACAGGAGTTGCTTCCCTCATAAAAGCCTCTCCTCTGTATCGCAGCCACTGGTGATGCATTTCGTGACCGAGCTGCGTAATAGGCCATAGTGACGGGAAAGGCGTAAAGCTGCTGGTGTATTTATACCACACGCAGACGGAGAGGATATAGCCTACCACTACCTCATGTTTACTATTAACACTTGGAGTAATTGTTGCCCTGTATAAATAATTAATTTCTTTTTAAGCAAAACCGTAGAAGGAATAATCTGAAAATTCTCTTATTTGGTTACACAACCTCCAAGTAGTTATTACAATCCTAGATAAAACGGGAAAACATCCTGAAAGGGAAAAAGTGATACGAATTAAGTGACGTCTTTTTAAACCTCAACTTATTTTCAACTTTCCTGCAAGAAAATTAGTATGATAAGAAACAACTTCGGTGAGAGGTATTGGAACGCAGATTCACAGTACCCAAGACATCCTGTTTATCTTAGCAAACATGTAATGACAGACCGGTTTCAGAGTTCGTGAAGCCTGCAGTCTCTCTCTCTCTCTCTCTCTTATGAACCCATGACAAGCGACATAGGATTAGATTTAGCCATGCTCAGTGCTCAGAGCTTGATAAAACAGTTCCTACTTCTGAAATAACCATTTCATTCGTCGTATAATGGATATATTAATAAAAAGGTGGCTATGCAAATAATTTCGTCTTAGCCTCACGTTTTGAGCGGCAATTAAATATAACCATTTAATTTGGAAAGGAATAATTAATTAATTAATTTATTGATTATGGTAATAAAATAACGTTTAATGTCTTGGCGTGAAATATGACTGTTACGTAAATTAATTAAAATGATATTTGTACACCTGTGGATTCGGTCAAATACACCTTAATATTTTTACATACTAGATATTGAAAAAAAAAGTCATGAATTATCAAACAAATATCAACATCTTTATTTCATTTGAAACAAATCGGAGTGACTGAACTTTATATCTTAATAAGATCAAGTGACAATACTTTGAAGAAACATACGTTATTCAAATTCCTCATTACATACAAAACGTCTCAGCAATTAATTCTGGAATAACTCAGTCGAGGACATAAAATATCTTACAGCGATTTACTGGGCATTTGAAAACTGAGTTCTGGTAAAACTGTAGCACAAACTAAGTTCCTTTACATTCAAAGGTAGGAGCAAATTGCCATTGCGTGATCTCGACCTTACAATGGTGTTGGAAGGCGGGTGAAGTGGTGTCTCCGCGAAAAGCGTCCCTCCTGGCACGGTGCGTGAAGTCATGCTGGGTCGTCGTGGTGAACAGCTACAAGCAATCAGGCCCTGGCATCGTCAGGTATTGGGGAGCTAAAATCCCCGACCAACACCTCGAAGACAAAACCAAAACTCTAATTCTTGGTTCGGTGTTGCACTTCCGCAGCAAGATTTGTCTTGCCTGGTCCCCAAAAGTGTAGACCAATCATTTCTTCCTGCTCGGAATCCGATAGGCAGAAACTGTCCAGCATCGGCGTAATTTCCAGCCTTGACCTTGTTTGCTAACCATTGTTACTTGTGCTCACTCAACATTTCCATGTATGCGATCGACTACAGCTCCCACCATATTCCTATGATACATCAACACTGTGACTTTCCAAAAATCTGCAAAAATGTCAGAAGCTTCGGCGAGTGGCGATAAATCGTATTTACTGTCTCTATCTTTTCTTTCATTCAAAATTTCCCTGAGTCTTTGACAAGCTTAGAGTGGTTTCCTGCCTAGTATCCAGACTAAGAAGTTTGTTGTCCTCTCGCATACTAGTATGTAGATGGCCATCCTGACAGCTCTTGTGGTCAACGATTGGTCCTTCACCTCCTCTGCATGTGTATACAACACCTAGATAATTTTTATGAGTTGTTCGCGTGTCATTTAACTGTTATGGACACATGTAATACTACACTATCTTAGAGTGAAACAACAACGAGAGCAGAATTTAGTCATTTTGAATAAACTTCACCTGTAGATTTGGAATTGAAAACTCATATCACACAGTTGCACGGTTGCTCACGGAATTCACTCAGCACCAGATTCTCAAACTGTAGGATAACAGCGATAAAAAGTACTCACTAGACACTACAAAAAAAATCCACAGTCAAATTTATTATTTGCATAAACACTGTTACCAGCATCTCGTATTAGTCCTGCACTTTTCCTCCAGATCAGTTCCATGGAGTATCAATAAACGTAGTAATTTTCCTTCCTCCCGTAATTTATTTCTAATATTTCCTTATTTCGTATTTTATAACATAAAGTAAAGTGTTGTTCATTTTTTATTTTAAAAAATAAATCCTTCTTTTTTTTTCTTTTTTTTGCTTATTGCTTTAAGCTTGTCGACGTCATCCTGTATTCGCCTTGAGTGATTTCTGAAAAATATGGATTACTGAAATCTGAATAACTGGACGTAGGTTCAAAGCCGCGTCTTCCCGAATGAGAGGCCAGAGCATTATCGCTCACCCACCACACTCATTAAGAAATTATGCACTAAAATTCAAGTTATAGTTATTATACTTGCGGTTCACGATACGACATATCTACTGACAGGTTTTCAGTATCGTTCATTCCAAGCTCTGTTGTCGCTTATCTTCGCAATCCAGACATTTGAAAATGAAATGCAACATTGGAACAACTGGAGGTGTGAAATAAGGTTTTTACGCCTCGTCGACTTCGATGTTATTAGAGGCAGAAAAAAAGTGGAGGCAAGGGCTTGGTCTTAGAAGGCTATAAGAATTATTAACTTCTGGGTGACTGGAAAACATTTCTGGTTATTTATTTTAATGCAAGTTACCGGGCCGGTACGTCGGTTAGTCCAAACGTGTCCCCCGAGCACTATGACTACATGTCACATGCACGCACCTGGAAGTAAAATACATATCCACAGTCTTTATGTATTTTGTGCTGTTTTTAAATAAAAAAATAAATAAATAAATAAAAAACTTCCAAATAAAATAAATTCGAAACTACATAGCTCGGTAATGGATTCCTACTCCCCAATACGTAGCCCAGCGTAGCTTTCCGCCCAAATCCTTATAACACCATTCCTCCCAGTCCTTTCATGAAATATAATTCTAAGAATTATGTATAGTAAGCTGGGAGTTCATTCATAAAGGATTTGTATATTTTTTGTGTGATTAATTATGAATTTGTGTATATTCGTCATGTAAATGAACAATGCTTGAAGATTTCTCGGGCGTGCAGCCGGGTCAAATGATCGCAGATGTATGAATTTTCAATTGACCCGGCTGCACGCCCGAGAAATCTTCAAGCAACAGATCCGCCGGGAAAACTTACGATTAAATGAACAATGTTTTATGCACAAGAAATTGTGTAAATGATATGTAGGGTAATATGATCAAGGACAGTATTATGTACGAAACATTAATTAATTGTAAGTATTGATGTGAGTCACGATGTTTGGAGGACAGTTCTTAACTGTTTGGACTGGTTTATGTTGATAATTTTATGTGTAAATATCTTTGATTTTCATTTCCTTGTGTTTCGTAATTATTGTGAATGATTTTATATTAATTCTGATTGTTTTAATTTGTTTTTGATTGTTGCCTACATAGTCGCCGTTCGAGAATCCTCTATCGGCTTTCTTTGTGCTATTCTGGATGTTTCTGTAGCGTCTAGCGGAGAGTTAGTTGTTAGCCGTTATCAGAATTTTTATTTGCGAGTTTAATCGCTGGAATATTTTTATTTCTGTGCTTTAGTGTCTTTGGAGAAGTCTGGTGTTTTATGTTATCTCAGAGCTCACGGAAAAATAAACATTAATTAAAAATTGATTCGTCAGTGTTTTCATTTCATAGAACTATTTAATTCAGTCAAGAACAGCAGTAATCAGTAACCTTTGGGGGAGGGAAAACCCTCTGGCGATCGACTGCTGCAATCTGTAAATTGGAGGACGAAGTGAATAAAAGAAATCATCATTAACTGACGACAATTCCGAATAGCAAAAGTTAGTCATTAACCAAAAGCTTATCACCCCCACCCCTTTTCCTTGACGCGGACACGTGGGATATGGCTAGAGTTGCCACCCGTACTTTATAATAAAGCAGGGGTGGCCAAGCTCCTTGATAGTGCGAGCCATTTTTCAAAATTTGAAATTTCCGCGAGCCGCAATTAAATACGTATTTAAAAGGTATGCAAAAAAGGTATTAAAATTATTTTACAGAAATTATATTTATTGAAAACATATGAATAACGGTAAAAAATATGTGTATTGAATTTTAATATTAAAAATTAAACATAATTTATTTTACTTCTCTTGATAATTCTTTAAAATTTGGTGAATAATTGGTGACAATACTTCTCAGTAATTCTTTGAGATACTGGTTAGTTAATACTGATAGGTGTTTGGATTTCACGAATTTTAAAGTGGAATGACATGATTCACGTAAGTAGGTTGTTCCGCATATTGAAATAATTCGACAAGCAGCTTTTTTTAATTCAGAATACTTCGATTCTAGTACAAATTTCCAAAATTCAGTAATCGGCGTCGACTTATATTTTAATTGTAGAGTTTGATCTTCTTGCATCTTTATTAATTCTAATTCTCCAGATGTTTTTTGGGTCATAATTATACTGGAAATGGAAAATTCACCTTGAATTACTGTATGTTAATTTCAAATGGATTTAGTAAAAAATCAAGAGACGATTTAGAATATTTCAAGTCTTGAAATCTATTTTGGAATTCCGTCAATATTCCTTCTAGGTTTTTTATATACTCGTTGAGTTTTTCTTGTTTAATATTGGAACATTTTTTTTTTAATTCGAGGAAAATGACAAAATGTTTTATTACGCCACTGTTTATATTCGTTCGCGCAGTTTTCGATGAGTCATGTCATTCTTAATTTGGACGGCAATGAAATTTGTTACAATTTGCATTTAGTGTTTCATATTTGCTATCAGTAATTTAAAAGACATTTTGAAACACATACGGAACGATAACAACTTTTTAAAATATAATAACACAAAAATGAAAAGGGAACTCGGGTACATTTATGGAGAGCCACAAATAATCCTTCAAAGAGCCGCATGCGGCTCGCGAGCCACAGGTTGGCCACCCCTGTAATAAAGTATTGTACGTTATTTCTGGTAACTGTACTCTATACTTTGTGAAAACAATAAAGTACGCAAAAATACTTTATTTTGCATGATTTGATTTCTCTGGGATTTAAAAAAGTTGGGCCGTAAGCTTTTGTGTAAAATGGTGCTGAATCGATAGGTCACCAGCACCACTTGAACGCTCATTTTTAATAATTTTTTAACGCAACCTAACCTCAAATGTCATCATTATCAATGTGATTGTCATGTCAAAACTTTTTGTTTGTTTGTTTGGTTTATGCAAAGCGTTTTGAGAGCAATAAGAATACGATTTGTCGGTTTTATAGATTTATGTTATAGTAAATTATGCACAAGGACAACTTCAGTAAACAACGTACTCCATGTACACCTACAAAATGTAATTTTTATAGTAAAACGAATCAAATAGATAATGAATATGTTATGCTAAAAAAAATTGTTATTTATTTGCAAAGTCTTAGAGTACCTAAATGAATGGTTTGTTTTAATGACACAAACTGGTTATTTACACTTGGCAATATAAATTAAAGAGCTATGCTGAATTTGATATTGTTAACATAATAAAAAAAATTAAAACTGCAAAAACTTAATATAGATATGAATTATCTTTATGGAGAAATTGCTTTATTAAACAAATTTTATGGTCAGATATATAGTTCTAAAAGTTTACCGGAATTATCTACTGCAAAAAAATTGCAACAAGTATTTAATAAGACTGATGATAAGTTTGCAGACTTTTATAAAGCAGTTTCATTTTTACTGTCTATTCACAGAGAGAGTTTTTTCTGTAATGAATTGCAAATGACGAGACGAAAGAAACAAAGCGTCTCTGAATTTCAAAAAACGAAATACTTATTTACTTTAACTTAAACATAGACTGTAAAGATGTTTTGCAATTGTTTAGCAGTGATAATAATTTGAAAAAACTTGTGAAAAGCAATAATAATTCTGTTTTTAAACATAATAATAAACAAAAATAACTTGTACTTTATTTTGCCACTATGTACTTTTTTTCTTACCATTAGTAACCATTTTACTTTATTTTCAATAAAAAAAGGTGGCAACCCTAGATATGGCCGCTCCAAGAAGAGATTCCGGACACACCTAGTTGATTAGTTTGGTCGATGATGATATGTAGCTCGCTTCGCAGCCTGTTTAATGCAGAGCGGGCTTCACAGTGCGTGGCACGTGGCTCACGCGAGACAATTGTGGCTGTAAGCAGGTCTTCATTACGGCGCTGCGACGCACAAACACAGACTTCCTCCCGCGCCTGTTGACGCAGAGTCAACATCGCCCCCTGCCACGCAGGATTTTGTTTCCCCATTAGTTTCTTTTGTCCCTGTCGCCGCTTGTAGCGCCACCAAATGTCTCTCTGGCGGAGACCGGGAACTTCACGAGGATAGAGCTCTTTCTAACCAATCTGTACTGATCAGTATTTCAAATGAAACATAACCACTGATTTTACCAGTACTGCTACGCCAGACGTTTCTTCAATTATTAGGCACATTAAACTTTTTGAATGTGCTGTTCAGGGCCGCATTTATAGGCTAACTAGGCAGTAGCCTATGGGCCCACACCACAAGGGTGCCCGCACCACATGCAAAAATAAAAACATTAAATTATATTACTCGCTATCTTCCTGTTGACATCCGTGTGTTTTTAATCTTTCTTTATTGCGTGCTCTGGTGATTTTAATCATCTTTTATGTTGTTTTTTTTCATTTTAATATGTAAGCCTACTGTTTCATATTGTCATTAAAACTTTTGAGTTTGTAATTCCGAAGGCTTTTGCTGAGGGTGTTTGGTTGCAACAACACAACTACAATAGGCAGCACTTTATCTATCGATCATCAGGCAAAAAATGAACGTGCCAGCATCATTTGCTAACCTTGTTCATTTCAGGCTCAGAAATACAGAAAGCGCGTTTCGAACTTTCGATTCTTCAGTAAGTTATCCTCGAATATTTTTACTATAATTACATTATTCAATATTTTGCATTGAAAGGTTTATTAATTTAACTAATATATATATAAGGGCCCGCACTACAGGTATACCCTAGGGACCTACAGATCCTAAATGTAGGCCTGGTTCTATTTGTTTAAAGCGTTTCAACTGCGTGTGAAAGAAGATGTATTGCAATCCATGGAGCGTCCATAAATTACGTAGCCCCATTCTGGCCTCCTCTGAACCCCTTCTCCCCCTCCCCCACGTTGACTGACGTGGCTTTTGCCTATAAACTCCCCTCCCCCAAACCGTTCCGCGTAGCTTTTTTCACTATTGATTTCAAAAGACATTTTGTACTGTTTTCTCTTGTCACACTATCGTAAATTACATACGGAGATAATTAAATGACGGAAATAAATATTCACGTGCTGTTGTGTGTTCTGTACCTTATTTTAACTCTGACAAATAATATGAATGAAAGGCTAAGTGTCTTAGTTCTAACCCCCCCCCCCCTCCCCCTCGTAGCCCACCGTAGCATTCTACCCAACCGCTTCCCCCCCCCTTTTTTAGACCTAGGCACGTAGTTTATGGACGCTCCCCTATCCGTGCATATGATAAGTTTGAAAAAAAATATTTTCATTACTAGGGTGACGAGCAGCGTGCGCGGCTACTGACAAAGTTTTAAACTGCATACCGATAATCGCCTAATAAGTTACGACGAATAAAACATTGCTACATAGTAAAATACTAATATGCTCCTCGTGTTTTCGTTTCTTCTCCCACAACAGGCAATGGGTGTAAACTGAAAACACCGTGATTATAGCAGATTTGCAATGGGAAAATAAACAGCATATCTACCTGCCATAATATTTTTTATATTCGCCTTCCGTTTTTGTACTACTTGTAATTACTTCCACAAATCCCGTTGTAACGGACATACATCAAGTAAATAAAGTAAACGGACAATTTTTAATGTATTTTCAAGAATTTGTATGTTTTCATAAATATTTATAGTAATTTTATTATTCTGACTTTGAGTTTAATAGGCAGCAACGAAAAGCGACACATTAATGGTATATGTCAAAGAGATGATGTAGGTAGAGCAAAAGATGAGGAGCTATGATGAACAGATTGAATAGAGTGGAGCTTTGAAATATTAAATGATTTTGAGAATAGATGAAACATGAAATGTTTAAGTGATGTTAAGTTGTGCAAAGAAAAGATTGAATGAATGTTGAGTTTTTTGAGGAAAGAGATGAATATTATTTTACGAAGGTAATGTAACCTATTAGAATAGGTAGTAATGCGCGGTCAAGGACTATAAATGTAAGAATAGTGTCGACTAGTTTAAAAATAAGTAACGGTGAAACACAGTATTGAGTGAAAATGGAATCCAGTATATATATATATATATATATATATATATATATATATGTAACAAAGAAATCGTTAGAGCGTCAAAAATAGTATATTTCATTATTTCTTAAGTAACATGATCTGGTTATTGTAACTGCTACGGAGAACAGATCGTATTAAACATCTGACGCTCTTCTTCTTGCATGAATTTAACATTTAATCGTCAAAATCAACAAATTAACATAAATTTAAATGAAATTCGCATATATATATCTGAAATTCATTATTATATTTTACCTCTGCCCTTTATATTTGTGTGCAGTTACTTCCTCAACAGATTGTATCGCAGTTACATTTCCTGATAACAATGTAAGTGCAATTAAAATCAAATGTAGTTGCTTATTTGAAATTTCCTGGTTAGCCAAGCAGCGCTGTGGTAACAGCCAGTGTAACTAACACTTCGTGTGTCTTCGCTGGCCGAAGGTTACCGAGCCTTTGAGTTAACGTTCAGTCTCCAGACAGAACGCATTTTATTAAAGTGGATCATTATAAGATCCGCCTTGTACGAATAATGGCATGTAGGAATGTATTTAACAAATTGCAGTTAACGATAGACTGTTTCATCTGACGGGTCATCGTGGCAAGAATACTGACATACCCATCTGTAGCTATAAACGTAATTCTCATTTTCCTCAGTGATGTCTTTGATTACCTATTGTCTAGGTCATTACAACCACTACCGAAAGTTGCTTCGACCACATTTTGGTTAATCCGTTATTCCTCAAGGGAACTGAGGACCAAGAGGGAGATACTATTGCGGGTAGCAAAACGAATTTCTTCCAGGAACATCCAATCCACTGCAACAAAATCCCCAAATTCCCCGAAGAAAATTTTTCTGCGCCTTGGACATTGTTTAGTAATTAGTTATGTCTTCTCTATTATTCATTAAAGTTCATAAGAATCTGCAGTTTCTTAATTGTTAGATGTTATAGCGTTATAGTATCGATGCATAGTTAAAAATTGCCGATCTAGCAGTTATTTAATTTCTGACTTCTGTAATTGGTTGTTGCATTGGCGACACATAACAGAGTCACACATATAACGCTAAATCGCGCTAAACTACTGCGAAAAGGCGAAAGATACGAAATTTACAATCACACAGATTTTAATGGTTGTCTATGTATAAGTTTACGAGGTCTCCTACAGACTTGTTTCCTGATCAGTTTCCTGGTGTATTTCAGTTCTTAATATCATTACGCGATATTTAAATTGGCACATTTCAAAATTATAATTGTTGTGCTCAGCTTTTTATCTGACTATCCTCCAAGCCGGCAAAAATGAAGAGTTGAATGGAGTTTTTGGCAAGTAATTTCTTTGCAGGTGCTTATTAAATAGGACTGTTATAAAATAAAGATTAATGAAAGTCCTAGCACCTTGCGCTGTAGCAAAAAGTTTCGATTATCATCTTGGTCCAGGTTGCATTTCAACCTAACCAAAAACTTCACTAATACTACAGCTAGAAAATCGAAGCTTCACTCAAATGCGAATTAATAACATTCACTTTATCGGATGTCTGTGGCATCATGCGTCGCGAAATAAACTTAAACCAAAATCTTCACGAGTTCTAACATCTGTCTGTTTTGTTAACCGTGATTCAGATCGATATAACAACGATTGAACGGATGACACAGTTACATAAGGCTGAAATAACAGTAGTAGTATGGCAGCAACAAAAGCAAAAATAAATCTTAACAACTTATGTTATGCCACGAAATATTAATTTTAATTGTGGCTTAGGCCACATAGATCGCGATCTACGCTGAACTACTTTCATTCAAACGAAGTAATGATTTCAGTAACAGGGTGGTCATTTTAATTATTATTTTTTTCAAAATTAAATTACTCATGCCCTCTGCTGTAACATCAAATGTCAGTGGTAATTCTGACCCAGGCTAAATAACAATCTAATCAAAACTTCCGCTAACATTGGCAATCGGAAATAGAAGCTTTTATTTTACGTATCTGTGGACGAAGAATTTATTGAATCTATCGAACGAATGTAAATTAATAAAATCCACTAATAACTAATGTTAATTTAAACGAAAGATCTACTTTTCTTTCAGTTTTGGCAATCCATATCTTCGCGGATGCTTAACTAAACAGAATTGTTATTAAATAACACGCATAGCCTCGATTAACATCTCCGGTCGTTGTTAATTCTGCAACGAAGGCGAGGAGCGTTACGTGACGGACATGGGTACACGGTGACCAAGCTTAGCGTTTTATTAGCATAATACTGTAGAACAAACAGTAACGAATAACATCTTTAAAAAATAGACTTTCATCCGGTTATAGTCTTATCAGGAGATATGCATAGAAAACTGAAATGAACTGTTTCAAGTACGCAATTTAAAAGCAAGTAATAAAAGTAAGCAAGATTAAGTACGTTTTGTGACCAACGAACGAACTAGGATCTCGATAAGATTACTGATCACATATTTGCTTCAAATTTAACTCTTGCTTTAAAGCTTTAAAATTACATTAAATCAACATACGAATAAAAAATTTAACGGGATACCTCAGTTCTGAAACACAGATCAGAAACTAGATTATCTTGCAGATGCGAAATTAAAACAAACGAAATGTAGGTTAGTATCGCCATTTTCAAGTGACTGCTTATGTTTAGGATGATTTAAACGATTATCTTATTAAAAATAAGTCTTTAGACTCATTGCTATTCATTATTATAATGAACTAGCTCGTACCCGCGACTTCGTACGCGTGGATTAAGAATTTTTTTGCCAGAATTAAATATAGAAAGTTGTTGGTAACGAAGGATTGGTCCCAAACAATATCGAGTCGGAATAATATGACAGGAACGCTAACACTATATCATTGTACCGTCGAACCTGTCTCTTAAAGAGAATCAATTTCCAACATATTACTGTCACCATTCGATAAGGTCTCAAAATTTCGTGACTACAACTGTTAATCATACTGGAAAAAAATATCCTGTGGCCTTCATACAGATTTCCTTGTAAAATTCCATCACAACGCTATAGCCATTTAGTCGTCAAAACGTAACAAAAAGACAGAGACTTACTTCCGTATTTATAATAATATTACTGTGGTTCACACTCACACACTGGTTGTGAACAACACCTGAGGGATCATTATAACGTAAAAAGGTGTACACCTACAACATTGCAAGACTACCTACGATTTGCCTCGCATTGCACCCCTAACTTTCTAATATCTACAGTTTAACATTCAATCCGAATAACCTACGGCCCAGGCCTGACTCTTACTATGAAAAACAATTTTTAAAAACCTTAGCCTCCACGGAGATTTGAACCCGAGAGCACGACGTTCGTAAACAAGCGCTTTAACCATTGAGCTGGCAGTCCACTACAGCAAAACACTGTGCGGAGACGACCGTATCCAACGTATCTGTCTATCGCCGTATTTCGAAGTTATGAGACAACATGTGTTATATATAGAGATAATTTTTCAACCAAATGTAGACAGTATTTTTCTCCTTGTTTCAAAGGATAAGTGTGCAAAGTTTCATCGAGATCGGATTAAAACTGTGGATTTGTATGAGGAACAAACAAACAAACATACATTCATCTTTATATATAAACATAATTATGTTGATTGTTTACTATCAGAAATTAGATTGTTTACTGATTACATATGGCTATATAAAAGGATTAAAACGGCAGAGGACTGTAAACAGCTGCAGGGTGATTTTGACAGGTTTTCTAGTTGGGGTGGTAAACATGAAGATAAATGCAAAGAAGGGTCTGCTTGTTAGATACACAGATTAAAATCTAAAGGTGATTACGATTATAAGGAGGGGAAAGAATTGCTTGTTGAAGACTTGAATTGTAAATATCTTGGCATTACATTTGAGAACAAGCTTAACTGTGTAGGACACAATGCACAGGTAGTAAGAAATGGTTTCAAAATTCTTCACTTGTTGGAGAGAGTGATAAGGAGATGTACGAGAAAAGTAAAGGAATTGGGTTACAAAAATTTGGCCATACCATTGCTTAAATATGGTAGTGCAGTATGGGACCCACATTTTGAGTATCAAATACAGGAGCTGGAGAGGGTGAAGAAAAGGGCTGCTAGATTTGTTTCAGGAAATTACTGCAGAACGCAATCAGTAACAGACATGATAAAAGAGCTAGAATGGGATTCATTGGAAGACAGGAGAAGAGTGAAGAGGGTCATGGGAGTGTACACTGTACAGGGCGTATACTGATGATGAGGGATGGAATGATATTGGTGAAACAATGAAAAGTAATGCATGGAATGGAATAGATGACCATGACCACAAGCAGGCACTCGATTTCAGGTACAAGAGTGTAGCAAGAATCTCTTTTTTAGGTAAGGGTGTCAGGGATTAGCTTAAGTTGCCAGGAGAAATGATGAATAATTTACCAAAAACGTTGAAAGAATTTAAAGTTGAAATTTGTAAAGGGCAAATGTACGTGGGTGCAGGAAATGGGGAAGATGGTGATATAGGTAAATTTCCACCGGAGCACGCACTCCATAGCAATAAAAAATTAAATTTAAATAAAAAATTGTATCGGAAGATGTTGCTTTATTTTCTACCTTCTATCCTCTTAAAAGAAACCTAAATAGAAGATTTTTTACTGAAGGAGATTGCTAATGACCATTTTGCTCTCATCTTATTCACAAGAACAAAATAACGAAGAGAATCACAGATCGTCATGAAAACTCAACCTCGGACATGTACTCATAGTTCCGCTATCTGTCACCAGAGTGCAGCAGCGCTCGGAGCAATCTGACGGAAGAAAAGAGTGCAATAATGTACATTATTTTATAGCACCAATGAAAGTATAAGATGAATCATTTCACAACAGGTTAACAAAGTCTGTTTTGTAATCAATAACATCCTAATTCAGAAAATAATTAACATACCTGAAAAAGCTTTTGTGAATTAGTACATTTATTTTATTGTCTACTCAGTTTGATGCAGGGTTTAATATCACGTTACCTTACGAGCTCGAAATTATAACAGTTTGTTGTTATAAATAATAAATTAAAACATTTTTATAATTTCTAAAAGTTCTCAATTTTCTTCTGATGACAGAAACAACGTACAAAAAATAAAAGTCATTAACAAATTTTTTATTTCCATTAATAAATCTTTCCTGGAAACAAAAACTCAATAAATATTACATAAATTCTTTCTGAAACCATTTTTCATGAACAGCATTAGTAAAAACAATTCCACGCCACTTCATTCACTGGCGAAAGTATTTTCGTTTATAAATTTATATCAATTGTCACTGAAGATCATTGACACGTTTCTGCTACGTAAAAGCAATTATCATCTACCACGATATCGAATCACATAAGCATGAAATAGCAAACATTAAACAAAAATGATTCACAGCACCTTTGATATGTTTTCGGTTAAAACAGTATCAAATTTGCAAATTCAATTATCCAAAGAAAAGAGTTCTTTTGCCATACTTCGCCATTACATTAAATCAACTAGCTCCTCATCTATTAGGAGATTGACGGTAAGTGTAATGAATGCAGCTGCAATTGTTATCAATCTGAAAGAAGATGAATTACAAATTTAATCAAAAGCAGAAATAAAAATTTGCTTATAGAAAGAATACTTAACAACTTTACTTGAGAATAAGTCGTGAATGCATAATAATACGCCATAAAATCCTTTGAATACGTCTTAAATGATGTCTTGATTCCTAAACCACCGACTACACAATGATGGATGAAAAAACTTCGCTTACAGCAGAGTTTAAAACTGACTGATTTCAACTTTAACGAAATAGGAACACTTGAGCTACATTAAGGTCTTCCTGAAACTGAAAACTGCTTGGACCTCGAATAGTCGTTAGGTAATATGGTTAAAGCATGTTATAGCAGGATAAAAACGGGAGAAGACAGTGAACAGTTGTAGTGTGACCTGGAAAGGATATCTAGCTGGATAGGTTAAGTGATGAAAATAAATGCAAGGAGTCAGTTTAATAAGTACACAGATAAAAAGAACTAATGGTTGATTATGATTTTAGGGCGTAGAATGAAATGATAGTTGAAGACTTAAAGTGTAAATATCTTGGCATAACATTTGGTAATAAGTTCAACTGAGCAGGACACATTGGGTAGGTGGTGGGAAAAATTCTTCATTTATTGGAGAGAGTGATGCTGGGATGTACCAGAAAAGTGAGAGAATTGGTTTACAAAACTTTGGTCAGACCATTTCTTGAATATGGTGGTGTAGTATGGGACCCACATTATGGAATATAGGAGTTGGAGGGAATTCAAATAATGGCTGGTACATTTGTCTCCGGAAATTACAGCAGAACACAATCAGTAGTTGATATGGTAAAGGAGATCGAATTAAATTCATTGGAAGAAAAAGGTAGGCTGAAGAGAGTGCTGTGAGTGTTCAAGGCGTGTGCTGGTGATAAGGCATGGTAAGATATTGGTGGAAGAATTTAGAGTAGTGCATGGAAGTGAAAGATGACCTTAACACAAGCTGGCACTCGATTTTAATCATTAAGATGTGGGATATTTTCATTCGTAGGTAAGGGAGCCAGGAATAAATTATCAAGGATGAATAATTATCAAAAATGCTTATACTGGTTCTCCGGGTTAAGCCTAGACGATGTATTAAAACCTATTGTTTCAGCCAACTTGCAGTGGCTTTCGCAAGAGGACTGCCGTAGTCCTGTGATGAAAGCAACAGCAAGATGGCTGAAACGTTAGGTTTTAATAAATCGACGCGGCTTAAGCCGGAGAACTAGGATACAAGTCTGTTGGGAAGATTGTAGAAACCAAATAATTCAGCATCAGTCCATGACTCCACGTCGATAATTCTATAATGAGAGAAAGTGAAATATACGAGTGTTTCTTCGTAGTCTATACAGGTTTGTGTAAGTAACCTAGATAATCTTGTTTCGATAATACTTAAGCGACTAAAAGCGTATGAAGACTTAACGATTTGAAGATATCGGAGATCTTTATAAATTAACTGCGGGTGAAAATCGCCATCTTTTCGCGTTTGGTAAAAGTTTTTATATGCATTTGTCATTTAATTATATAGTACCGATCTCGGCAACATAAAGGTTAACGCGTAGTAAGTAACTACTTAACCTCAGCGCTTCTTTTGTGACTACTAGCGTTGCTACTGTTAATTAAGCGTTGTGATGTCATCCCAGATGTACTTAACAATCGTGAATGAAGAATCACTTTCTATATTAAAGTTTTGTAGACAGCAGTGAGTTGATTCACAGTGTAACACACTGAGATTAGCTATAAAAACAAAGGAGCCATATTATGCCTAAAATAACGTCCGGTCATGAAGTGTGTATTAACGATAAAGAAATGATAACTGTCATAACAATCGACTACATGGTTAAGGAAACCTCGATAAAACCGTAATTGGGATGGCTTGAAGGCCGGTGACAGCATTTCATCATAAAAGACCTTTGTCTAGGTACGCCGGGTCTAGGTTTCTCGGGAGCCTCCCCATCAGGCCAGATGGGTGACATTTTCACATTTGCTAGGGGCCCCGCGCTGTTCTAATCCAGCCCTGGACCTCGGGCTAGTTTTCTTGAATATCCAATGTATGATTATACATCCACCCCACCAAGATTGGATCGTCTTATCAATTTCAGCTTCTCTAGCCATCTTCTTTTCATCAACTTTCTTTTACTAAACATAGATCCTCCTTCATTTCATTCGGTCTGGTTTGACTTTCTCTGACCTAGAAAAGCTTTAATGCCAAGTTAACCATAATTATTTAATGGAAAAAATATGCTTTCATAATAAACTGCATGATTAGTGAGGGAGTGTACCTCACAGCCTTTTAAAGGAGCCATCCCGGTATTCACCTGGAGTGATTTTGGAAACCCCAAATTGAGATGGGCGGTGGGGGATTCGAACCCGCGTCCTTCCGAATGCGAGGCTACCACGCTTGGTTTGATGGTATTACTCCGTTCGGCCCATGGCGACGAATTCTTCCTCTAATACCGTTCTTTTCCTCTGTGACCCAGTACGGTGTCATTTAAAATTGAAATCGAACCATCCGCCGGGGTTTAGGAAGCGGCCTGAAGCCGTCCCTTCGCTCCTTCTATAACGTATAAAATTGATGCCGCCTCCTCTTTCTGTCCAAATTGTAAATAAGCACACTAACTGGAATATTTACTTCGAATACCATCATAATTCGGACACACAGCATTGGGTACTATGCATATTTGCAACTAGAGAAGAAGTGGATGATAAATGTGGGCACCAAAGGAAGATTTTTGAAACAAATTACCACATACATCAGTCAATAAATTGACAAACTCCAAGCAGAGCCCCCAAATGAACAACACTGCGCACACAGTACGTATGAATCGTCGTATACTCATCTGTACAGTACATGCGTTGGCGGCGAGAACACGAGGGCTGAGGGTACAGTGGTTACTGGTACGGCACCTGACTGGAGATCGATAAGTACTCAGTTAGAATCCCTGTTTGCACGTGAATTTTTCAAAGGCCCTTAATACGACTTTCAGCTCTGGTACGGTTTGCTGTGTAATGAAAAGTACGCAACAACGCTCTCGTAGTCCGAATTCCATGTTAAACTGTAGGTGCCCATACCTGGTTAGATTAAGGCGGCAACGATAGGGGCGTAATGCGTAGCCAATAAAAATCATGTCACCAGGTTATTATGCAGACAATGGATCACATCCTAACAAAATTCAACGTCCACTCTATAATACAATATTTCGTACTGTAGTGATCACAATCACTCCATTTTTAATAGTACGGTCACGTCGGAGAAATTGACTGCATTATCAAGAAATAACGAGATAATCTATTATGTGCAATAATAAGAACAGGAGAATAATAATAGAATAGTTTAATAGAGTGTGATTTTAAAACGCAAAAAAGTGGACAATGGAGCGGTAGTGGTAGGAACAGACAGCGGATCTAAGCGGGGACAAGACAGAATAACATTAACAGTAAACATATTTCCACGATAACAAAAAATTGGCAAGTGGTTTTAAAAGTACCGTGTCACGCAAGTTTTATAGCACGCACTATTTTTCCTGATAGATGTCGAAGAAGAGATATTTTATGTGTGGTGGTGAATGAAGAGAGTGCTGGGAGTTTATAAGACATATATTGGCAATGAAGGTTAGGTTATATTGGTAATAGAATCAGGAATAGCAAGTGACAGAGAAGAAATTACTATAATCATAAACTAGCTCTTGATTTGAAGTATAAGGTAACAGAAAATTTTTATTTTGAAGAAAAGTGGTCAGCGACTGCAATAAACGAATAAACAAGGGATGTGTTGAATAGTTTATCTCAAACATTGAAATGATTCAAATTAAAAATTCGTGAAATGCAAAAGAAGATGCGCAAGAAAATTGCCACCGGTGTATATACTCCATTAAACAAATGTCTAAATTATGGTAAGGATCACCTTATTTGGGAAGTCAGCTGTGACGTCGTCTCTTTAAAGTCTCGTGTTTACAGGACGCCAAGACAAAGTCAATAAAAGCGAGCGACCGTCCACCACTTATCGACTAATTAGACTCCGGAAGAGCATTTGCAATCGTTCCATCGACCTCACTTGTTTCGATCTTATTCGGAGAGGGAGAGACAGACAGAGAGGGGGAGAAGGCAGGAAAAAAAAAAGAATCGAGAAGGCTTCCCCTCTGTTCCGCCGCGGGCCTCCTAACTTATTTGGCTAAGCTACTTAGCCTCCGGGGATTAAAAAACAAGTGGACCACGCTGAGAGGCTGCCGTCAGTGGCAGTGCGCGTCGGGGATTTTTCAGGTGAAAACCCCATTAGGAGTGGCTGGCTGGCGTGTTTGGCCAGCGTGCTCTCCTGAGGACGTCTTGCGAGCACCCGACAGCCACAAAGGAATCAATTACCGGCCCGGGCAAACAGTCGGAGCGCTGACCAGGGCTCCCTAGTCCGGACGGACATAACCGAGTCCATTATAGAGGCGCGCCCGCCCACAGTGCGGTCCACTCGAGTCTCGTACCCCAGTAACGGATGCCCAATGAGTGGTACAATTTCATTTGAAAATTAGCTACATACCAAGGAAGTATGCTTGCTACCTTAATAATGTAATGAAAATAAGATAGGATAGGGAAAATAACCAATATCTTACCATAGACAAAGGCAGGAGGGTCAGACGAACACAAGAAAACGCGAACACACTTAACAATATTTCGGTTAATAACCTTACTCATGAAGAAGGCAGTGTCATGCCTCATACATGAGTAACTTTTTTTTTTACTTATAGCTTTACGCCTCGTCGACGTCGAGATCATTAGAGGCGGGATGGGACTGAGAACAAGGGATGGGGAGGAATTCGGCCATGGCCTTTTGAAGGAAACACCCGCGCATTCGCCTGGAGTGATTTGGAGAAACCATAGAAAAACCCAAATCTGGATGCCCGGATGGGTATTCGAACCGGCGTCCTCCCGAATGCGAGGCCAGTGCGTTAGCCGCTCACCCACCACGCTCGGTATGAGTATTGCCTCGTACATGAGTAATGTTACTAACCAAAATATGGTGAATCGTGTACAATGTTGTTGTAGGCCACTTTTCCGCAATTGTTCGGTAAATTAAACGATAAAACAATGCCAATGAAGTGTTTTTTTTTTAACTGCTTTACGTCTCTTTTTAACATCGAGGTCTTTAGAGACGGGAAAGGATGGGGGGGCAAGGATGGGGGCAAGGAATGGGAAGGAATTCGGCCATGACCTTTTGAAGGAAGCATCCCGGCATTTGCCTGGAGTGATTTGGGGAAACCATGGAAAACCCAAATCTGGATGCCCGGACGGGAATTCGAACAGCCGTCCTCCCGAATGCGAGGCGAGAAAGCTAACCGTTACACCGCCCCGCTCGGTGAACTGTTTTTGTGTGCTTTAATACAGTACGCGTTTCTCCTCTCAACGAGGCATAATCAGTGACGAATTATTTACGTCAGTTTCCTCCAAGTTCGTAACCATACATCTCTGCTTTTTCCCCAAAGCATGTTTTCGCTAAATCCATTTTTCGTGCCTGTTACACATATGCACATTGCAATGTTTACATCCAATGTGCAACAGCCAAGATAAATTGCTTTAGCGAAAACATACTTTGGAGAACAAGCACAAATGTGTGGTTACGAACTCGGAGAACACTAATGTAAATAATTCGTTGCTGATGATGCCTTGACGGTGGTAAGTGACCGGTTATTTTGCCTATCCTATCCTATTTTCAAATCTTAACGAACCGAGCGTGGTGGGTGAGCGATTAACCCTCTGGCCTCGCTTTCGGGAGGACGCCGGTTCGAATCCCCGTCCGGGTCTCCAGATTTGGGTTTTCCATGGTTTCCCAAAATCGCTCCAGGCGAATGCCGGGATGCTTCCTTCAAAAGGCAATGGTAAAATTCCTTCCCGTTCCTTTATCCAATCCCATCCCTCCTCTAATTACCTTGACATCGACGAGGCGTAAAGCTATTAGTAAAAAAGAAAAGCTTACTGGCAGTTTCATTTTCACTATTATCTAATTGAATGAAAAGAAAGAGAAGTAGAAAAGGCGCGAAAGCGGTGAAGCAGAGTGATGAAACATGTATCGGACAAAATAGAATCGTTGGTCTCCGATCATGTCGACACATCAAAGAATGAGTGAAGAAACATTGACGATGATAACGTGTAACCTAAATATGTAATCTGAAACTGGAAGGAAAGAGGCATCGTTGATGTACAAGAGACAGGTTGATGATAGCAGCACGAGACACAGTGAAAAATGGGGGCGTGAATTGATCACAGAACAGAGAATGGCTTCGTTGGAAAGAACACTGTGCGCCTCCCAGTTTTGTGAATTGCAGAGAAAATATTTATATAAATCAGTGTAATATTCCAAGAGTTATTTCCAAAAAATGAGTGAGTCCGTCTGTATTAGCATAACTCACAATGTATCTAATATTTTTCAGTAATAAACTAGGAAAGTAGGAGATGTGACAGAGTTGGGTTTTCCATGGTGAATGCCGGGACGGTTCCTTCAAAAAGACATGACCGAATTCCTTCCCTAACAGTACACTGATTGTCAACAATAAACTTAAGTATGTCCATCTGTAATCAGGTGTGGTAGATAAATGGCAGTTCTAATTTCATAGATTTGTGAATAACAGCTATTCTTTTCTGAAGCAAAATATATCTAAAATTATGAAACAAAGCCACTCATACACTGCGGTATGCATTTTATTAGAACCAAGCGTGGCGGTGTAACGGTTAGCGTTCTCGCCTCCCATTCGGGAGGACGGCGGTTCGAATCCCCGTCCGGACTTCCAGATTTGGGTTTTCCATGGTTTCCCAAATCACTCCAGGCAAATGCCGGGATGCTTCCTTCAAAAGGCCATGGCCGAATTCCTTCCCATTCCTTGCCTCCATCATTTCCCGTCTCTAAATACCTAGTTGTTATAGGAGACGTAAAGCAGTTAAAAAAAATATTAAAACTACGTAGAGCAAATACAACTTGGACATATGGAAGTAGATTTATTGATTTGTCACTATGCATGTATCATTGCCCAATTCCTAATTTCCTATCTGAGCCGGTATTTTCCTCCTTACAAGGAAAATAGTAAGATCTTAGTGAGTGACATGCAGTATTTTACTCAAGAATCATTTATATTTTTTATTTTATTTTTTTAGATATCACTGTAAAAGTTATGCTTTTGAATTAAGGACTAAACATAGATCTTATTACAGCTTCAATTTCTACTATTTTATCCGCTTTTCTAAAATACGTTGTAACCTATCCTGTATCCTGCCATACGGTAGGATGTTGTAACTTAATATATCCAAACACGGGGTACAAACTTAACAATGTTATCCCGTAAAAAAAAACTCTTATACCCAACTATCAATCTTTTACTTTTAATGACCGCATCTTAGCCTAATTCTTCTTCTTCTTCTTGTATCGATGACAGCATCAAATATGAGGTAGTTTTTCCTCCAATTCGATAGCTTTGTCAGTAGTTGATTGGAGGTCTAATTGGAACACATTCATTCCGATTTGTAGACATGACAACAGATGTTCCATAGTTTCTTTCTCGCCGCACGAACATGTAGTATTTGGATGCTCTCCAAGGTATCCCCATGAAGCAATATTATCTTTGGAACGGCCAACTCCAACTCGAAGCCTATTTAATGACTTCCATATGGGCCATGGTTGTTCAAACCCAGGTGATAGACTCTCTTTTCGCTTGACCCACTCGATATCATGTTGCACTCTCTTCTCCCAAGCCAATATTCTTTCATAGCTTGGTGCTACATTTAGAGAATTTGAAGTCCGTAGGCAGCTTGATCGGGACTTTAGTCTCGATGACGCTGACGCTGGTGTATGACCATGTAGAGGGTGTCGAGCGTCTTTGTTCACTCTAAGCCTTGCCATGCTAGTGGCAACTTCCCAGCGTAGTCTCCAGGGGCGATGCCAGGTACCATAATGTCTCCACCTTCCCCACATGCGATGTCTGAGGCAGCCTGTGATGATCTGGCATGTTCTGTGGAGCGCATCGTCTACTGCCTTAGCATGACTTAATTTTTGCCACACAGGACATGCATTTTCTACTGCGGAGTAGCATAGTGCTAAGGCAGAGGTGCGGATGACGCTTGAGTTGGCTTCCCCGCTAGATCCGGTGAGTTTGCTTAAGATATTGTTGCGTGATGATAGTCTCTTACTTTTACGTTAATATATCTCGGTAGTTGCCGGCCTCGGTAGCGTAGGGGCTAGAGTGCTAGCTCCACGTACCGTAGGTCACCGGTTCGAATCCGGCCACGGGCATGGATGTTTAAGTGTTGTGTGTCTTTGTGAACGTCCTGTCCATCCTGTGGTGTCCATACTCATACTTGGGAATTAAAAACGCACTGGAGTAACTAATTCACTGGAAGAGATATCATAAAACACATTGAGCTGGCTGAATGGCTTAGTTGCCGAAAGCCATAAAAAAAATAATTAGAAAAAAAATATATCTCGGTAGTCTTTTCGAGGCAGGACGTGAACATCTTAAGCCACCATTCTAACTTAGATGACCTATGATGATAGATCTCGATTTAAAATCTCCAAAACTCCTTTCAATCTCCGAAATAATCTTTGGATCTCTTGTGGTGCTATTTATTCTCATATTCCAAAATATTCGTCGAACTAACTTCCACCAAGTAAACTTTGCGAATTAAACTTAAAACCATTCTTATTATTTAACTTTTCGTACTAGTATCAGAAAGCAATAAAAAAATATCATTTACGCGCGACCTTTCCTCTTACAGTTCAGTTACTTCAAACATTACTAGCGTAAGCCCGTGCCTGTTTTTGCACATTGTCACGAGTAAAGAATATTTCCCGGTTTAGGATCAAAGTGTATGACATATTGACCTGGTCTGGCCAAATACGAAGTCTACATGTTTTTCACCCTAAGAGTTCACTGCGCAAAATTTAAATAAAATATCCTGAGTTTGAAAAACTTAAAGTATTAACAGGCGGACAGAAACCAACGCGTTATCGTTTAATTGTTTCTAAGTTCGGGGTTGCTTTACGCGAACTGACTCAAATAAAAACTTAATTTATATTTGACCCTAAAGGTTAACTCTGTAAAATTTGAAGAATTTCTGTTTAGTTTAAAGGGAGTGCGCTCATCCACAGAAAGCAACAATTGCTTCGAAAGCGTCACGTCGTTATTGATTAAGGCTAGCCAAACATTCATAATGTAATCTTTAGTCATCGTGTCCTTGGCAGTCAGAAGACTGACTGCTAATTCCAGATAATTAAACAGTTAACCAACTCAAAAGAAATGAATTGTCAAAACACTCGCTTAGGTAAATCTGAAATCTGTCCACTTTAAATAACCTACATACAGTTAATACGAACAAAAACCATCACCAAAAGTGGTCAGTAAAAGACATATAAACCGTAATATATAAACTTTGGTCAAGCAACAACATTAGCAGAAGTTCTAATTAAATTGAATTTTAGCCTAGCCCTGCGTGAAAATTGGCACTCGTTGTTTCATCAGAGACCATGAGTAATTTACGTTCTTTATGTTGCTTTCATTAGCGACATGTTATTTAAAAGTAGGGCCACGTTATTTCAGCCGTAAAGTTTTTACATATTTTTTTAATAATGAAATCTTACGAAAAGCTACCTTAATTAATGTACTCTGGCAATTAATTTCATAGTAATTGCTTAGCTATTAAATTGTGCACATAACCTCTAATTTCCAGTAATTTCTCTGGTGGCTGTTAATTTGTGAGCGAAGGCCGGCACATGACGTCACCACTCTCCAGCCAATAGCTATCAAGATGAGTGAGTGAGCTCACAAAATTATAATATAGACTAGTGTAAACCCGTGACCGTTTTTCCGTATTGTCACGGGTCTAGAATAGTTACAGTTTTTACGATGAAAGATTATGACAGGTTGACCTGATTTCACCAAATATAAACTTGACCTGTGTTTTAGGGTGAATAATACCTCTGAGCTTGAAGAACTCAGAAGCAGTGATAGAGGTAGGTATTAAAAACGAACAGGGAGATTAGCGTATTCGTGTAATTTCTTAAATAGAAACTTGACTTGTATTTGACCCCTAAAGTTCACGCTGCAAAATTTTTAAAAAAATCTAGTTTGCTTCGAAAACATCACGTTGTTTTTTTTTTTAATTTATTTATTGAGACTGGGCAAACACTCTTAATGTAATCATAGTATCTGTAATCGCCAGAGAACTTAATACACATTCCATATTATTAAAAAGTTGAGCAACTCCGAAGAAATGAATTGCCAGAATACTAGATTCGGTAACATATTTTGTCTGATGTCCACTTAAAAAAAAAAACCTAATAACTCATACAGCGAACATGAATAAAGATCAATAACGAAAGTGGTCAGTAAAATGCCTGAAAAGCTAATAAACCATAATGCATAAACTTTGGTCAAGCAACGACGTCAGTGAAAGTTTTAAAAAATTGAAAATTATCCTTAGCCGGAATGACAATTGGCATTCGTGGTTGCAGCAGAGGCCATAAGTAAATTAATTTTTTTAAGTTTTTTAAGTTAATTTAATCAGCAACATGTTACTGGAATTCAGATCCACGTAAATTATCAAAAAATTTGTAACAATGGAACGCTACGATCAGCATGCTTAATGAATATATTATGGCACCTTAATTTGGTAGCAATTGCTTAGTTATTAAATTGTGGACATAACCACGAATTTCTTATAATGGTATGTCTGGTTGCTGTTTTGCGAGCGAGGCTGACACATGACACGGTTTTCCAGCCAATAGCTATCCAGGTGAGTGAATGAATGATCTTACGAAATTATATAGTAGATTTGCGCTGCGCCCGCCAGGCTACAACCGTATCTTTAGGCCATTCTATGCTTGCTTTATCTGTCTCTGTTTTTGTCTTCGTATTTATTACTTTGCTTCACATCCATCGCCAGCAGTTATTCTTTGCCTTCAAAGAGAGAGAAAAAAAATGTTAGTACCATACATTTGGAATTAACAAAACATTTATTTTTGTATTTATACTTATTAATATGTAAGCGTTATGTATGAGCGCGTCAGCGTGTTTTTAAATAAATAAATACTATGGGCTTAGTGTCGAGCTGTATGTTACACCAAACACCACAATTTGGTGGATACGAGCCGCGGACAGTGCGTTCGCAAAGAGAGCCAGTTAATTTCAAAGAAGAGCGGCGGACATTCCAGCAGGGCGTCGTGACGTCGTTGACTGACGATTCCTCCAAATCGCTCCGATACTGCCTCCCCCACCCTCCTCCGCATCCAGCAGAAAAAAAAGCCCATAAAACAAAAACCAGGAGCCGTAACTGTATCGGAGGCGGAGGCGGCCGTCCGTCTGGCGGGACAAATGGCAGCGATATAGCGGCCGCCGATCCCGCATTATATCGCGCGCCGGCGGAGGCTCGCCCCCCCCCCCTTCCCCCCCACTGCTGCCACTGTCTCTCGGCGGCAGAGCCCAGCGGGTGGGTCGTTTGTCTCGTGCCATCATTCCTCACCAGACAGCTATTGCAATGCATTCCGCGACGGGGGCCATGCTAAATTTTAACGGCTTCAATTCTTCTCGCTTGCGCAATATCACGCGAGAGGCGACACGACACGGATCAACAAAAAAGTCGCCGCCTCCTCGACTGCCGCCCCTCCTCCCAGCGTCATGGCGGGGGTGTGTAAAAATTAATCCCGTCTGTCCGGCAGGTCGGCCTCCGTGCGAGATGTTAGGCTGTCTCCCTCACTCCTCTGCAGACAGGACATCCGTCGCTGAGCCGGCGGGGAGGAATCGCAGAGAGAGGCCGGAATTGAATTTCATATGCGCGCCACGAAGCGGGGTCGGCGCTTTATATACGACGTCGCGCCCGGCGACATCCTGGACAGTCATTTATTTCCTGCGAGATTTTTCCCGTGCCCGCCAGCGCCTCTCTCGGTTTCCCCGGTGCTGCCTCACCCTCGCTTTCTGCTTCCTTCGCACTCTATCCTCTCTCCCCTTTCACCCGCGACACCTTGATGGAAGCCAACGGTACCGTGAAACGTTTATCACTTGGCAATGCTGGAGAAAACGTCAACGTCCGGATGATTGTACAGCGCAGGTGTAGTTTTTGTGCCGAAGCCAAGTACCGAATGATCTATTCCAACAACTATTAACTGACACTATATATCGATCAAGTGTGATGTTCAAATTCATTTTCACAAAAAAATTTCTTGAACTGAGTTCTTTAAAATAAAAAATAAATATCTTCTGTGGCACTTGTTTGTTTTCTACTTGGTTCTTTCGGCTCACTGCTGTTTCCCCGCAAGATTCACGGAGGTAGAGCCCCGAACTCCCGATTGACGTTTGGCACTATAGAAGGAGGGAATGGGGTCGGCGACAGGCTCCGGACGATATTTTTTTTCCAAACCAAGTTTCCATCACGGTACTTATTAAATAGAAGGGTGAGTGGGTCTGGGGACGTTACAGACGTTTTAGCTGCGATGAAGATGTTCGACCTCTTCGGAAATCGAACCCCCGTCATCCGAACCGCAGTCAGGCGATCTTCTACCTGAGCTACATCACAGCCTCTTCTCTTCTCGTCTCTTTTCTTCTCATGTTCTCTGTGAAAACCTATACACCACAGAGGTCTTGACCAAGAACATGGTATTCCTTGATCAGCCATCTTTCTCAGTCGAAGTGAAGGTGCTCAACTCTGAGTACAATTACATTCGATTGTGTATTTCGAAATCTGTCCATTGGGAGCATATTAGTTCTAATAATCTGGCATATAAAACATAAATAGCTCGAATATGGACAGTCGACGTTAAAAAGGAGGAAACACAGTTTCTGAACGAAGGACTATGGTGTGTTGCCAGGATCATTCGCATACTCTGATCCATGCAAGATATCATATTTCAGTAAATTTTGCTTTGAAGCAGCAGAGGTAATTCAGCGTATCAGATCTAGCGAAGTGTCGTCGAAAAGAACATACAGTTATAAAAAAGAGGCATGTCAAAAGTACAAATAACAGTATTTTCAAATAAGCTACCACTAATAGTACCTGCATGATATTCGTCGTAATTGCTACAGTATGTGAAGGTGAGCATTGTGTAACATTCTCGTTTTGCAGAAAGAGCTATCCCTAGAAAGCAAAACGGCATGCTTGCATTTACAGGACCAATTATGTATACATGAAGGCTACTAGTAACTTTAGAAACAGGGGTATATACCACGAATAACTAAATAAATATAGTTAAAAAAATAAACAAAAAGTCAAGCAGATAATTCTGTTAGATGAGGTTTCAACTGTTATTATCTAACAGCGGTGAATTTTTTGTAAATGGTTTGTAGATTTCCGTAACAAAAGATAAACAGTGGAAATTAGATACGTCATGGGGTAGGAAATTAGCACCAATGACAGAAATGTCTGTAGATTTAGGGGATATGGCTTAAGTTCCAGAAACCCCGAGTTTTTTGTGGACTAATAAGCTAGGAGGACTGCCAACCAAGTACCTACAAATACATTAAAATGATCTTAAGTGTGCATAAGCACTACCTAAGACTAAGTAATAAAGGAAATAACCGAAAATGGTAGGTATATGACGGTAGTATTTACTTTTGTTCTTAAAAATCAACAACTATAAGTTCAAGTCTTAAAATATTGTGTTTATGCAATATGGTACATTTAGAGTTTACATTATTTTCTATTAAAAATTTGCGCTTAGGAACAAAAATTGAAAATTCATTTCACTTCTGTAGTTTATGGCGTTGTAGTGCTAAATGTTTTATAACATTTTTTTTCATCTGAATAAAAAAATTAGTACTCGTAACAGTGGAAAAAGGGAAAGCATAGCATTTTTCCGTGTGGGAACGTAGTGTATCATTAATTTGTTGATTGGATTCAAATTTTAGAACATCAGAACGAAAATCAATTACGAAATAACAACCTGATGGTGGTAGCTGAAACAAAATGAACAATATTTTAAAGATTTTTTGTATCTTATTCGTATCTTCATTGTTTGGCTAAGAGAAGTTATAAAACGATGCATTCCTTTTGTTTATAAGTTGAAGGTAAGCAGTAAAGTGATTCTATCCATCATACTTAACGTTTCTTCCAGATGCAATCCCAATTCCTAATTGATTATTTGTAGAAATCCTGGTTGCATTACGTTAAGAAAAAATCGTCTTTTGCATCTATTGTGATTTTTCGCTAATATTATTTATAGTTGGTCTAATACAATTGAAATCAGAAGTAAAGGAGAGTTCATGCTAAACCTCAAACGATGTTTTTTACTGAGTCTGCCAACATACGACCGAAAGTATTAAAGAAAGGTACTTCACACTGCAGATATCTTGTCTTTCTGTAACCGTTAAGCAAATATTTTCAAAACTTAACATACTATTTTTTTGAAAACTAGTTTTCATAGTTTTAAACGGATCCAAGTAACTTTTAATAAGAAAAATCTGACAATTTCTTATGAAAACAAATATTATTAACGATTACTGAAATATAAGGTCGTAATTTCAATTTGTTGAGGAACGAATGCTAAAGTAATGAAAAAGCAATAGTGGCAACATTTTTGTAAAGTTAGAACAGTATTAGTTCTTTTATTACTTTTAATGTTTACCATATTCTTAACTGGATTTAAGAAACTGTGTGTTTCAGATTAATTAAATTTCCCACTCCTCTAGAGCATTTTTCCACTCAGAAAAGATTCCTGGTAACCTTGTCGCATATAAATGATGTGTGCGAGCATCTATGTAATTAAATAAATACAATTTGTAGACTGTATTTCGTTTATAATCTTTTGCAGTTTATTTCTTTCGTTTACCAGTTTAAAAGTTCTCTAATACCAATAATGACCGTGTTTGAGACAACCTTGACATCCCAAGATTTGCAGGTTTGTTCCTACTCAAGATCTCTCAATTCAACTCCACGCTGCTGCCAAATCAATCTTTTTCTTGGTTGTTTTCTCTATTCAACAATTCTCCTAACTTCACTTCTTTTTTCAGAGATCATAGCCTTTAAAGCCTCTCTGGGCAAACAATATTTATTAACCTTTGTATTCTTTTCTTTTTTCCTTTATATATAAAAATCATTTTAACTTTTATTTTACCACCATGTCACAACCTACGGTGAATCATTCAGGAGGAATATAGCAACTTAACAATTTTTTTGTCGCTTATTTTTCGACTTGTGAGCTCAAAACTAAGTAAATGGGACTGGCTTATGAAAATACTTTCTCCTAAACTCAAAAGCACGAGATTGTGTCTAAACGTTTTTGGTCAGGAACATCCGAATATGAGAAATATCAACGCGGTCACTGTTATAATTAGATCTCAGATTTTTAGGTTCTAAAAATCTAACTTTAGGTGCCTAAAATAGTCTTTGTTCCAATGCAAAGTAGGTTCTAAAATGTCAAAATAGGCTATCAAAATTATGATTATATTTATGAAATATAATAAATTAAAATTATTAAATTGATAATGTAACATCGAGAAGCGTTATTCAGCAGAACATTATTTAATTCGATTGATTTTAGCTGGCTGAGATTATATAAAATCAATAAAACTATTAATGTGCATTTTTCACGCATTTCCTATTGATAGAGAAATAAATTTGGAATATTCATATGTTTGATATTTATTTACAGACAGAAAATTTAGTATGTTTATACATACGGATTTTTATTTTATATTATTATTTTTACTAGATTATTTATAAATAGATAGTTAAATTTACAATGCAGATAGTTGTGTCGAAATCCTCAGATTGTAAATTCCACAAATAGCTATTTAAAAAACACAGTTTGTCGTTACTTTTGAACAACGTAATCGCACTATCTATTCCACTGTTTTCAACATAGATTGTTTAGCAATCCAGCACAGATGGTGCGATATGTTAAATTAACAGATTTTTTTCAAAAGTTTATGCTGTTTGGACGTAGCTACACTTTTAATAATATCAAGTTCCGAACAGGCGGCACCCATATTACTAAGGCACGGACAATCGGAGTTCGATCCCCGATGAAGCTGAAGACGAAGTTGAACGTTCGGAACGGCTCCACAGACCAATTCAGCCTACTATCGGAATAGTACCGTGGAGGAAACTTCGCCGAAAGGTAAATGGCCGGAGCATGGCGCTGACCACTTACCTTCTAGTGCCAGTGATTATAATGGAAATGCAGAACTCTACCTCCGTGAATCCCGGGGGAAGTGGCAGGAGCCGTAGGAATCCTGGACTTTCCCTTTAAAAAATTTCTAACTAGTTGCCGCAATAACTGGACTTCCAGAAGTTAGGGGATATCCACTAATTTCATGAGGTGTGTTTTCGTAAATCTGGACCCCTCCCCTCCCCTCTGGTGAGATTTGGTTCGATCTGATGGGAGTCCCCTCCCCCGTAAGATGAAATCGACCTCACAATTTTAAACCTTTTTTTTTAGCTCTACTGTTGTTTGAAGGGCGACAATCTGAAATAAAAAATTGACGTGAGATTTCCTTCGACCATCCCCTCCACCTTGTTGAGATTTCGCGGAACCCCCCTCGACTATTTGACCTCACGTAATTAATGGACGCCTGCTTCGGAAAATCACGGGCATGCTTTACTATTTAAATTTCTGCCCGATGACCAGAAGCAGTACTGTGGATGGATGCGTGTCCTCTTTTCATTAAAAACTTAATAAACTTACGTGCACGGCAATGACATTGCTAAAGTATTGCTAGTATAACTGTGAAAACTGTTCAACACATTGTTACTGTTTACTCTCTATTTGTTGCACACATCGTAGTATATAATGTTTCCAACCATTGAGAAATCAGTTAATCTATTGCCTAATTAAAGAAGATTTGGGGCTCGGTACCTTGGTTATACTGGTGCTTTATTAGAACACACGGCACATTGTAGCCTTTGTGGGACTAATAGCAAATAGGGTCGGAGTGACAATGACTCCATACACGTTCATTTCAATTGTTCGAAAAATTGTTCGAAATTAACACTTAACAAAATATTTGTGTTTTTCAGAGTGAAAACGCTTTTGTGGATTTTCGAGAGAAAAATACGTAGAATAGGCAAAAATAGGTCCTAGCGACAAATTAGTCATTATAAAATCGCAGATAACGGCCATAAATGCCATAAATCGTATATATGTTGTTGTTTTCATGTATTTCTATCAGGAACAAAATAGGTTTTTGCCTAAAATCCGAGGTCTAGTTATCACCAATCCAAACAGCAATTAATGCTACATACCCTTCATTCTCTCACATGGAATTTCTTACAACTATCTCACACTTTCAACAGTTTTTTTGGGTTCCACTGTGCTCTCAAAAACCGCATAGAATTTAT
This sequence comes from Vandiemenella viatica, assembly GCA_031002005.1. Lineage (NCBI taxonomy): Eukaryota > Metazoa > Arthropoda > Insecta > Orthoptera > Morabidae > Vandiemenella > Vandiemenella viatica. The sequence continues at coordinate 118,188,356 of JARYHS010009186.1, read as the reverse complement.
TTTCTGCTTGAACTGAGAATTTTAATTGAGTGATGATGAAAGCAGAAAGAATAGAAAAAAAGCTTTCCAGAGAACACGGACATTCTCCACTACGTCAGTGTTGCAGCCCGCAGCACTGCGGAAACCTGAGTGGCGTCCACGCAGGGGCGCCTCGAAGCTACTCTCACATCTTATTGCAGTGTATTTTGGTATTCTTTCAGCTGGACACCCTTCTTTCTCTTCCCGTCCTATTCTCCTTCTTCCTTCCTGCTCCCTTCCTTCCTCTGCGCCGTGACCGTTCGGCTGACCTCTCGGGCAGTTCGTTATCTAATTGGGGGTCGGCCAGGAAATTGAGAATGGAAGGTAATTTTATCGAGAGTGTGGGAGGGACTACTCTGACGCGACCCAACTCGCCTCTTATGGCTTTTCCTTCTTGTGTGGTGACTGACACAAGCCAATTGTATTTATGATGACGAAATTTTATGGTGATTTAAATTTATGATTCACGAAATATTTTATGTTGACGCTTCTTATCTGGTTGTGAAAATATTAATGTATTACTCGCTCAACGTCACTTATTACGTTATGTAAACAACTGTTAATTAACATCACTGCACTACACCATAGCATTATTTTCACTAAGAAAAAAAATATATACATTTATCATTTTGAGTTGAAGAGTTGAAGCTGGCTTAGACTGAATCACAATGATTACTGAGACTTTTTCTTTAAAGAATATTTTTCTGAGGTTAATTTTCTCTCGTACTCTTAGCAGAGAGAGAAAACAAAGTTTATAAATTTGGTGTTTGTTACTGTTTACCTTAAATTATCTGGAAATGTAGATTAAATAATATTCAAGGGTTTTCTAGACACTAACCCCATCTGGGTGAAGTAAAATATATTTTTTCAGTCTCTGATTTTAAACAAATATTCTGCAAGATGTTTTTATTTTCAAATTCATGCTGAATAACAAATGACACAACATCCAAGGGTGACGTAAAGAAGCCTGTAACCAACAGTTAATCGAATTATTATTATTATTTCAACGTATTCTTCTTTAAGATATATAATTTTATTTCATAAATCTGTTATGATACAGTTATATCATCCGTTAAACAGTTTTCCTATAGTCCTTTACAATAACCCCATCAGTATGGAGGAGGTTTAAAACTTTTCAGTTCCACTCTCTTAAAGATCATCAAAATTGACCTCTATCTGCACGCATTTTCTAGTTTGCGGATGTACTTGGATTTGAATGTATTTTCTTCAGATAGTAATAGTGTTCTATATTTCACTACCATTAAAATCGCGTAACAGTAATTAACAGCAAACAAAGTAGCATAGTAAAAGTCCACATACACAACGCATTTTAATTAAAGATCACCGCAATCTACAAAAGTACCGAAATTTGTTAAATAGGGGTACCACAGCATTAAGAAATGGATATTGTGAACCACGTTCTTTAGTTTCAAAATATAGTTTTTGGATAGCCTTGGATTTCTTATACACTATATTGAACTGAAGTATCTTTACGTTTTGTTTTGGTCATTTTCGTACTGCCTTCGCGATTTCTTTTGTTTGGTGGCCATGTTGTGCTTTCATGTTTTTGTTGCGAATCCGAATTTTTTTTTTTTTTTTTTTTTTTTTTTTTTTTTTTTTTTTTTTTTTTTTTTTTTTTTGCTTATGGCTATACGCCTTATTGACGTCTACGTCGACGTCGTCGTTGAATTCATTACAGGCGGGAAAGGACTAGGCGCAAGGAACGGGAAGGAATTGGGCTATGGCCTTTTTTTTTTTTTTTTAAGGAAGCGTCCCAGCAATCGCCTCGAGTGATTTTTGGAAACCATGTAAAACCTAAATCCGGATTCCCGGACTGAGATTCGAACCCACGTCCTCCAGAATGCGAGGCCAGAGCGTAACCGGTCACCTGCCACGTTCTTTTTGTTGAATGAAACCACGTGATAGATGAATACACCAACATACCCATTCAAGGTTTTAACACAACTCCTAATGCAGTGAAGCACATCCAAAAATACAGACGACACTCTATCAACTAGTACACAAACAATCAACCTAACAGGAATAAATGATCGACGTTTTTCTCGGCGGTGTATATTAATATATTTTCTCATGAAACTATACATTAAAAATGATGTTTGCACACAATATTTCGACGACTGAACTCTCCTTCGTCAACTCTACAGGTTCTATATTTCTCTATTCCTTTCCTATATTGAATTGATCTAGCCATGACAAACAATTCGATGTTGTTCTGAACAAAACATGTTGAATAATAACTGGCAACACCCTTCTAACTGTCCCACAAGGCAGCTGGGTTTGCAGCATGTCCGAGGTAGCGATGAGGTGGGGATTTTCCCGTACGACCATTTCACGAGTGCACCGTGAATCTCAGGAATCCGGTAAAACATCAACTCTCCGACATCGCTGCGGCCAGAAAAAGATCCTGCAAGAACGGTACCAACGACGGCTGAAGAGAATCGTCCAACATGACAGTAGTGCAACCCTTCCGCAAATTGCTGCGGATTTCAATGCTGGGCCATCAACAAGTGTCAGCGTGCGAACCATTCAACGAAACATCATCGATACGGGCCCACACGTGTACCCTTGCTGAGTGCACGGCACAAAGCTTTACGCCTCGCCTGGGCCCGTCAACACTGACATTGAACTGTTAATGATTAGAAACATGTTGCCTGGTCTGAAGAGTCTCGTTGCCAATTGTATCGAGCGGATAGACGTGTACGGGTATGGAGACAACCTCATGAATTCATGGACCCTGCATGTCAGCAGGGAACTGTTCAAGCTGGTGTAGGCTCTGTAATGGTGTGGAGCGTATGCAGTTGGAGTGATATGGGACCCCTCATACGTCTAGATACGACTCTGACAGGTGACACGTACGTACGCATTCTGGCTGATCGCCTACATCCATTCATGTCCACTGTGCATTCCAACGGACCTGGGCAATTCCAGCAGGACAAAGCGACATCCCACACGTCCAGAATTGCTACAGAGTGGCTCCAGGAACACTCGAGTTTAAACACATCCGCTGGTCACCAAACTCCCCAGACATGAACATTATTGAGCATATCTGGGATGCCTTGCAATGTGCCGTTCAGAAGAGATCTCCACCCCCTCGTACCCTTACGGATTTATGGACAGCCCTGCAGGATGCATGGTGTCAGTTTCCTCCAGCACTACTTCAGACATTAGTCGACGTCCTGATGCGACACTTCTGCGTGCTCACAGGGCACCTACACTATATTAGGCAGGTGTATTTTTTTTAATACTTTGATATTAAATGAAGTTTAATGATAGAGTTCCTTTTGAAATTTTTCATTTAAAACATTTTCCAGTTCTAAATAAAATAAAGTTTGATAAATCATTTACTCATACAAAAGATATATATTACAAGAATTTAATAAGTAAGTTAGACGACTGTTTCAGTATACATACTTCAAGCTCATTCGTTGATGAGAGGTTTTGTAAATTCTCTTTCTTGTATTGACTTTGAGGGTTGATTCAAAATTCCATTAGGGAAAGGAAAGCAAGAGGTGAAACATAACATTCTCTGCCATGCACTTAAATGTTAATCTCAGAGATGTGGGTATTAAGTAATCGTGCTCGCTTCAAATGGTGCACGAGGTAATTTCCATGTCCCGCCGCCCCGAAAAATCATCATCTACTTGTAACGCACACACAAGGTAGTGAGCCGTGCTGAGTGCGTTTGCCGCACATTAATACTGTATCGGCGTGGCAGAGCGGCGTGTGGGAAGCGCCACACATGGCGTCGTCGCCGGAGGCGTCGCTGTGTGTTTGGGGTGTGCCGTCTTGCCACCTAGCCGCGGGCCGCTTTCATTACATACGGCAGGCGCACCAGCCTGTTTGTTTGCCATGCTCTAAACAAACCTACTCAGCATGTATTGCCCCGCCACTGTCTCTGCTGCTGCCGGCATGTATAATCAACTAGCTGCCGCCGTAGCGCCGCCCAAACCACTACCTGAAATGATAGTTAACAGCGGGTTATGTCAACAGTTATGCCACGGCTGTGTTGGTCCCACTCCGACGGGGTTCTGTCTCTCCCCGCGAGAGCCCCTTCCAGCAGAGCAAATGATGCTACAAGCAAATTGAGTTGAGGATCTCGGCAAACAGCTGTTTATTAGATATGTTCTCCGCCGCTCCTTGGGAGAAAGCCCTACCCTCCGGCAGAACCCCTTTCCCCGTTTATGTGTACAGAGGAGGCAAGGAGGCGAGGGAACTGCGGGAGGTTTGGGGTAGCTAGAGGAGATTTCATTGCTGGGAAGTCGAAATGACCTGAGTCCTATCAAATACGACGCACATTCAATATAAATCTTCATTCGTATAAAATATGATGTAAATCCTACACACTACCTCTGAGAACGGAACCCTATTGCTGTCACTCCACTATTTGTCCGTTTGTCACCGGCATCTAGAACTTAAATAGAATAAGTCAGAGACCTTAAATTTGCGTATACTATTTGTTTGACTCAAAACTCGAATATCGGATAAAAAATTTGGTAAAATTATCTACATCTACATATATACTCTGCAATTCACAAAACTGTGGGTGGCAGAGGGTGCTCAGCACCAAACCTAATCTCTTTGTTGTGCATTCCAATCCCTAATGGTACGAGGGAAAAAAGAATTCATATAAGAATCAGTGCGGAACCTTATTTCTCCAATTTTATCTTTCCTGTCATTTCGGCCCAAATAGGTTGGTGGACGAAGTATTTCACTACACTTGTAAGTGAAATTGGGAGTACACATGTTTACCAATAAGTTTATACGAAACGTGCGTCGCCTATCTATCAGAGACTCCCATCCTAGTCTACTAATCAGTTCTGTAACGCTTTCATAAGGACTGTAGCAAGCGGTCACGAATCACATAAAAATGTAGAAGGTCAAAAATATTAAAAAATTCTACCTCAGCAAGTAAGGTAAAGATATTTAAAGCTCGTTAAATAGAGAATCAATGTATTTTTTTCTATTTTTCACATGAAAGTAAAGAAATGAGCGACTGTCAAAGTTGCGGATTTTAGACCTTCTTTTTGACCATTCCGATTATGTCCTATCTTTAAATAGAAAATACTAAATACACATTTAATACAGTTTGTAAATTATGAACAAATTAAGCAAATGTTTTTGTTTAGAGATTACGTAAACCACTTGGCCTTTCTAAACCGCATTAAAATAATTTGATAGCAGTTACGGAACAATTATTACTCGAGAGCTTATTTTCACTTTATTTTATCTTGTTTAACTTTTTTATTTAATTTAAAGTGCTTTTAACAAGCTTATAATAATTTTGCCGATAATTTAGAATCTCTTCTGTTAGTTTCAGTAATTACTGTAAGTTCTGTTATTTCCCTAATTAACAACGTTCTATTGTTTAGTTTCAAAGAATGGGAATGATTGACTGAACGAAACCAAACACAGTACACATATCCTGCTATTCAAATTTCCGCATGTCCGAAACAGTGAGGAGTAACATCTCGATACTTGGTGCATAGAACTAAAGTTGCTGCGAAAAACACTAATGTGTTTCACAAGTAACAATTCTTCTTCTTATCCAGTGTTAGGCCTAGTGGCCTCTTTCGGTCTTAGTCCGTCTTCTTGGTGGTCTTCCTACATCTCTCCTGCTTCTGGGATGGTATTTGAGGATTTTTCGTGGGATCCGGTCCCTCTTCATTCTTAGTACATGATAAGTAGGTTTGCACAGTTTGGAGAACTAGTTTTACTTTGAGATCTTTAAGGATTTCATCAGATCTCTTTCTGTCCCGTAATGTATAGTCAATTGTTCTCTTCATGAAATCTCAGCCGCCATTAGCCTCCACTCATTACATTTGCGGAGTGTCCAGGCCTCCTCGCTGCCGTACAGTAAGGTAGGTAGGTTTGGCCATGGTGTTATATAGCCATTAAGTGCAGATAACAGTTGCAGTTCACCATACTTAAATTCTTATAATTACTACAGAAATAAGGAATGAACTTTATACCTGCCAGCAGCCTATTTTATTTAATTGCTGACCAGAGCCGCAGTAAACAAATTTAAAATCAGCTTCCATGTTATCTAATCTCAACTATCAATGTACATAATTGACTATGTGACCGTATAATGAAGAGAATAACGGCTATAATAGTAGCTCCCATGTAAGTGCTATCCCCACCACCATGAAGCTTCCGCGCCAATTTGTGCAGGAGTAGCCAATCACGGAGAAAAGAATCGCGTTTACTTTGTCCAGGCCTACCCCCGCCGCCTTTAGGGTTTCCTCCGCCCAGTCAGTGCGTCCCGTCCCCAAAAGCAAACTAATGATGGCAGTATGAGAAATTAATAATGCAGTAATTGGTGTGGCCTGTGACCTGATGGATGCGCCGCAGGGGAGAGTACGCCCCATCGTTCAATGCCAGCAGCGTCGCGGCGCCCCCTCAATCGAGGCAGCCCCGCATTACACCAAGGGTCGACGCAGCCTTCGAGTGGCAGCCAGAAGCTGTGACATTTCTAGAAAATTGCTACAGTTTTTCGTAAGCTCATTATCTAATGGCACGTTAAATAATAAAATGAGGCTAGTCTTAATCGTCGGAACATTTGATAGTAGACGGAAAAATCGAAGTTAAATTACGATTAATTATTTACTCAGAAGTACCACAAAAAGTAATTTACGTAATGTTATTTGTTTCCGCTGGAGTCTATGACATTATGTGCGCTAGAGTACGGACACAATCAAGCTATGTAATAGGAACCGTATGATTAGATTTAAGATAATTATTTATGACTAGCTTCGAGGCCGTCAAAAATGACGGTTTGAACGCAATATTCTGTCAGTTCATTTTTTTTTTTGCAGTTGGTTAATTATACGGAATTGTTATTACATAATGCTAATGGCATTGATTTTGTAATGTTCTAAATATTTCATTTGCAGTTCACATAGCAATAAAGTAGTAACTTCTACTGAATTAATGACAACGGAAGTATAGATAGACCCAATAAAATTAAAAACAAATTGGGAATCCAAAAAAATTGTCCTATCCATGTAATATCAGTTTTGTTCCTGGTCCAGGCACAATTCAGCACGATACATATGGAACTACTTTCACCCGCAATAATTAATACCTTTAGTAACGTGGTGCTTATGAAACGCAGTTTAAATGGTTTGTAAAACTGATTTCAGAGCGAATTATGCTGTAACAAAATGTGTCAGTTGCTATTCTGGTCAACTTGGCCACAACCTCCACTAATATTGCGTTCGAAGATCATAGCTTCTATTACCCTCATATGAATAACCACAGGCAACACTTATGGTGGTAGTAGGAAATTTATTCAGGAAAAAATGAATAACGATCGGGGCTACTGGAAATCGCGATTCCGCCAAAATAACATCAGTAATGACGTCATAATACTGCTGTACTAACGCAAGACATATTATTTTCAAACAGTAATTCCGGTTGTAATACAACCTGTTCCAATATTTTCAAGCAGAAATTAGATTGTAATAGAGACTGGGCCGGCATAATACAGTTAAATGTACTTCGTATTTCTAGTTTAGTGTTGCGTTTTACCACGGCAATTCCTGGCGGAATCGCGATCTCCAGTAATCCCGATTTATTACTTTATTTTAACCTTAAATGACGGAAAGTATAATATAATAAACGGATGACATTTATTTTTATTTTTTTTATTTTTTTATTTTTATTTTTTATTTTTTTGTTTTTTTGTTTTGTTTTTGGTTTATTACTTTGCTAAGTATTGGTTACAAAATTACGAAGATGTATGGTACAAGGTGCAAAATACAAGTTGCATGATTCAAGGTATCAATGCCAGGTACAAGATACAAGACACAAAATCAAAGTGTGGTACAAGATACAAAGATTTAAGATGCAAGATACAGACTTCTTGGATGCGATATACGAAATACATGCTTCTTATAGTCCAATGGTCATTCACAATGTACGCTTCTTGTGGGCTTGCAGCGTGGTCGTTCGGTGAGTTGTGTTTTCTTCGGCAGCTGCAGTGAGAGAAGTCTTCTCCTGCGGTCTTCTTCCGGATTGGCGCCCGTGTGTGTGTTGTCACGTGATGCTTGGATGTTCGCCCATTACAAGTGACTGCAGTGCGTTGCCGTATGAGCTGACATAACGGGAAGAAGTGGTCGCCTTAGTGAATTCTCTTTCCATGAAGGAAATGTAGCTGTTGTATTCTTTATCGTGATGTTGACAAATATATGTACTGTGTAGCCTAGCAACTATGTTGCGGCATTTTGTTTCCATGCTGGTTTTCGGGTCTTATCCGGTCTGAGGATTTCTTGTAATGAAGTTGTGGTTCCATCCAGCCGTGCTATCTTGGATTTCAGCCATATCCGAATGCGCTGTGTTTCGCCGCACGAGAAGCGGTGCAAAAGGGTGTCTGTGTAGCAGCATTTGTGGCATCTGTCAGTTGCCGAGAGATGAGTCCAGAAAAGTTTTTCGTTTGTCGGTATTAGTTCGTTAGTTGTTTTATACCATGCGGGCATTACCTCGGATGGAAGGTTTTGTTAAAAATGGTTCGCCAAACTTGGGGCCAGTTAGTGCCCGGATACTTTGATTCAATGTTGTTTCTTTCGGCCATTGGTGAAAGTCTATTATAAATGTTCCTTGTTGTTTTGTGTGGAGGTGGATCTAAGCTCATTTCTAAATAACTTTTTTCTAAAAAATAGATTCTGAGCTGGTTTAAGTTCCTCCCTATATTTCCTATGTAGACTGGGGCTTTCGTACATTGTGGTTTGTAGTGCTTCATGACTGAAGTTGTGAAACTGGAGTCGTTGTTGTCTTTCAGCTTGTCTATTGCGTGTATCAGTAAAGCTTTGCACCTGGCTTTTACATTGATGACGTCCAGGCCTCCCTTTATTTTGGTCGGGTTAGCGTTTCAAATTTTACCTTGAATATGTCGTTTTGACATACGAACCAACATAAGGCTTTTTTGCAGATTTGCCGCAATGAGGTCAGGCGCTGGTAACACCTGGGCTAAGTAGCTTATTTTGCCTAGGATGCAGGAGGTTATCATCCTTGATTTTTGGACCATATTGAGGCTTCTAAAACTGTGCGCTCTCAGAATTGCTCTTACTTTATTTAAGGTATTTCTCTAGTTGTTTGTGGACATTTATTGCTGGTTTTCCTCGAGTATTATTCCTGAATGATATATTCCGCGATTCGTACATTCGCGTAAACTTTCTCCGAGTTTTCAATAAACTTCATTGTTTATCTACTGCCAAAAAATTCCTAGCTTACGTTTTAACCTAATTTTTATAACTGATACAGATAATATAATGCAAACATGGAATACTTTTCTCCTTGCATGAATTTCTGTATCTAGTTGTCGTAAATAATCAGAAAGCAGCATGTAAATTTAAACGAAAGTACCAATCGTAACTTTGTAACGTATGATTGCCTCGCATTTATTTCTTTTATCCATGCTCTTCGTATGTTTATGAAGTTACTTCCAAAACAGAATATTATGTTATGGCAACGCAGTTACGTAATAGCAGAGACCATGAGAAACTAAGGTTTACTTTCATTAGCAACATGTTACTGAAAAGTACTCGTAGTTCCATATTTTTTCAGCCGAAATGTTTTTCAATATTTTTTATAGAATAAAATGTTATGAAAATCAGACTTAATGCATTATGGCAACTAATTTCATAGCAGTTGCGTATTTATTAAACTGTGTGAATAATTTCTAGTATCTCTGCTCGACACTATTTGGCTGCAAGAATATCGTTGTTGAATTGCCATTTATAAATTAAGTTGATAAAAAAGTAAATTTAAATCTCATTTAATAGCTAACACGTTTATCAAATACTAAGGATACCATCTATGATGGTAGTAGGAATTTATTCTGGAAAAGCTTGTAAGGAAAAAAGAATAAGAATCATTTTTAATTATATCTTTCGTTATATGAATACGTTACTCTGGTTAGATTATCAGAGCATTTGGTTAGGATTTTACATAAATAAATGCACTTTACTTTAGATGACAGAGACTATAATTTCGAAAACAGATAACTGTTATGTATTTGACTGGTACATTTCGCGATTACGTACGTTTCTCGTTTTAATAAACTTCATTGTTTCTTATCGTCTGCAAAAAAATTCTTAGGTTATGGTTTAACCTAGTTCTTATAACTGATACAAATAAAATATAGTAAATATTGAATACCCTTCTCCTTACATGAATTTCTGCATCTAGTTGTCGTAAATAAACAAAAAGCAAGATAAAGGAAGGAATGCAATATGGTGGCTGTTGATTGGCGAGTGACGGCTGTCACGTGACCGTTCTCTATCCAATAGCTATAGTAGCTATAGATGACGAGCGCAGACTACAGATTAGCGTTTTATATAAGAGGATGATGAATTAGTGGTAACTGAAATATGATAACGTATGGGTGAGTATTTATGGGAATTTGGAGAGAAAGAAGAAATTTTGAATGTATATTACAATGGAAGGTGGTTTTGGTGACAGCCATAAGAGCTAGCCAATTGATGCTTCGTTCATACGATGTGCCGTCAGCATGGCGCCACATCAAAGCTGCTCTAAACCAACCTTAGGAGAAGAAATTCGGACGAACGGGGAGGAGCAGTCTAACGATATCGTTTGTATTCCTTTATATTCCTCCTTAAGCCAGAGGATAACCTAAATTCTAGAAGGTTGGATTGGCAAAACCGTCCATAAGAAGATCGAACTATAGTCGAGGTACCGTTAACCTAACAGGTATTTAAGACCCACAAAAGGAGCTCTCAGTGCTGGTTCATTCTTTTTGTGGTCTGTTTAGAGTAAATTCCGTGAAGCTACAGTATTTGTAACTAGCAATACGCTCTGTACATAAAATGCTGTAAGTTTCTCTCTCTATGCTTCTCTCGCTCTCACTATGCTAATATGTTAACGCAATGATATGATGAATTTGGATGATCTATTAATATTATTTTTCAATGTTATAAACTGCTGTTTTTCGGCAAATTCATTTAAGATTTTAAAGTTTTAAAGAAGTTTTCAAAGTGTGTTACTAACGAATATTGTACTGCGTGTACTGTAAAGATTTAGAAGATTGGAAGGCTGAATTATTTTTAAAAAGATCTAATAATAAATAAATATTATTGTAAATTTACCTAAAAGTTACTCAGTGATCTATAAATAAGATGATTACTTTATATATAGGCAATCAATGGTGAAGAGTTCGATTAATGAATAATTACTGGGGGATTAAAAGCAGGAAAGGCGGTTGAATTACAACTCGCTCCATATTTTCAGTTTGTTACCGATTCCCTAAAGGGGAAAAAATAAAAAAGCTTCAGGAGCTTGTTCGTTCTCGGAACGTTATCGGCCAAGTTTTAAAATTATACTCGATAGACGTTTGTGTCCGATTTTCTTCTACAAGTAGAGTCTAGAGCTAAAGACATGTCATTTTGAAGATTTTTTTTTTACTAATGGCTTTACGCCTTGTCGGTGCCGATGCCATTGAAAACAAAAAGCTAAGGACAAGGAACGGGAAGGAATTCGGCAATGACCTTTGAAGGTATCATACCACATTTGCCTGATGTGATTATTTTTTTAAAGTTAGATTGGGATGTCTGATTGATTAATAATTTTTCTGAGTTTCCTTTTTTTTTACTATATAGTTTTTTTTTTTTTGTGTTGAAATTATGTAGAAGTTATTTTATTATAAAAATTTTATTTTTGTTATAAAAATGTTCAAAAGAAAATTATTTCTTTCTTATTTATTTTTAATGTTGTATTTTAATTTAATTAATGACATTTTCATTTTGTTCGTTGATAAGTTAAGATATATTTTGTTTTTGGAGTGTTTAAGAATTTCTATCAAACGTGCTTTTTGATAGTTATAAAAATGACTTTATTTTTATACATTGAGAGGTAAATAATTTAATGAGCATTACAAGGGATAAATAAAATGGAGCTTTTTAATCTTTTGAGGGGATTTACTTGCAAGAGGATAAAATTTTCTTATAATTCTTTGCTTTTCGTTCTCACCGTAGAAATTTTCATCTTTTCTTTTACGAAATTTATATTAAATTCTTTAGCGAATACTAAAATCGCCTGCAAGCGAATTGAAAGTGTGTCAAGAGTGTAGTTGGAAAATCAGTACCATCAGATTTTATTAATTTTCATTGCGATAAAATTGCATTAATGTTCCTTTCACAGATCCAGCTTAAATGCCAACAATTGCATTCTTTACGTGTATAGAAAAGAGTTTATTCGTACATGACGGCGAAATGAAAATGTTGGTGTGAGTGAGAAGTTTGTGAAGGTATTTGAAGACTGTGGTAGTTTCACATGGTTCCTAGTGGGGTACAAAAGCATAATGTTTTTTCAGAACCTGCACTTTTCCTTAATTTTTGATCAAAAATGGTTTGTTATCTACACTCATTGATTCACATTAGTTTCCTTTAGGGTCTGAAGACTGTTACTGAAATTACATACAAGATGGTATAATATCCTCTGGTTTATCTGCTAAAACTCATAACTGTCCTCTGTGCTTTCATTAGTTTCATGAAAGAAGGCTGAGAAACTCACTTGACCCTCAATAACGGTAGATTTAGTTCGGAAATTATGTTTATACCTCATTTCCATTTTGATTTATAGCTAAGAGTAAAAACATTGAATATAGCTTCTTGATCTGAAGTTGATGCAAGATCGATTTTCGAACGTTATTATTATCCTTGAACAACAGGAGAACCAATAACGAATCGTCCATAAACTACGTGCTCGAAAGCTACGCTGGGCTACGAGGGAAGAGGGGGGCGTTCCGAGTCAGGCCACGTAGCTTTTCATTCATATTATTTGTCACAGTTAAAATGAGAAGTACAAACACACAACAGCATGTAAATATTTATTTCTGTTATTTAATAATTCCCATATGTAATTTACGATTGTCTGACAAGAGAAAACAGTAGAAAATGTCTACTGGAATCAATAGAAAAGAAAAGCTACGTGCTACGCGGGAGGGGGGCTAGGGGAGGTGGGTTCACAGGAGGCCAAAATGGAGCTACATAGCTTATGTACGCTCCCTAAGGGAATAGGTAGTGGTTTATTGTTACAGTCTGGCTTTGGCAATAAATCTTGTCTGTAGGCTCTCAGAACGGTAGTTACAGAAATAAGAATTGGTTAGTAAAGAATTTATACCTCAGTGGCAATTTCTTCTCACACCTATTTTTCCATTACGCGAATACGGAAACAGGTCGAGTATGTCTTCCAACTAATCCCGCAGATACAACTGCTTCACGATGTTGTACGTTGGGGGGAAACGCGTGTTCGAATCCCCCGGTCCGTCCATGAATTTACAAGGCAATCCAACAGATTTCGACTATCGTTAACGGATGAAATGTTACTATGAAAATGTATCTGTAAAAAGAGATATTTTGTCTTCTCTAGACTGATCACCTGCCTGGAAATAAAAATTGAATTAAATTCCATAAACGGAAAGTACTGATTCGATGACCAGAAGTCTAATACGTTATGTATGATGATTAACGCTGCATTGTAGCATTTGATAATTAGTAGGATTATACAACATAACAAAATGGTCGGCAGGACGCTATGTATGCGGGGTAAGCGAACCTGCGTAACTAGCCCCTAATTATGTAAACCACATGAAAATTGACCTAGAATACCCCTTTCCGGATAGCGACAAAAAGTGTACGAGTACCGGTTTCATTATTATAATGATCTCGGCCTGACTTTTGTTTTCGTACTAAAGATCCACGAAATAATTTTTCATTTTTGGTAAAGGACAGCAACTCGTAAAAAATGCTTTCTCAAAAAAAATTCGCTTGACTTTGGTGTATTTAATTCTTTTGCTGCTATGGTTGTTGTGGTAGTATTAAAAGTTAACTTTACATTGTGTTGCCTATCAGTGTTGCCTCATGTCATTAATATTAACGTTGAAACTATATGTTTTTGTTTTTGTTTTGTTTATGGCTTTACGCCTCGTTGAAGTCGAGGTCATTAGAGGCTGGAAATGACTGTGAACAAGGAACTGGAAGGAATTCAGCCACGGCATTTTGAAGAAACTATCCCGTAATTCGTCTGGGAAACCCTGGAGAACCGAAATCTATATGGTCGGACAAGGATTTGAATCCGCATTTTCCTGAATGCGAGGTCAGAACATTAACGCTACACCACCACGCTCCATTTAAAATTCTATACTTTTTTTTTTAACTGCTTAACGTCTCCTATAACAACTAGGTCATTAGAGACGGGAAAGGATGGGGGCAAGGAATGGGAAGGAATACGGCCATGGCCTTTTGAAGGAAGCATCCCGGCATTCACCTGGAGTGATTTGGGGAAACCATGGAAAACCCAAATCTGGATGCCCGGACGGGGATTCGAACCGCCGTCCTCCCGAATGCGAGGCCAGAACGCTAGCCGTTACACCACCACGCTGGGTTTAAAATTCTAGTTCGTACATAGAGATATTAATCAATTTCACTAATATTTTCGATGGTAACTTAGTAACCAACAGCTCTATTTCACATATCTCTCCATTTTACAAATTTTTGTCTTAAATTTTTTCAGTGCTATTTCCCTACTAATCTACTTTTTACTTTAATGAATTTTTAAATTCTTACACTGTTTTAGCTAAAATGTACAGCATTTCCGTCTGTAATTTCTCCCAAATCCTGGCGCCCTTATCTTCGAAAGAAAATTTTCACACTTCTTAACATCTGAAATCGAGTAATGTTTTATGGTCATAGTCATGGTCATCCTTTCGCTTTAACTTAATACGCCTATTTTTTATCATAACCACGCAAGCCTCATCACCAACATACGTCTTGTACACATATAACCAGCACTCTCTTCACTTATGGTTTGCCTTAAGTTCATTGAAAGCAGCGTACTGAATATTCATATCACAAAATACTTAAATGCAGATCAGATCATTTATCAGTTAAATGTAAGAGAATAAAATAGTTAGACCACCTCTGTATATCATTCACTCGTATTAATTTTACATACTAGGCTATTATTTAATTTTTCAGCGAACGCAGCAGGAATAATTTACAAAAGAAGAGTCTCAAATTACATACACATAAATGGCTACGCATAAATTGGATATACAGATTAATTTACCTGTATGTTTTTAAAAAAATTAACTTCTGGATGATAATTCAAGAAAAAAAGGGAGTAAATCATATCCAGAATGAGTCATTCCAGGTGATCTTTTTTTATTGTATCAGCTGCCCAAATCAGCTTATGGTAATGTGCATTGATAAGAGACATTTCATTTCTGGAAATAAATATTTTATACATTATCTCTAGAAGGTTATTTTTCAGGACAAACCTCTGTTTCTCCCTTCATACATTACCAAAATCGATAAATGATGTACCATTTTAAAGATTAAGTTCTCCGCTTCTGATAAATTATTAATATGGAGTTGTACATTGAATTTTTTGTTTGTAATTTGAAGTTCTGACCCTAAAGTTACGAATCGGGCCACCCAGGTGGAGCAGCAGAAGTTTACCATCAGGTGCTGCGCTCTACGGGAATTATGCTCAACTAATTGCTCACCCAGCGCTACCATTTTAAGGATTGAGTTCTCCGCTTCTGATGAATTATTAATTTAGAACTGTACATTCAGGGGCGGATCCAGGATTTTGTTTTGGGGGGGGCTTGAGCGGACTTTGG
Organism: Vandiemenella viatica; assembly: GCA_031002005.1. Classification (NCBI taxonomy): domain Eukaryota; kingdom Metazoa; phylum Arthropoda; class Insecta; order Orthoptera; family Morabidae; genus Vandiemenella; species Vandiemenella viatica. The sequence goes on along the minus strand of JARYHS010009186.1, from coordinate 118,172,677 downwards.
TTTGGGGGGGGCTTGGCTTCAGTAAATTTTGGTTCAGAGGGCTTGCGTTCAGTGGATTTTTGTTTTTGGGGGGGGGGGGGCTTGAGTCGTAAAAAAGGTAGTATTTATAGCCTCCTCGGGCCTCAAATCTGTAGAGCTAAAAAAAAAAAAAAAAAAAAAAAAAAAAAAAAAAAAAAAAAAAAAAAAAAGTTCTCAAAACTACAATGTCAGGGGTGGACCTAGATACGTTTGGGGGGGGTTTGAGCCCCCTAGCCCCCCCCCTGGATCCGCCCCTGTGTACATTGACCTGTTTGTTTATAATACGAAAGTTCGGCCCTAGAGTAAGGCACGGGTGAGCTAATGTATTTTTCACGGCTACTTGATTAAAAATTTAGATTATATCCTACATATTTAAATTACTGCACTAAACACGTTCAACAAATTAAGAAACGTACAACAATTCCTGCATTAACCGAATCAAATGTGTCTCAAGTGATGGAAGACCTGCGGTGACAGTCCACTGCAAAAATTTTAACGTTTCATCGTATTTTATTCGCGAGAATAACGCAGAATCAAAAATCATTTCAAATTATTTTCGTTTAGATACACCCTTCCTCCGAAGTGCAGAATTTCCACATGGGCCCACTAGTGCATATGCCTTTTACAACGTACTTCATCTGTTGGTTGAGCTGTGCAGCTACCACAAAAAACATCATGGAAAAATGAACAGTTATCTTTATGCACATTATTTCCGGCGTTACCTCCTTTATTGCCCTTCCTTTAGCTCGGGAAGAAAACATTCTGTACCTTCTGCCATTTCTCTCACGACGGTCAGTTTCTGGTCCAGCGCCAGCGGGGATCTAGATGGCGTTGGCGGGTATTTCCCCCGGGAGCCTGACTGATACCGCCGATGATAATGGCCGGGTGTCCGTTGGCCAGAACTTTTAATAGCCTCCCTCGGTTTATTGGACGGTAAATCGAGCGTAAGGGCCACCCAGAGTAGAAAGAGAGAGCTGCGCGGGAGCAGTGGAAAAATGGACGGTGTTAAAAAGAGACAAGGGAGGTTAGCATCAGAACGGTGGAGTGAGGGAGACGGTGGAAGGGCACACCAGCGGCCAGCCAAGTGTCCCGATTTCAATCAGCTTAAAAGAGTCCGGCAAGGCTGAGAGGTCATCAACTAAGATGGACCTTTTCTTATTTGGAGAGTCGGAAAATGACCGTATCTAAAGGCCGAGGCTGTAGATAGCGTCTGTGCTGAGAGAGCTCCGAGCAAGAGGACAGTGTCCGCCTCAGACCCGTGAATAAGTGCACGGTGGGGACACCCTGCCCCTTCTGTTGTTTCCTATTTTCTAATGGAATACGAGGAGGCGTCAAGGAAACTGTAAGCGGTGATGTGACGCTTTCTCCAGCAGTTCTGAGCGCAACTGTGGAGAAGTCACTCTTGAAAGAGAAGATTTTGTCTTGTATTGGGGGAATGGCATTTTATCTCGTTGGTAAGGAACGCTTCTTTTACACAGAGTTCTACAGAGATACCAGAATGATTAAAAGGTCAATACAGTTTATTAAGTAGAACATTACTTACATTTTTTCCAAGAAACAAGTCATTTCATTTAAATATTCATCATTGCAGTGTCGTCGGGTTAAATACTGAATATCATTTTGTTCGTTACCATAGTTCGATATGAGTAGGCCTATCATTCCAGGCAAAAAAACAGACACTATGCAACAGTAATTAAAGGAGAAGTACTAAATAAATCAGATTGATTTAATAAAAGAGGGTAACGGGAAGAACTTGAGGATAAAGAAATGAAAATACTGAATAAAAATTTAGGGCCTTAAGAGAACGAAGATGATTTTTTAAATTCATTTCTAAATTAAAAAACATTATAAGATCGCTAAAAGAAACAAGAGCGGATTGTGAAAGACTCAAGAGCACGGAAAACATCGTCAACTGATTGACGTTGCAAAATTTGAGGCCCTTTAATCCATACTACAAACCTACAGAGTTAAGTCAGATGAAGGAAGGCAGGCCACAGCACAGGCATGAAGAAATTCTGGGGAACGTAAGAAAAATTAGGGCTTTGTTATAGTCTAATGTTCTAAGTGGTCAATAAGTAACCAAAAATCGTAATAAAAAGTTAATAAGGTCTATATTAGGATGTTCGTTATATGAGATTCAAAACTTTGTAGATATGTCCCAAATAATGACTCTCAGTTATGGAATGTTATTTCACTTGGACAAAATTTATCCGTGCCAACTTAATCGTAAAAAAGTTATATGGGAAAATATCATCAGCAGTTTTCATTCGACATGAAATGAGTCAGTGAATATATATTGGATGTATTAATTCAGCAAAAAAAAAAAATATTCTGGATATTTTCTGTTTAGCGTTTCTTTATTAAATTCAGAGCGTAAGTTCTAATGCTGCTGTAAACGACACAAGTTATAAAACCGTGACAATCTTCATTCAACTTCATTCAGCTGCATCATTTATTGCCATTAGCATAGTGAGTGTATCATTAGCTTCCAAAAGTGGGACATGGCTCTCTCTCAATAAACGGGAGAACAGATATTTATTATTATTACAAAATTATCCAGCTTTTTCTCTTCGATGGAACGTATCTGTTTACGTTGTTCCATTCATTTATTACTCAACGATCTCTTGACTGCTTTGATTGAATCTTCCATCTCTTCCTACCTCGAACTAAGTTCATTACCTTAACATAACCATTATAGCCCACATCCTCAGTTTTAAGCTTAATATATTCCAATGTTTGTCTTCATCTAAACTTTTTCCTTCAACTGTTCCCCTCACTTACAAATTAACCAATCCCACATATCATAAAATAAGATCCACCATCCACTAAATTTTCAGCATCCATATGTAGAATCACATTTCAAATGCTTCAATTTTCCTTCTTTCTGATATTCCTAAAGTCCATGCTTCGCTAATATAAGGTGCTGTGCTTTCTAAATCCTAGATCAATATTTTAAACTAACAGATTTCTCTTTTTCAAGGAGGCTATAATTTTACTTCCTGAGTAACAGAATTCACTTACTTTTCCTATTACATCTGATCCTATATTTATATTTAGTCTACAATTATTACTATCATTTCTCCTACATTTCATCACTTTTGTCTTGATTTGGCTTATATTTTGCCCAAAATCTTCCCTCAGTATTTTGTTCAAGCCCTTCAGTAACTTCTTAAGATCCTCAGTCTGTTCTGCGAAAAGGACAATGGCATCAGCAAATTGTAATATACTGATTTTTCCTCCTTCAACATTTATGTCACATTCAAATTTTTCTTTTACTTCTTTTGTTGTATCTTCTACATGTTGAATATTAAGGGCGATAGACTGCAACCATTCTTCTACCCTTTTTAACTGGTGCAAGTCTCTCGTAACTCTCTACTTTTATTATAGCACGTGATTCTGATACAGATAACCTGATGATCTAGAATAGTTCTAGTTAGGCCTTGGATCTATTATCTGACATTAAATAAATAATAATAATAATAATAATAATAATAAATAACAATTAATAAATAGAAACAACTTTTAAGGTAGATTTAAGCTAGAAATACATTGCTCGAGGCCTAAATATGACCAAAAATGAGTTTTAGGGTCACAGGTTATGACCTCGTGACCTGATGTGACTATTTCTTACAGTTTTATCATTTTTGGACCCCTTAAGGTTGATTTTAACTAAAAATGCATTCCTCAGAGGCTACTGAGAAAAACTGAATTTTTAAAGTTACAAGTCATAACCGCGTGACCAGGTCTAGTTGAAATACGACTTGACCTGCGTTTGACCTAACGGGTTCACTCTGCAAAATTTGAAGAATTTCTGTTGAGTTTGAAGGGATTTAGAGGTATTAAAGAGCTACAGACTCGATCTCAGTATATAGTAGAAAAATAATGATTCTTCTGTCTCTATTTTCCTTAGATAAATTTGACACTAATAGTTTTCTAAATTATCTTTTTCACTAGAATGTAGTAATTATTAGCTACTTGCGATGATTTGGTTTAAAATATATATTTTAATATTAGTTCACAGACATAAAGTTGACAATACAAAATAATATATTTCTACTTTTTTTCCGGAAGCACATATACACCATTGATGGCCTTTATTCCATGGTGGTATATCACAACAAAGAAACTCCACGTTAAATTCCAGATTCTGATTGCACTACACACGAATTGTGCTTGCTCTATATCGGAAGAATTATCTAGCCTTGACACAGCAACAAGCTGTTCCTTAAGTTCCACATGCGATTAAGCGGGATGTGATTCTTCGTTAGCATTTATCAGATTAAAAATAAAATTGTAGTTTAAAAAACTAAAAACAAGGTTTCGTAGTAATGTGAACTAAAAGGTTAAAAATAATCTTTAAATTTTTGTTTAACAGCGATAGGACGTCCCACAATTCAGGATAAATTAAGTTTTTGAATAAGCTTAAAGAATAAGTAACTTCTGGATATTGTGGGCCATTTCTCAATTGCGACAGGATCAATTTTATGAATAATTGTAACGCCAATGCAATTGAAATTGTCGTTTTATTTTCCGAACGCGTATCGCTTCATTTGCGAAGCATCTTCAGCGGTTCTGTATTTATCTTTGGTCACATATGCTTATATCTGATGTCTTACGTTAGTTACTGTACAGTAAATAACGTAAGACATCCGATCTCAATGTATTACAGTGCTACGCAAATAATCGCTAAAATGCAACCAACATGTGTAATATATACTGCAGTTACAAACATAACTGATGCTAAAAGGCTGTACAATTATAAGCATTTGTGACCAAAGAAAAATACAGAACCGCTGAAGATGCTTCACAAATGAAGCGAAACGCGTTCGGAAAATAAAACAACAATTTCAATTGCATTGGCGTTACAATTATTCATAAAATTGAATAAAGTAACTGATTACAAAATTAGCTTTATTTTTAACTTTTTAGTTCAGATTGTTTTAAAAGTATGTTTCTAACTGCAGGCTTTTCTTCGCCAATCTCTCTTTTTCTTTATGTTGTAGTTTTTATTTTTAATTATTATTCCCACAAGTAACGTACAATTGAATGATCAACCCTACCATAGGACCAATATCAGGGTATATGTGGAAGACTACTCTTCTATAATAGTGCGAAGTAATTGAAAACGATGTTTCGAATACTCACTATTTAACAACACACTAAGCGACTGCAGACACTATCGTAGCAGCTAGTATCAAAGTATCATCAATTGCGCATGTGTAAAAGATTGCTCAACAAAACCATTTTCCTGTTGTTACTGTCAAAGTAATGAGACTACCAGGTTACAGCAGTGAAATTATTTTGTCGTTAAACGTTTTTAATACGTGTGTAGAATTTCGAAAAATTAAGACGCTCAGAAGTTGGTAATTAAATTAAAAGCATATGGAGATATTGGCCGGGAAATCTACGAAGGGTCCGGCCGACAAATGACGGTTTCTCGAACTGGCGCTCTTGTGCAGTAATGTCGCGGCTGCATTTGCCTAACTCGGCAATCCCATCATGTATAGGGTACCTTCTGTTTAACGTGAAATCCTAACTGTGGGTTATACTAATCTTTTCCACTTATAATATCCGTAAAAATTCCAACCGTGGGTGAAAATTGAACTGAAATTTTCTATTACATTCATCCATTTTTAAGTTGTTACTGACAACGTCGTGAGAATGAAATTATTGAATTTTTATCGGTTCTTAATAAGTATGCAAAATTTCAAACTATTCGGACGTCAGGAAGTGGGTGAAAGATTCCATTACATGCAACCATTTTTCTATTGTTACCGTCAAAGTAATGAGAATAGCAGAACATTGCTATGAAATTATTGCATTGTCACTGGTTCTTAATATGTGTGCGAAATTTCAAACAGCTCGGACAAGTGGGAGTTGTAAAATTCCGTTACTTTCATTAATACATACAGACAGATCAAGCTAATATAAAGCGTGTAACAAACAACAATTTTCCATCACAATTAACTGTAACAACTCCTGAATAATTATAATTATTAAAATTTTTATTGCTTATGGACGGTCTTTTCTTTTCTTTGTTCGGATTTTTAGGACGTATTATTTACTGAGTAGAAATTCATCAGTGTTATGATCGAGTGTCTATACCGAGGCCTGCAGAATATAAACAAGCTCTTACTTTTAGCTACCATGTTTCTATAGCTGCTATTGACTTTGTTATAATAAGGTAATTACTAAATTTCTTTATGACGTACTCGATTTTTATCCACTCGAATAAAATAAATAGAAAATTATTCATCAAAACTATAAGATTTATCACAGACTTTACGAGGAGGTATAAAATCATAATACGTTGTAGAGGTAGGTGTCAATATCTTTGATTAGTCTTTCCTTTTCTTCTGACACCTTTTCTGTCTCCCTTTCTTTCCTTTCAGTCATGTTTTTGCAATTAGGTACTAAGCAGTCATGTCGTTCCAGCTCACTATGTCATTGTGAGAATATCCTACCCTTTTCTACTTTGTTATATGACGTAAGAAATGGCATTAGTCCGCCAGATGATGTGATTTTATAATAATAACTTTAATTTGTAGAAAGACGGTTTGCGAGACTGAGCGAGGGACATGCCGCGATAAGGTTCAGAAGGAGCGTTAACATTGCGGGCAAGTCGTACGAATTTCCCGCATTGCCGTCCCACTGCACGGTAGAGATGGGTCGTTCGCGAGTAAATCAGTTCTTTAGAGCAATTCTTTTAAAAGAGCGAGTGAGCAGTCGCTCACTAAAAAGTGAACGGTAGTTCTTCTAGGTGAGTCGGAGATCAAGAAGAGCTTGTTCACTTGGGCTTTGTGGACTGTTGAGCTAAAAAAAAAAGGTCTACTAATTGCATCATAGTCGATTTAAGGGGGGTATTTTCATCGAAAAGTGGGGGTGTAACCGGATTCTAAGGGATGAGACCAAAAAAAAAGAGAGAAAAGTCTCGAATATAACTGAGCAAGTGAACCGTTCAAAAGAACTAGTTCTTTTCGTAGAGTGATCAAATGAACACCGCTCCTTTTAGTGAGTCATTTTGCCCACCTCTACTGCACGGCATTCCACTCGGTGGTTTTTAGCGTCCGTACAGCTGTCTAACCATTAGACAGAAACATGCGACAAGGAATAAGAGATTGACAGAGTCTAAATAACATTTAGTGTACCGAATACTCTCTCTCACAAGAGATAAACTCGCTTTCAGTGGAATATTATTCTTCGCAAAAGATCCAATCGGGTGATAAATCTCGGCAAAACGAGGTACAATGTTCCGGTCCGGAAGGCGAGAGAAGTTTAGATCTCTTCTTGCGTAACTTCTCCAGACACGGCGATGACAGTCCTCCCAAAGGGGTTAATTATAAATGAACGAAGTTTTTCTCGGCATTGTACGTTTCACGGGAAACTAACAATGTTAAATTTTTGTTTTAAGACAATATTTCGACGACTGTATATGTAGTATCGAAGTTTGAGATTGCTGCTAGGCAAAGTAACAACGCGTGCTGTTGCCATGCCAGTTATCATAAGGCAGCCCAATTAATTTTATAGATGGGCCACAATTTCGATTCTATGTTAGCCTACGAGACACCTAATACTTACCTATTGTTACAATAGACATTTAAATAAAACAAAGATATAAATAACACAGTTCAATTAAAATAAAAAATACCAGTGAGATATTTGCAATGGTATTTTAACTATAATCAAAAACTAAAAAATATAGATGAGATCTTTGCAGAGGTTTTCGAGCTGCTGTTTGCGGGCATGTAGTTGGGCAGCCTTTGTCTATCAACAACGAGCTGTTGGCAAAATTTAAACTTCTCGTCTTACTACTTCTCTCTACACCTTGAGATGACGATGGAGAATACAGTCGTCAAAATACTGTGTTTAAGCAACTATTTAACTCGGTTAGTTAACCGTTAAGAATATATCAATGTACAACGCCGAGAAAAACTTCGTTCAGAAAGCCTATTTGTATGACATGAATGGGAATATTTTATAGAGATTCTTACCACTAGGCGAGGTTCGATTAATATTGCAGTACTTGTTTTTCATTTAAGATTAAAATTGAATATTTGAGTGAAATAAAATATTTCTTAATGTCTGTTAGCAGATTGTTAGAAAAGTGAAAAAAGGTTATTTATAGAACCGGGATTTTCCTCCTACCGTAGAACAAAGTGGATAGTCCGGTACACTCGCCTTGCCTAGGAATAGCTGAATCGAATAAAATTCGCAATTCAGATTCTATCTAAAGGTATTATTAAAATGAATTCATTGTATACTGAAGTAACATCAAAACACAAGACATCAGAAGGGTTTTAAGAACTACCAAACCCACGGAAGAAGTTAACATATCCCATTACACCAATTTGTCTCGATAATTCTCCTTTACCCCATATGTGCAAGGTATTAAAGACCGGATTGGAAAATTATTAAACTGGGTGGAGATTCAGTTTATAAGGTTCACTGCAAGCTTGGCCAGTCATTAATCAGAATGAAAGACCGTCTATATCCAAATCAGCTTGCAGGTGTTATGAAATCCCTTGCAGTTGTGGTGGTTTTTACATCTCTGAAACGAGTCGTAATGTGGCGGATATACTTAAAGAACATATCCGTCACTATTCAATAAACAATAGCATCAAGCCGTCAAAACAACCGTGGTTAGCCATGCTATCAATACAGGGAACGAGAAAAGTTTTAGAGAGAATACCAATATCGGCCTCGACGAGAAGGAGACAGTAGACATCTTGAAGAAAATCAAAAACTTTGACGAAGACTTGTGAGTGGAGACTTTCCCGGCGTATCGATGCAACAAAATCCTCTTGGATCGAGGCAGTCAGCTTGCGGTAGCTACAAGATACCTGATGAAAGCAGCAGAGTCAGCTGTCGAAACGTCGTGATTTTACAACACCATCCGGCTGGATACTGGAGAGGATTTTGTTTGACGAAGAAGACGGCCGAATACTCCCATACTTGATGCTCGTTGCTAAGTAAACAGATGAAGTATCTCTGACCAAGGCCGCAGCATGTTAGACGAAATATCATAGGTCCAAATAAAAAATGCAGCATTCCCGGAAAATAAAATTATCGCTAAGAAAGTTTACAGGGAATAGTATGAAATGATATAAACATACAATACTTCAGAATAAACCTTAATCATGGTTAGATGGCATATGGCAAGGAGATTGAACGTGTATACACAAAGACTCGCCACATGACTGGAGATAAGTGGATGAGAGATTAATCACTGACTGTTGTGGTATATCGATAGACGGGAGCAGTGGAATGTGCAATCGGGAGAGACTAAACATGTGGCTAAGTAATGCTGCGAGTCTGTGTGTAAATCTGATCCACTTGCCATGTACTCCTCTAATCGTGATTAAGATTTATACTGAAGTAGTAAAGGTTCACCTCCTGCTTTCATCTGTAGCGAACGACTTTTCTTACCCTATATTAAGCAATTAATTTTATGATCTATATGCTTTGTTCAAAAACTAGATTAATTTTTCATATTTCACACACCACAAGTCTATCAGGTATTACCATATAAATCGTTACCATCATTGTACTAGGTAAAAGCGTCAAATTAGTGAGCGTCCATAACCTACCTGCTTTCCTTCCCCCAAGTAGCCTGACGTCGTTTTTGCCTCGACCCCCCCCCCCCCGCCTCCCTCCTATTAATTCCAGAAGAACTTTTTATTGTTTTCTCTTGAGAGACTGTCATTTAAAATTATTGCGTATATAATTAACACAGCTGATATTAGCATTATGTACTTTTCTATAATTATAAATATTCTGAATGACATTTTAAACACTAGCCACTCCTACAAAGGATCAATTATTGGGAAAAAACCTTTTCCTCAGGTACAGTCAGGAATCCTTTTTGTCTTGAGGTGTTACTAAAAACATTTATATTTTGAGACATGCCAGATTAGTTAATTTGTTAGTGGAGGGAACAGTCGAAGGTAAGAAATGTAAAGGAAAACAGAGATTAGAATATATGAAGCAGATAATTGAGGACGTGGGGATATGTAGAGATGAAGAGGGGGATAGGAAGGAATGGAGGATTGCATCAAACCAGTCGAAAGACTGATGACAGCATCACTGTTCATTAGTTGATAAAACACAATTACACTTGCCACGCAAAAAAATTCAGACGAGCTGCATTTTTTGTTTTCTTTTGCTGCAATTCTGTCATCTTTCTTTCTACATTACCAGGAAATGATTCTTTGATCTACTTTTTTTAACTGCTTTACGTCTCTTTTTAACATCGAGGTCTTTAGAGACGGGAAAGGATGGGGGGCAAGGATGGGGACAAGGAATGGGAAGGAATTCGGCCATGGCCTTTTTGAAGGAAGCATCCCGGCATATGCCTGGAGTGATTTGGGGATTGATCTACTTAGAAGCTGTATGAAACTCAATGGATAATGAAAACTCATATGAAAAACATTTTCCATAAGCCGCGTAAAGTTTATTGTACAGCGTCACTATACACCACACTTTGAACCAGAAATAACACTCCAGCGAGCACTATAATTGAAGTTGCACTAAAATTCACTTGACAGAACAAAATTATAATTATTTTATCACACGCGGGCGGTCCTAATTAAAACAGCTTTATTTCAAACCACCAAATCAATACGAACTGTCTTGGTAAATCACGGGTGAAATTGTAAGCGAATTTGAGAATAGCTACGGCAAGTATAATGTTTTTTTGGATCGTAATGAGCTCTCAAGGATATGATTTTAATCAGTCACGGAAGTAACTTAAAACTTATGATCACTTTTCTATTGCCGTGATCCAATACTAATCCATTTTATTTCAGTGTAATGACCCTGAAAGCTGATTGATAAGAGCCGACAGGGTAACCTTCCCCTGGAGCCGTGGATAAGGGTCGACCATAGAAGATCGACCGTTGTTCTGATATGAATATTCGTCATAGGTTCCTACTGCAACACCTGACAGGTTTTATGGCTCAGTACATTCAAATATTAATATAGGAATGGAGGTTAAGTTACTGAAAACGGCAGTTTCATATTTACACCTTTATTTACATGAGCAAGGTCTGATGGCATATGTGAATATCTACAATGGTTAATTGGCTTTATAACAAAATGGCTATACAAGGGCATATCCAGGATCAGAACTAGAGGGGGGCAGGATTTGAACTGGGGGGGGGAACTCATTTTGGTTTCGAGGAAGTGGGGTGGGGGCCTGAAACATGACATTACAAAATCAAACTCAAACCTATTCAGGAAACTATTTTTATCATTGATTAATATAGTAACCCAACTACTTAATCTAAGGACCTACTATGTAGTTAATTAAGATTGTAAGTCACTTAGTTTTTTATGTAAACATTAATTGTCTCGGATTTTCAATTTCAATAATTTTGTTTGTCAATATCTCATGGTGTTCTTTCACGAAATTTCGATGCACGCTCGTCAGACATAATCCTGTCAATCTTTCTCTCCCAAAGTGCTCCTGAACTAGTTCTTCACTCGTCGAAGCGTACTGAAGGCAACTTAATTTTTCTTCTAGGGGGGGGGGGGAGCAGCCCCCCTCTGCCCCTCGCTGGATACGCCCTTGTGGCTATACATTTACTGGATCATTCAACACAGGGCTAAGGACAGGGCGAGCATGTAATTTATGAGCCCCTCGCAGCCCAAATTAAATGGACTATTGATAATCTCCCCGACGACTATGCCCATATGAATATGCCGCTCTGACTATCCATTCCCAGCTATCACAGCAGAGCCCACCTTAGTATGAGACGACTGGCAGCATCTTTTGTCTTCGACGGCCGCCTCGGCGTCGATGTGGTTCGTTGAAAGACTTCGTAGAGAGACCCCCAGACTCCTGCTCCCAGGGTTTAAATAGATACTTCCCCTTCCTATCATCACTGTGTGGAGAGGGCAATACTCCTTAATAACCTGTTGTATGAAGTCATTTTACCAGCTTGCAGTAACGACAGGTGCTTGGCAACCGGCTTGCTGACATGCGTGCTACTTCTCAGGTCATAGCTCTATTGCTTAACTTTTTCAGGCTCGCCCGCCATGGATACTGACTTGAAAATTAATTTGAAGCATTTAGGCAAGTGATCGATCTAGATCACTAAAACAGTGACGTCTAATAGTATTTCTTTTTGCTAGTTGGCTAATCCTCTTCAAAATTCATCTTGGTTCTCCTAACTAGATTTACTCATATACAGGGTTTTACCCATTAATTAGGTTGACCCTTCCGTCCAGCTACCCATGGTTCACCACACAGGCACGGGTCATGGCTCCTTCGTTTCTACAGTACTCGGTGTGGGTCAGTTTTCCATAATCCTATAGACCTAGACACCCATCATTACTGCACGTTGAGTCTGGTTCTATCTATACACAACTCTACTTAACATGGAACTTTTGATGTTTTATGCAATCGATATAGTTTTAGATCGGCAAAGATGAACTCCATGAGTCCATATTACATATGTACTGCCTAATATAGTTCACTGCTAGATCGATTTTGACTTTTCTAATAATTTCGAATAAATTTTGAATATGCCTCCCGGGTTTTGAAGTAGCAGTTGGACATGGTGTTTTATCCCCGTGAAACGATGTCGAAGGCGTGACCACCCCATCTTGAGTACGTTTTTACCATCCGAACCACCGCGTAAGTGAATAAATTTCGGTCGTCTTGCAACGACTATTACACTCCATTAGTTTCGAGCCAGTCAAAAATGACGGTTTAAACGCAATATTCTGGAAGAACTATTTTTTTTTTTGGTTAATTATACGGAATTGTTATAACATAGCGCTAATGGCCTTGATCTTGTAATGTCCTACATATTTTATTTGCAGTTCACATGGCAATACAGTAGTAACTTCTACTGAATTAATGACGACGGAAGTATAGAACCAGTGAAATTAACAAATAAATTGGAATCCCAAAAACTTTTGATATCCATGTAATATCAGTTTTATTCCTGGTCCAGGCACAATTCAGCACATTAAATATGGAACTACTTCCACCCGCATTAATTAATACCTTTAGTAACGTGAGACTTACATGAATTTCTGCATCAAAAAGCAAAGTAACATGTAAATTTAAATGAACGTACCAATTGTAGCTTTGTGACGTATAATTATCTCTGCTATTCGAATGTTTGTGTTGTTACTTTCACAACAGACTATTACGTTTTAACTGGTAACGCAGTTACGCTATGGCACAGACCATGAGAAATTTAAATTTCTAAAATGTTACTTTCACTAGCTACATGTTACTGAAAAGGAGTCGTAGTTCCGCGTTTTTTTTTCAGCCAAAATATTTTTCCACGTATTTTTTTAAGAATAAAATGCTATGAAGAGCAAACTTAATGGCTGTATTATGGCAATTAATTTCATAGCAGTTGCGTATGTATTAAACTGTGTAAATAATTTCTAATATCTCTTCTCGCTGCTATTTCACGGGTAAAAATATCGTTGTTGAATTGCGTTTAGTAAATTTTCACATCGCTTATACATAGTCATATCTTTGATGATCTACATAAAAAGGTAAACTTAAATCTCATTTAATAACTAACACGTTTAAAAAAAACAAAGGGTATCATCCATGATGGTAGTAGGAATTTATCCTAAAAAAACTTATAAGGGAAAACGAATAAGAATCATTTTTAATGATGTCTTCCATGATATGAGTACCTTACTCTGGTTAGATTATCAGAGTATTTGGTTAGGATTTTATTTAAATAAATGCATTTTACTTTAAATGACGGAGACTATAATTTCGAAAACGGATAACTGTTATTTATTTGACTGATACATTGAGCGATTACGTACGTTTCTCTGAGTTTTTAATAAACTTCATTGTTTCTTATCGTCTGCCAAAAAAATCTTAGGTTAGCTTTAACCTAGTTCTTATAACTGATACAGATAAAATAGCGTAAACATTAAATACCCTTATCCTTAGATAAATTTCTGCATCTAGTTGTCATAAATAAACAAAAAACAACATGAAGGAACGATTTTAATATGGTGGCTGTTGATTCGTAAGTAATGGCTGGCACATGACCGTTCTCAGCCAATAGCTATAGACGACGTGCGCAGACTCCAGACAAAGCATTTTATATAAGAGGACGAGCTAAGAGTCCATCAAAAATGACAGTTTGGCCGCAATATTCTGGCAGTTGTTTTTTTTTTTTTTTTTTTTTGCATTTGGTTAATTATACGGAATAGTTTTTACATTATGCTAAAGACCTTGATTTTGTAATATTCTACATATTTGATTTGCTGTTCACATGGCAATACAGTATTAACTTTTACTGTATTAATGACGTCGGAAGCATAGAACCAATAAAATTAAAAACGAATTAGGAATCCATGTAATATCAGTTTTATTCCTGGTCCAAGCACAATTCAGTACGATGAATAATACTTCCACTCGCATTAATTAATACCTTTAGTTAAAGGGTGCTTATGAAACCAGTTTAAATGGTTTGTAAAACTGATGCTATAACAAAATGTGTCAGTTGCGATTCTGGTCAATTTAGCCACAACCTCCACTAATATTGCATTCGTAAATCATAGCTTCTATTACCCTCATATGAATAACGACGGGCATCATCTATGGTGGTAGTCGGAATTTATTCCGGAAAAGCTTTATGTTAAAGCGAATAACGATCATTTTTGATGATATTTTCGTGATATGAGTACCATACTGTGGTTACATAATCGGAGCATTTGACTATGATTTATTTAAATAAATGCATTTTACTTTAAATGACTGAAAACGAATAACTATCATTTTTCTGAGTGATACAATCGCCATTCGTACATTTTGTGTAAACTTTCTCTAAGTTTTTAATAAACATCTTGTTTATCTACTGCCGAAAAAATTCCTAGGTTATGTTATAACCTAATTTTTATAACATACAGATAATATAACATAAACATGAAATACTTTTCTCCTTGCATGAATTTCTGTCGTAAATAAACAAAAAGCAACATGTAAATTTAAACGAGCGTACCAATTGTAACGTATGATTGCCTGTCATTAATTTCTTTTATCCCTGCACTTCGTATGTTTATGCAGTTACTTTCAAAACAGAATATTACATTTTATCTGGCAACGCAGTTCGTTATAGCTGAGACCATGAGAAAATAAAGATTACTTTCATTAGCGACATGTTACTGAAAAGTCCACATTTTTTCAGCCGAAATGTTTTTCCACATTTTTTAAGAATAAAATGTTACGAAAATCAAACTTAATGCCTGTATTATGGCTATTAATATCATAGCAGTTGCGTATGAATTAAATTGTGTAAATATTTTCTAATATCTCTGCTCACCACAATTTGGATGCAAGAATATCGTTGTTGAATTGCGATTTATAAATTGAGTTGATAAAAAGATAAACTTAAATCTCATTTACGGTAATAGCTAATACATTTATCAAATACTAAGGGTATCATCTATGATGGTAATAGGAATTTATTCTGGAAAAGCTTGTAAGGAAAAACGGATAAGAATCATTTTTAATTATATCTTCCGTCATATGAGTACCTTACTCTGGTTAGATTCATGGAAGAAGGAAATATATGGAGGAGAAGTGACGTTAAATCTGTGAAGCAGGCTCTAAACTCTTACCCATGCGCAGTGGCGGTAGCAGCGATATTGCGATCCCAAACAAATGCGATGTTCACATTGTGTTAGATGCTGTGATTATTTGATTTTGTAATGTGTATAAGTGTTTTATAATGCCATCTTGTGTTGCATACGATTGCACAAATAGGCAAGAGAGGAAAGAACCTGGAATATACTAAGTAAGTTGAATTCTAATTATCGTTGTTGAAGTGGGCGGTAGGAATTGCAAACTTCGGTGCCTGTCTATAAATATTTAGTCATAGCTCTCAATGGGATGACTTTTTTATCAAATTTTTGTTGGTGTAGTGTAGATAATCAGCATACCTTGCTATTTTGCACATAATGTACTAGCATTACTTTTTAACGAGTGTTGAAAATGAGATTTAAAGGGGTGTGTTTTACATCGCGATTCAGTGTATTTAGTATTGCGCTTTCTTTCGTCATGTTGCAGTTTATACTGACAGTGTATGATGGAATTAAATGTGTTAAATTATGCTTTGCAATCTCTACACACTTCTCCCAGCGATGCTCCCATTTCTGTAACCCGTCCAAATAGTACTCGGCGTTTTTCTCTGCAAAATAATTGTTCACGAAGGTGATTGCCTCTTCATTTGACAAAAATCTCTGTCCTCAGAGCGCAATTTTTAGATGAGGGAAGAAAAAGAAGTCGCTTGGGGCTAGATCTGGTGAGTAAGGCGGATGGTCAAGCAGTTCAAACCGTAAATCATGAATTTTCGTAATGGCAACCGCTGAGGTGTGAGACGGTGTGTTGTCTTGGTGAAACGGGATTTATTTTTATTTTTTTATTTTTTTTTTTTTTTTTTTTTTTTTTTTTTTTTTTTTTTTTTTGCAAATGTGGCAGCTTTTGCATAAGTTCTGCCTTCAGCTTGTCAAGTAATGATGCGTAGTATGCTCCGGTAATGGTTTTTCCTTTTAGAAGGTAATCGATTAAAATAACTCCATGACTATCCCAAAAAATAGTCGCCAGCACTTTCCCAGCCGAAAAAACAGTTGTTGCTTTTTTTGGAGCCGGTTTCCCCTTTGCAGTCCACTGTTTGGACTGTATTTTTGTTTTGGGCGTATAATGGTGTATCCAAGTTTCATCTACAGAAATTAATCGGCTCCAAAACTCGGATTTATTGCGCCTAAACTGTGCCAACAGAGCGTTGGAAATGTTCATTCGAACACGTTTTTGGTCTAATGTGCGCAAACGCGCGGACAGCTTTCTCATACCTAAATGTTGATTTAATATGTAACAAACACGTTCTTATGAAATGTTCATAACCTCTGCTATCTTTCTCTCTTTAATTCGGCGGTCGTCTAGCACCAATTGGTGAACTTTGGCGATGTTTTTGTAGATAGTTGCCAGTTTTTTGACGTCCCGAAGCTTCATCGTCTCCCAAGCTCTTACGGCAACGTTTAAATTCAGCTGCCAAAAATTTCACTGTGGTAAGTGATGGTGCAGAGTCCCCATACACAGGATCCAACACATCTTTGATTTGCGTAGGCGTATTGCCTTTCAAAAACAAATATTTAATGACAGCTCGATTTTGTCCATTTTCACAAAAACACTCACATCAACTCACTCAAACGACTGTTACATAACAAGTGCGCTTCCAAAATGGCTGAAACTTTGGTCAGAAACTGTCAACAGATAAACACCGATATTCACTAGCTTTTATTTACGAGTGCTGCCATCTTCACGCTGAGGTCGGAAACTTTTCAGACCACCCTCGTATATCAACCATGGAGGAAGGAAATATATGGAGGAGAAGTGACGTTAATCTGTGAAGCAGGCTCTAAACTCTCGCGCATGCGCAGTGGCGGGAGAGGAGATATAGCGCTTCCAAACAAATGGGATGTTCACATTGTGTTAGATGCTCTGATTATTTCATTTTGTAATGTTTATAAGTGTTTTATAATGCCATCTTGTGTTGCATACGGTTGCACAAATAGGCAAGAGAGGAAAGAACCTGGAATATCATTTCATAAGTAAGTTGAATCCTAATTATCGTTGTTGAAGTGGGTGGTACGAATTGCAAACTTCGCTGCCTGTCTATAAATATTTAGTCATAGCTCTCAATGGGATGACTTTGTTCTCAAATTTTTTTGGTGTAGTGTAGAAAATCAGCATACCTTGCTATTTTGCACATAATAGACTAGCATTACTTTTTAACGAGTGTTGAAAATGAGATGTAAAGGGGTGTGTTTTACATCACAATTCAGTGAATTTAGTATTGTGCTTTCTTTCGTCACGTTGCAGTTTATACGGACAGTGAATGATGAAATTAAATGTGTTAAATTATGCTATGCAATCTAGGTAACTTGATGAAGCAAACGATGTTCTTTCCGCAAATACAGTTTGCGATTCAAATACACGGGTGTGGGTATGTCTACATAGTTTGATTCTGTAGCGGCAATTAAATGGAAATTGTGGTTAGGTCTAAATGCAGTCTGTACCTGAATGGTTTTGTTGTTCCATAAGGGACAAAGAATTTATCTATTACTGTTAGTAATTTCATGAGAACCAAATTAGTGACAAAATGTGTATAGCGATATAAACTGCTTCCAGGTTTCCCAATTAAGCTTACGATGAATGGTAACAAGATAACTATTTTTATTCTGATCTAGGCCGCATTTCAACTTAACCACAAGTGGTAGTAAAAAAACTGAAATATCCATTCTGCATGTCTACCATTGTGGCTTTGGCAAAATTAATTTTTGATCCAGGCCGCATATCAACCCAATCCCAGTATATCCCGAAAACTAAACAAGATATAGAAAAAATTTATTCTTTATTTTCGATTTGTATCGTCTTTTTAAATAAGAATCGTCATCAAATTTGACTTTGACCATTTTTTTCTTCTGAATTTCAACCAAAAACATTTCACGTTTGAGACAGAATATCTCGAAAAATAAGCATGATATCAAAAAAATTTATTCTTCATTTTTTATTTGTCTCATCGAGTTACATAATAATCCATCACCAGATTGCGGCATTACGATTATCCTAGAGTTCCCTTGAGGGTTTTGTACATATACCCCGTGTCTGTATGGGTTCGACCTAGCCCCCACTCCTCCTCCAACCGCATGGTGAAGGTCGCTTGCGTCGTCTCCATATATTTCCTTCCTCCATGGTTAGATTATAAGAGTATTTGGTTAGGATTTTTTTTAAATAAATGACGGGGACCATAATTTCGAAAACGGATAACTGTTATTTATTTGACTGATACATTTCGCTATTACTTACATTTCTCTGAGTTTTTAATAAACATCATTGTTTCTTATCGTCTGCCAAAAAAAAAAAATCTTAGGTTATGGTTTAATCTAGTTTTTTTAACTGATACAGATAAATAGTGTAAACATCGAATACCATTCTACTTAGACGAATTTCTGCATCTAGTTCAGATCTAGCTGTCGTAAATAAACAAAAAGCAACATGAATAAACGATTGTAATATGGTGGCTGTTGATTCGCGTGTGACGGCTAGCAAGTGACCATTCTCTAGCCAATAGCTATAGACGATGTGCGCAAACTCCAGACAACGAATTTTATATAAGAGGATGAAAATATATTCTCAGAATGAGTTGCATTAGTTCCTCATATCCATCCTCGGATATCACGTTGTGGACATTTAGGTATCGTTGGGAAACTTAAACTTATTTTTATCGGCATCACTCAGTCTAGTAACACTCGCCTCTTTGCGGTGTGCCCAAAAGTTCCACAGCACGTTCATTATTCATTTATTTCATTCCCCTGTATCTCACTTCATTTTTATACCTACGGCTGCAAATTTCTTATTCTAGAAGTAATCATTAAGTATTAGATTTACTCCGAAAATACTCCGCGTTCTATTTATTCCACACAGTTTATGTCGTATTCTCATGCTATTACAGTGATATTTAGACACTCCATATTATGCGAGATTACTCGTTTATTGTTAACAATGTGCTTTTGGTCGATTTATTTTACTCAACACAATACATTGACCATACGTTACTTTTACATATTTATGAAATTGTATTAACCATTTTACACGTTAATACTGGAAATAGAGCCTTTAGTTACCATGATTTCTGATTGAATCAACCCTCTTACTGGATACTATAATAATAATTTAAATTAATTGCAATGGAGCACACGCTCCGGTAGCAATTTCCCTACACACCCAACTTCCCCCTATCCTGCACCCACCTACATTTACGCTGATTATATTTTACTCTCCATAATTGATATTATTTGCGATTTTCTCTTTGAATATGGTATTCGAACAGTGTCACGATTCTGCGTTATTACTCATATCGACTTGTAAAGTGTCTCTGTTGTAAAGTACGTCGACGACGCCATTAACTGCCCATTTCCTCCTTGGGCAGAGTAGGGTGGAGTGTTTGTCTTGCGGCATTTACTCCTAGTCTTATAGATGGGTACTTGCTTCAGGTTAGATTTGTCTTAACGTTTGGCGTAGATATTTTCAGATGGTTTGGGGGTTCATTTAACAAGTGAGATAGGTCCTATGTGTGGACCTATTCCTACCGGATAATTCCCCAGATCCTTGGTTAGTGGGTTGTTGGATTTACGGGCTGTATTATAAAATTTGGTAGCAAGATCCTTGAATCGTTGTTTTAAAGTTTGTAGCCCTGTGGCTTCATGAAGGGCAATTGTGGGAAATCTGCAGTCAAGATGAAGTGCTCTCTTCAAAGCTCGATTCTGAATAATTTGAAGTCGGTCAAGATTTGTTTTAGCTGTGTATCCCCACACAGGGCAGGCATATTCAAGTATTGGTCTTACTAAGGTGCAGTAGATCCGTAATCCTAAGGGTGCGGAGAGCTTACTGTCCCTGTTTAGCACAGGGTACAACACTTGAAGTCTCACGCTAGCTCTTCTGCGGAGGCCGTTTATGTGGGCCCTCCAGGTCAACCTGGAGTCAAGCAGGACTCCAAGGTAGCGAACTGTGTTTGACCATGGGATTAAGTTGTTATGTATTTTGAGTTGTGGAGCCAATTGAGGTCTCTGTCGAGGTCCTATCCTTTTAGTTAGTAAGATGGCTTGGGTCTTCGTTGGGTTGATTCCAATACGCCACCTCCTCGCCCAGGCCTCAGTCTTCTGCAATACCTCCTGCAGTCGACGGGTGACGATAGCTTTGCAAATATCAGTTTAATGATCAGTGACAGAATTTCGTATTCCATCGTCAGTTTATACAGAGAATATTTGGTGACTATGTATGATATTACGAGATATTCTTGCTTGAGCATCAATGATAAATTTTAAACTACTGAATAGTTCTCTTACCGTAATGTTACCCATAGCTAGTAAAGTTTTTATTACTTGTAAAATTACTTCTTTCTGAGAGTTGAATTACCAAACGAGTATTGCATAAAATATCAAAGAATGAAAGAAAATAAACTGATATTCTTTAAATTAATATTTCCTACAGCTGAATTGAGTTACAAAAGTAGCTGCACCTAATCACTTTAGTAAATGAAACATGTCACTGCAATTCAAATTACAATATTTAAACATAAATTCCTCAATAAAATGGGAAAGTCTTCTTGCTTGGGCCAACAGCTTTGCTATCACACATCAATCAATTGAAGCAAAGTATTTATTCAAATGAATTATTATGGACTGAAATAATCATATTTCAATCAAATCTCACCTGCTAAAGTTGCTGCTCGATAATCAAAACATGAACCACTCATGCACCACGCAGAAAATAGAGATTTTTAATAAGTTCTCAAAACATGAAAACTCTGGGTTCAAGTTCAAATCTGATGTACATGTTGAGACATTAGGACACATTTATTTTATGAATATTCTGGCATAATTTAAAAACAGATGAATCGATTTTGATTGAATTTAAAAATTTTGGTTTCTATAAAGAACATTGAAAATTAAAAGGGATGATAAACGAAATGTAGATAGTATTTTTCTGTCTGAATCGAAGTATACATGTGCAAAGTTCCATCAATATTGGATAGAAACTGTGGGTATGTATAAATTAAGGGAGTGTAGAGGGGGAGAGTAGATTGGTTTTTGAAAATCTAATGTGGACAGCATTTCTCTCTTTGCTTTAAAGTATACATGTGCAAAGTTACATCGAAATCAAATAAAAACTGTAGCTTTGTACGAAAAACATTTGCAAAAATTAAATGGGGTAAAGGGGGTTGGGGATCGGGATTTGTAAGCAGAATGTAGAAAAATGTTTCTTTTTTGTTTTAAAGCACACATGTGCAGTGTTCCATAGAAATCTGATAAAAACTGAGTTTCTTTAAAGAATATTGGGAAAAAAGAGGAATGGGGGGAAAGGTGTTGGGATTTTGCAAACCAAATGTAGACAGAGTTTTTCGGTTCCTTTTAAAGTATACATATGCAAAGATCCTCCAAATTTGATAGAAACTGTAACTTTGTATAAAGAATATGACAAAAATTAAGAGGGTTGAAAGGGGGAGAGGGGTTCGGTTTCTGTAAACTAAATGTAGCCAGTACAGTAGAACTCCAATTATCCGAATCAATTGGGATCGGACCCCATTCAGATAATTGGATTTTTTCCGAAAAAGTGTCTATTTTAATTAATTACTGTATGTATGTTGAAAATGGGAGAAAAAACTGTATTTAAAGGAAAAATAGCTTTTAATTTATTGAATGAAAAGGCAACACTTTTGCATTAGTACAGTATGTACAGTACGTACCATACTGTAAATAAGTCATTGCTTGCTGAACATCTCGGCCAAAGTAAGCTGTTTGACTGTTTTTAGCAGCAAAGTAGCTCATCCTCCTGGCAGTGAGAAATTTCATGTGGTATGTAGGCAGAATCATTATTTTTTGAATCGCAGTACGTTCCCGTTTTAATTTAAAAAAAAGCGATTGGGATAATCAGCGATTCGGATAATTGGAGTTCTACTGTATTTTATTTTTCTGTTTGTTTTAAAGTATGTGTGCAAACTTCCTTCAAAATCAAACATAAATTGTACCTTTGTCTTAAAAAAAAAAAAAAAAAAACACACACACATTGACAATAACTGAGGGGGAAAGGGTTTGGGCTTTTGCAAACCAAATGTAGACAGTATTTTTCTATTTGTTTTTAAGTATACGTATATTAAGTTCTATCGAAATCAGACTGTGGATTTGTATAAAAGTAAAGGGGTGTAAAAAAGAAGAGGGGGTAGTTTTTTATTTTGTTGGTCGGAAACCTTCTCCATGAAAAAATACATTTGTGTGTCAATTTTCGTGGTGATCGATCAAATGGTCTCGACTGTAGCATTGTATAAAGAACGTTGACAAAAATCAGGGGGGTTGAAACGTTCAAACCAAATGTCTCATGGAGGAAGGAATATTCCTCCATGAAATGTCTTTGTTGTAAAGTATACGTGTACTAAGTTTTATCAAAATCGGATAAAAATGTGGATTCTTATAAAAATTAAGGGTTTTAAAAGGGTTATGAGGTGCTTTCTTGATTTTTTGGTCAGAAACCTTCTGCATGAAATAATACATATATGTGCCAACTTTCATGATTATCAAACTGTGTCGACTGTAACTTTGTGTAAAGAACATTGACAAAAATTATAGGGGAGGAAAGGAGGAGAGTAGTTGAGTTTATGCAAAACAAATGTTGACAATATTTTTCTCTTTGTTTTAACATATACGTGTGCAAAGTACCATCGAAAACAAGATAATTATCATTCAAATGGTGTAGACTATCGCTTCGTCTTAAGAACATTGACAGAAATTAAGGGGGTGGAAAGGGGAGAGGAATTTTCGGGAAGCTTTTCCAATTTTTCTTTCTCTAAAAACCTTATTTGGATATCTAAAAAAATCGTCAAAATCGGTCCATAGAAAAAGCATTTCAAGTTTTCGCCAAATTTTCCAACTTTTCTTTCTCTGAAAACCCTATGCAAATTATTACGAACATTTCAGTTTTTCCAGCATTTTACAGGTAATTTTTACAATTTTTCCTTCGCTAAAATCCTCATTGTAACTTTTATGAACCCTTTTTAAAAAATTAGGCATTTCGGTCTAACCGTTCTCAAGTGATACGGTTACCAATGAACAGCATTTCATTTACATAGATATTACATTGCATGCACAGTTTAGACAATTCCAAATCATGCACAAATAATTGTTTCTAACTTGTACTGTCTCGAACATAGAAAGTGTGAATTTAAATGGGTCAATGCAAATTTTCATAACCGCACAATTCATGCTTTAGCTAAATCACACATTTTAATGCAATTTCTACACCCAACTGGCTTGAATAACTTCAATTTACCGTAAGTTACTTGACTCAAAAATTATTTAAGCCTTTTCTAAAAATTGTGAGCCATTTAGAAAACCTGTTCTGAAATAATTACATCGAATAATCGATTTTCCAGTTTCTGATCTACCCATCAAAGATGGGTTTGGCCATCACCATCTAGGTGGTGTTGGTTTGGCTCGCCAGTTTACGTGAATAATTTTTGATTCCATACAGCAAAATACTTAGTGATTCCACATTTTGATCTGATGCTTTCAACTTAGATTTCATCTTGCAAAAGTGATTACGCTGAACACAGCACTTCTTATGTAAAGGCAAACATAAGCGCGTATGCTACTTTCTTTTTAATCCAAAATTTTACTCAAACGATTCCCGATTCAAATCACAATTTAAAACTCTCGATTTCATGCCACACAGTGTATGCCTCCAAACTCGCCGTTATTGATGCTTGAATTCTCTCATCGCCAGGATGAAACTTGGCCCGGTACTGCCGCGGTCGCCCTCCGCCGCGGATTTGACACCTCGCTGAATCGCGCCAATGAGCCGCGTCCTCGTGTGAAGTCCTATAATGTCGTTGTTGCTATATCTTCGTCCATCTGATCATTAGCTACTAACCGTTCACGTTCTTTCGCCTGTTTAGCCGCAATACTATTCCTCGCCTTTACATTTATTCAATAGTTTCCTATGATAGCGCTTGTTAAATGTCTAGCTGAGAATATATCCTAGTTATGACTAGTCGACTAGCTGCTGAACTGCCTAATTATTAGAATACTTGCTGACATTTTAAAGACGTTAGCGTATTGTGCAAGGTTATTTCGAATACATAAAGACCGGGCACGACTCAATTTTAGTGAAAATGTAAAAATCGGCAGATTGTACAACATTTCTGCAGCAATGTTCCGGCATTTCATAAAAACAGATCAATGAACATATCAATGGTCTTTTGGTTATTTACAATCGAATCATCGAGCGTGGTGGGTGAGCGGTAATTCGCATTCGGCCATCCAGATTTGGATTTTCCATGGTTTCTCCAAATCACTCTAGGCGAATGCCGGGATGGATTCATCAAAAGGCCATTGCGAATTCTTTGCCTCCCTTCCCGCCTATAAAAACCACCTCGTCAACGAGGTGTAAAGCCATAAGCAAAAAATCACATATGAGAGTGATATCAGTTATGTCATTAAAGTGACTCAAATGTTGTTTATTTATAGGTACAAATCCTTACAAGATGTCACTTATACTTTAAACCTATAAAACACTAAATGTGGACACAGGCAGGGCCGCATTTAAGCATAGGCTACATGCCGACAGAGGCGCCCGCACCACATGTATAGCCTAGGAGCCTACAGAGCCTAAATGCAGCCCTGGATTCAGGTTATGCTTTATATATTTGAGTAAGTGAGACAACTTATTTATATTATAGTTTTTGTTGCACTGCATTCAATCTCATGGTTTGTAATACTATCGTTATATATGTTTTCTAACACATACAAGTTGCATCTTATGACTACGACGATTCGACTGATTATAGGCTACACAAAATGTTGGTAGTCATATATATATACTGTGGATTCTAGGGTTCCATAACATGTATAATCTTGGCAAGTTTTCTATGATGTACCACCCTTGTTGCGAGGCACGGGCGAGGAAGACACTATGCGCTATTCCTGCATTGTCAAGCCTTCGTATGTTCGCCGAACATTCGTTTGTCCACGAAACCTTGGGAAACTCCAGCAGTCATTGCTCGCCCCAGAAGAGAGGACCCGTCATCATCATAGGAATAACTGAGCGAGTTCGAGCGTGAGTAGACGGCAATTTCCACGACACTGTTGGTTACCCCACTGTGATCCAACCAGTTTCCTTAGGAGATTGTTTCTAGTGGAAACTATCAGCTTGGAATTCACAGTGTTTCTTGAACCTGTCAAGGGTCACTCCTAGATGTTTTGGAGTGTCACAGGGTTCAATCACAGACAATATAATGTTTAACCAGTGAGTGACTTCTCTATTCCTTAAAAGAAAAACTAATTCTTATATCTTTGAACAATTTCGCTTAAGCTGATTTGTGATATAGTATCTAGACAAACCTTGAAGAGCATTTGTGAGGATGGTCTCTACTGATTCAAAGTCCTCGCTCTGTGTAGCCAAAGCAACATCAGTTACATGAAACTCCTGCTTTTGGGGGCTATAGACTGATCATTGGTAGATATGTTAAGCAGAACAGGGGCTAGCACACTTCTTTGGGGTAGACCATTCTTCTGTAACCTCCAATGGCTGCACTTTCTTTGGAAATCAACAAAGAACCTGTGATTCTGCATAAAAGCAGCAGTGATATTCCTGGTCAGATTGTAGAAGACTAGCAGTAGTTGATGGTATCATATGCTGCTGACCAGGAACAGATCCAGGATTTTGGTTTGGGAGGGGGAGGGCAGGCTTGAGTGTTTGGTTTGGGGGGGGGGGAGGGGCTTGAGATGTTGGAGGACGACCCCCCTGGATTCGCCCCTGCTGCTGACAAATCAATACCTCACCTGACTCTTACAAGCTTCTATAAAATGTGTGAAATTAAGTATTTGCCCTGTGCACTTTTTACCAGGGCAGAATCTAGCTTACTGAGCTATAAGCGAAGGACCAACAGCAAGCAAGAGATGGTTTAAGATCATTCTTTCTAGCAATTTGCAAAAATGGCATAGAAGACCAATTAGTCTAAAAATTTTTTGGTAGTTTCCTTCTTTGTCAGGTTTAAGCTGGGCAACCACTCTGTTCTTCCACCATATCTTTGGAATTTGTTCTCTGCTTATACAGCTATTTAAGAGCTTGTAACGTACCCTGTATTGCTCCTTTATTCCGTAGTGAACACATGTGAGTGTTACTTTATCATACTTTTAAAATAATACTTTTTGTTTATATTTTCTGCACCAGACCAGTACATAACGATTTCCTTAATCCCTCTTTGTCCGTTGCTGGTTTTATTTCGATACTCACGATGTAAATCAAATTATTATTAATCAAATTCTTACCATACAAACTTTAAATCAACTCATTTGTCTATATCTATATTTCACTCTCAATATCAAGTAAAACATTTTCTACTTATCTCATAATTCCTATATTTTTCATTAAACAAAACAATTTATCATTTCCAAAGTCACATTGCATTATCTTTATCAAAACCCTAAATCTTCTGCCCTCAGGCTAATATTTTCCTCTTCTTAATCCCGCCAGGATTCTTGTGGCTTCTCCATTGAGCCATTCTGTTTCATCTTTTCTCTTAAAACATGTTCTTTCCAAAACCAACTCGTCCTCTTCCTTTCAAATCGTTTCTTCAACTCTTCTTCGACTGTTCTTTATTTTCCAGAGATCTCATTATATTCATCTTGACATACTTTTACCTTGGAACTTAAAAATACAGAGTTAGTATATGCAATTACAAGTATTAAATAGAAAATAGCTTTTTTTAATGTCAAAATCACAAAATGTGAGATTGTGTACCTCACAAGCTGAAGGATCCATTTCTTTGTTGTTAGGCCAAAGTGTTTAATTTGCTTTGTCCTAGTATCATCCAAGCCTGCCGATTATTCATTTTTACTTTGTTTCATTGCCTTCTGTAATTCTTCCATGCTGAATGTAGTTGTAAGGTCGTTACTGTTCTCTCAATCATCTTTTCACAAGTTGGGCATTTTGGATTTGTGGGTAGCTACCCATTCAATAATAGTTGGTGCACTATTTGGTTGGCAGTGATAATATGACACGTGTTGGTCTTAGCAGGATGCTTCAAAAGTCTGCATGTTTTATGGCTGTCTCTTTCAAATTCTAAGTCTTCAACAGTTTAAATACATAGATTCTTTTTTATCTCTTTTAGTGGAAATGAGTTTGTTCCTTGCTTCCAATGTTGGTTCGCCAAAAGTATCTTCTTTAAATACATTGCTGTAGTCCATGAGTAGAATAGCTTGATCTGATGTGAAATCGGGAATACGATGTGCGGCAACCACAAGGGATAGAAATTCTTGAACATCCCTTTAAAACTGTGGTGAAGATGTCATAGAATTCTGGTGCCGATTCTACAGAAAGTACTTGCGAGAATTCCGACTAATTTGTATTTTCGAAATTGTACCTTCTATATTAAGACTGTGGTCTAACTACAGCATATACACATTACTGGCCTATGCTGTGAGTTAGGTATTGGGGAACAGACAGTAGATCTATGCATTGGTGACTAATACTCCTACTACTGTATATGAGAGAGTTGAAACCAAGCCTCCACGAACCACTGTTGAATGATGCATCATGGATTGGAGTAAGGTAATTAACTTCAACTCTTTCTTGTACTGCTGTCCCATTCTCATCTTCATGGTCTCTGCCCCAAACATTGCTATGACTGTTGGAAATGCCAATTACAATCTGTATGTGTTTACTATAATAATCTGTTATTAAATGTTAGTTACAACTATTTCACTCTACTTACAGTTTTTATTTCCTTATTACATTTCCATCTTATTGTTGTGTTCACTTATTTTATCCTAGAAAATTTTAAACCTGATACATAGAACAACTGAGTGCATTAAAGAGCTCTCATCACTCAATTTTTGCCAAACAATTACAACAAAACAAACGTGAACATACTGAAATAGAAAAAAATGTATCTAAACAGTGACAATTAACAACCACAGAAAAGCATGCAGACAATATTGGAAAATTCCCACATACAAAAAGCATTAAACGAAGGGAAAAATGTAATCACTGTATATGTCCACCTCACGAACCATGCACTATTCAGAACACTAAAAACAATTCCAAACGCAAACACTCCACCATCAAACACAAATAAAGAGGTTGAGAATGCAGTTCCTTAAGGTAGTAGGCATCTCTGAATACATCAGTAACTTCTATATAAATAAAAATGAAATGTTGTTCGTTGGTAAGCGCATCACTTGAGAACAGCTGGACTGATACTTTTTTTAAAAATGTATGTGGTAGTAGAAAGAAAAATTGGCAAAGATGGCCAGAAAATCTGGAACATTCAAGAAAAACAAAATACATTTTCCTTGGACCAATTTGGCTATTCTTTTAAAAATGTTCATAATTGTTTTTAGAGAAAGAAAAATTGGAAAAGTTGCCTGGAAAATTGAAAAATTCTGAGAAAACTGAAAATACTTTTTTTTCTATGTACCAATTTGGCTAATACTTTTTGAATGTTTGTAACAGTCCGAATAAGGTTTTTAGAGAAATCAAAACACATATCTCACAAACAAAGGTGTTTTTTTATGCAATATATGGATAAAAAACCACTAGAAACCCTTTATAACTAAAGTAGCTAAGTAAAAAAGCCTATATATCAAATTTCATTTGGGACCTCAGACTAATGTTCACTGTCCAAAAAAAAAAAAAAAAAGTTAGGGATTAATTATGTATTTATGAATCATTAAAAAGGATTTATATTTGCTTAAAAACAAATCTGACTTCATATTTTAAAATAAAAATGTATACATTAATAATAATCACTGTGACCAAAAAGAAAATGATTAAAACATACTGACAGCCACTGTTCTTAAGTATTAATTTTCACACTTATCTCTACAAGGGTTTTAAAAAAGCATCATAAGATACGACTACTTATTTTTCAGAATTTCAAAGTAATCAATTAACAATTACAAAATTAATTTTTCATCTCAATTAGCTTCTCTAATAGCTGCCAGACTAAAGTTGTCAATTTATAAACAGCCTCAGTCAGGAAACAAAAGAAATAGTGTAATGGGAGAAACAATTGTAAATGTTTCAACTGACAAGATTAACAACAGTTATTTTATTATTAAAAGTTACAAAATATATACAAAATAAAACATTTAGAATGTTATAAAAGGAAATCTGCAATTTCATTCTGCATACTCTGGAACGTCCCCAATTTCTTCATCTCTCTTCTTACATCCAGAGGCAAGTAATCAGAGTTTTTCTAAACAAAATAAAATGTAATATTTCAAGCACACAATTTACGCAAAAAATATTTTTAGAAAACAAAGAAATGAAACATTACCTCCAACAACTAATGACAATGGTAATAATCACATTATAATAGTAGATGAAAAGAAAACTGTTTGATCTCAACCATAAGCAGCTATGACATTTCCAACCACCAAACATGAAATAATACAATCCTACAAACACGTAACTATCTAACAAAATTCTGTACATTTATTTATAATTTGTAACGGTCAACATGGCAAAATTTAACTTTCCTCATTGACTGCATACAAGCCATCAACTGTGGAAAGTGACGTCTTTTCAATATCTTTATTGTCCACCATACTGAAATGTTACAATTTTTATTCACTGCTCTTGTTCTTTCAGTTTTACAATGTTACTCATTTTTAGGTATCTGACTGATCTTGTGATGCCAAATAAGCCAATCTGCACTAGGCATGTATATGAAAAAACAAGAAATAGATGAAACCAATGTAAAAAGAAAATGATAAAGAAACATAATGCAAAAAAAAAAAATGATTTTCAGAGAATTCTTGTTACCAATTGGGGAGAAGAAAAAACTGATTAAGTGGGAGACTTCCAGTTTAAACTATTTTCATTTTTTAAAGATAATTTTCCCTCCATAAAGAGCATTTCTGTATCATATTGTCACTAAATTACATTACTTAATCCCTAGGTTCCTAACAACCAATTTTGTACCATTATTTTTTAAATATTGTACCATTATTTCTTAAATATTGTACCATTATTTCTTAAATACAATATTTCTTGATCTGTTTTAATTATTTTACCTTAGTCTTACAAATGAAATTTAGACACAATTCTGTTTCATAGTATTTCATTTTCCTCATTGTAAAATCACCTACTTGTGAACCAAATAAAAATTGGGTTAATGTACAGGGTGTCCACAAATGAATATCGGGGTTTTAATGCTTTATAAGATTTATTACATTATCCTTACAGTTATAAATGATATGTCAAATGAAAGAGCAACTCAAACAGTTTTATATACAAGCTTACAAGTGTTCTATGTGGGCACCATTTGTCACACGGCACACATCAAGTCTGTAGCCGAGTTCTTCCCAAACATTGAGCAGTGTGTCTTCAGTAACTGTTGCAACAGCTGCTTCAATCCTCTGTCGTAATTCAAGGAGGTAGGCTGGTAACGGAGGCACATACACACGATCCTTGATGAAATCCCCAAAGGTAGAAATCGCATGGCGTTAGGTCAGGTGAACGTGGAGGCCACGCATAGCAAGCTCTGTCACTGGGCCCCTTGCAGCCAATCCAGCGGTCGGGTACAGTTACGTTCAACCAACCGCGTACTTCGTTATGCCAGTGAGGTGGCGCACCATCTTGCTGGAAAATGAAGTTCTCTGGTTCATATTGTTCCAACTGAGGGAAGAGCCATTGCTCTAGTGTATCAAGGTAAGAAGTACCAGTTAGAGTCGGCTTCATCAAAAAAGAAAGGTCCGTAAACTTTCCGCCAGGATACGGCACAAAAAACATTGATTTTAGGGGAGTCTCGTTGCACTTGTACGATCTCTTGAGGATTTTCTGAGCCCCAGATCCGCACATTATGAGTGTTAACATGCTCCACTGAGGTGAAAGGTCGATTCATCACTGAAGACAACATGATGTAGAAAATCTTCATCATCATGTAACAACATTTCTTTAGCGAATTTGGCACGTAAACCATGGTCTGCAGGCTTTAGAGCCTGTAACAACTGTAAACGGTAAGGACGTAAGTTGCAAGCATTTCCTTAAAACTTTCCAAACAGTCGACTTAGAAATTTCTAATTCGCGACTAGCCTTCCGAACAGATTTCTTTGGGCTACGAGTGAACGACTCTCTCACTCGCTCAACAGTCTCTTCGCTAACTCTTGGTCGTCCCGCGCTCTTCCCTTTACAAAGGCAGCCTGTATCTTCAAACTGATGATACCATCTACGGATGTTATTGTCACTTGGAGGATCACGCCCGAACTTAATGCGGAATGCACGCTGCACAGTAACTACAGACTTCAGTCTTTGCAAACTGTAAAACACAAAACGCTTTCTCTTCACTAGTCGCCATCTTTGCTACTACCGCATTCTAGCGGAAACATTTCACGCACATGCGCACTAGTGCCAACGAACAAAACTGTTTGAGTTGCTCTTTCATTTGACATATCATTTTTAACTGTAAGGATAATGTAATAAATCTTATAAAGCATTAAAACCCCGATATTCATTTGTGGACACCCTGTATAATGTGTTATTTTCTTCGTGTTTGTGTTGTGCAAATTGGGGAACAAACACGATTCATTAAAAAAAACTGCCAAACAATTATTATTAGGGTGGCTGGCATGAAGGGCATAGCCAGCATTATCTACAGAATCGTAAAAAAAAATTAAAAAAAAAAACAGGAAATAAAAATACTTGTTGAAAATGGTTTTACTTGGGAAAAAAGTAAACACTCATTTTACTTTTTTAAAGCAGTAAACTCAGAGGGTTCTGGCTAGTTTTTGACAAAAACTTGTTTTTCAATATTAAAAGTTGAAATTTTTAGTTTCATATATTCTTAGCTCAACTACTCAAAGGAGGGAGCAAGGGAGGGGCACGCTAGTGACAGGATCTGAACTTGTTTAGGTCAAAACTTCTCAATTCGGTAAAGGCATTCAAATAACTAAATTTGAAATTGTTTCCCAATGGTCTTTGATCTACATTTCATATTTACAAAATTGATATAACCAAAATCTAAATCTGGAGAGGTTTTATACAATTTCTAACGTTTGAGAAGCCTAATAATCCAGTTTATAACTTCTTGTACCTTCTAAGACTTTTACAAATAGGATCCTGTTCTAGTAAATTTTTCAAACAATGTATCTGCAATTTTAGTATTTTACAGCTTAACATTAAACTTTTTCTTACCTGTATCTTTCTCCTCCAATAGAATTTTGTATACTATTTCCTTCTTTTGGTTCCCCTTTAATACTCTTCTAAACTACTATGTCATACTAAATTAATTGTTTAAACATAGTACTATTTGATCCCTGTCTAAATATGAAGCTACTCATTACAATTATTCTGCTGAAGGTTTAGACTTTTCTTCTGCATCTATCAAGATGATAGTGTCTGAATATTCTGTATAGTAAAACACCATTTTTCCTCTTTAATAATTTATTATAAATTACATAAAAAATACTATGCTCTATGGGAAAGTAAAGGTGCTGATTATCAATTTAAATAAGAACAGATAAGGAAATAATCAGAGCTAGACCCTAAGCTACCAGAAGCATAGAAAATGTGAAAATATAACTGATTCACAAGAAAGGGACAAGAGAATTGCAAACAATTATAGAAGGATATCGCTACTAGATATCTGCTACAAGATGCTCTCAAAACAGCTTGTAACAGGCCTTAAACCCAACCTTTTGTGAATTTTAATCTTAGGAATTAAGTACAGAGACGACAGTTGATTAATTATTAATTTGTACATTTTTTTATGTGAATGAATATCACTTTTATTTAAGGATAATCTGTAAATGATGTGTAATATGATCAGAACTAGTATAATGTGTGAAATATTAATTGAATTCTTGTAATTATAAATGCTGTACAAGCCATGGTGTTTTTATGATGATTTTCAGCTATTTGGAATGGTTTAAATTGCCAGTTTCATGTTTAAATTTATGTAAATAGCTTTAAGAGTTTTGTAATGTGCTTTAGTATCTCTGGACAAAGTTGATACCTATACATATTTTGTTATGATGATTTCGCCAAACTAAAAACAGCTAGATGAAAAGTGTTTTATCTGTCTCATTATTTCATTGAACTATTTAATCAATTCAGAAGCTGTGTTAATCATTATGCTTTAGTGAAAGGTAAAATCACCTGGTGACCGGACTGCAGTAACCTATTAATTGATGGACTGATTAATTCATTTAGTATCGTTGTCATCTGAAAGATCCATATAGCGAGATCCTTGAAAATCCCCTAAAAATATAAGAGCAGCTGAAGAGGACAGTTGGATATTACCAACAAGGATGTGCAGAACAAGTATTTACCCTGAAGCAACTGATAGGACACAGGGTATTGAAGAACAAGAAGACAATAGTAGCCTTTGTGGATGTTTTAGGAGAAAAAAAAGCCTACCACTCCAATAACAGGCTGAAGCTGAGGATGATTCTGAGGAGCACCTTGAAGGGGCTACCCATGGTCCTATAAATGTCATAATGAAAGAAGAAATAATCACTTACCATGGGTAATTCCTGCAAAACACATTAACAT
This sequence comes from Vandiemenella viatica, assembly GCA_031002005.1. Taxonomy (NCBI): domain Eukaryota; kingdom Metazoa; phylum Arthropoda; class Insecta; order Orthoptera; family Morabidae; genus Vandiemenella; species Vandiemenella viatica. The sequence goes on along the minus strand of JARYHS010009186.1, from coordinate 118,138,560 downwards.
ACTATCAAAGTATATGATCATTTCCTCCTCTGTTCTTATTCAAGTTTCAAACCATAATAATAAAACTAAATGAATAAGAAGTGGAAGCACAAGATTACCTGTGAATCAAGCAAATGTTGCCTGTGAATACATAGTGGGTACCATATGCTGAGCATAATTTTGAAAGAACCATACACTTATTAATAACCAGTTTTACATCAGCTTCTGTTTCCTAAATCAATCCAAGATAAACATTCCTTCACATATTAAAATGAGTTATGTAGGGAAAATATGTCCATATGCTACTTTCTTGCAGTATATTGAATATACAGGGTGTCCAGAAAAGGACTCCCTGATTTCAAAATTAAATATCTCGAAAACAAAGATCGATAGAGGAATGCAGTAAACGGTATGTTTATTGTGACAGCTGTAAGAAGTGTATACAGCAGTGTGAAATAATAGTTACAAAAGCTGCTAACAGATGGCGCTGTAATCGCCATACGTAATGCCTAAATAGTGATCCGAAGCTCAGGGTAGTGCCAATGGTGAACATTTTGAAAACATTGTGATGCGATTGTTTGCAAAGATTGTTTTCATACGATTATTTCACTTATGTATGCTGATATGAGCTGTACAGCGTACAGCACCATCTGTTAGCAGCTTTTGTAACTATTATTTCACACTGCTGTATACACTTCTTACAGCTGTCACAATAAACATACCGTTTACTGCATTCCTCTATCAATCTTTGTTTTCGAGATATTTAATTTTGAAATCAGGGAGTCCTTTTCTGGACACCCTGTAGAAGCTACAGAAAATTTTATTCCTAATCATATAGTGACCAGTATTTTCAGTGTACAATTTATTTTCCCATTATCAGCCCTGACAGACCACGAGTCAGTGGCAACTTTGCAGAAGTGTGTGGCATATAATTATGAAAGTGGGAGGATATGTGCCTAACCCGTAGAACTGGATTTGTCAGATTCGGAGCTGTTAGCCTATTGGAGTAACATTGTGTTGCCATCTATCTGCCAAATGTATAACTATTGGATTAACTACGTTCTTTATGTTTATGAGGTGAAGATTGAGGACCATTCAAACATTTGCCTTGATGATTGTGGGAAACTGACTAAAAACTACAATCAGGACAGTAAGTAAGTGGAGACCAATACTAAATCCTGGTCTCATTCTACCTCGCAGATTCAGTGTAGCGGTGCCTTAATATGCACATGTACAGCCGCAGGTCTTTTAATGTCGAGTATATTTATTTCGAGTCATATGGCAATATATCTCATTTCTGAGACTGAATTGTTCAGAATCTTCCATTAAAAGAAAAAATGCAGTGTACATATTGTGCCATCGATGTAACTTTAAGCCTACTTCATGGCCTCTGCAGATCACCCCAAACAGTTATCTTGTCTTTCTTCTTTTGATAAGTAGAATTAGTTGTGCCTTTTCCACACCAGCTATTAACTTTTACCATCTTTTCTTTTTATACCATGGTATTTGTTGTACATTCATACATTTTTACTGATACTAATGATATTAAGGAAAACCAACAGCTTTTAGGCAATATAAATAAAAAAGGACAGGGAAAATGACTCATCACTCACTAAAGTTGAAGGCTGGGACAAGTGAAACACTTTGGCATATGCACACCTCCTGAACCATACCCGAACTTGGTCTCGGCACATGCATAACATGTAAAACTGAAATATGTTTCACTCATCCAACCCTTCAACTTTGGTAAGTGACGAGTCATTTTCCCTATCCTTTGTTATTTAAATTTTTTCTACTGATACTGTAACATTTAACTTCTTTGTGAATCTTTTGTTACATACATTTTATTTGCATGGATAAAAATACATTACAAAGACAAAACCCAATTTACAATCTGAAACGAGTGTTAATCATAATACGAGACATATTTACACTACTCCAAAAACATATTAGGATGCTGTCCAGATAGTCCAAATGAAATTAGCTATAATTGTATTGTATTGATTGGACAAAAGAAATCTTCACAGATTTTCCTCTGGTTGTTTCAGGTTCAAGTCACATGAAAACACTATGCAGCGATCAGATATTACCGCCACATTAGGGTGTTGATGTCTGTTTGCTGTGTAGAGATTATGCATCAGGAGAACTGGAGTGCCAACGTTAAGCTCGAGTTTGTGGGACGGTAACCCAGATAACTCGAAGGAGTTTAAAAACTCGACCGGGTAGGTAGCAGCATCGTCAGTTAACATTACTGTATCGATGGAAGAGAGTGTGTTGTCACTTCCACGACTATTTCTTCTAATATTGGTTTTTAGCTCCAGAATCATTTTTCGGGGCAAGTATTGTCCTCTCACATAACCAATTTTCGTCATTGATAATATTTAGTTGAATGCTCGGTAAAACATTAGTAATGAGCTCACGTTTGTTCAGGTGTTTCAGTAACTCATTGCAATGCCAAATATGCGACGTATTGTTGCCGTCTTTTTGTTTGCTTTGGTGTTTCAGAAGCTCTCGAGATCCGATTGCCATTCTGCTTGCTCTTAGCACCGAGCTCACGTTTTACTCGGTGTGATCGTCCAGACACCAAGTGTTCAGTTTGGTGTCGTCGCCCAACTTGCGACTGCTCCGGCAATTCAGTAACCCCAGAAGCCCGAAGACGTGCCAAGTGCTCAACCCTAGAGGATTTGTTCCTGGGTTTTGGCTATTTTCATAGCCACAGTTTTCTTACCTTTCATTGAAAGATTTGACTTTCGTTTATCCAGCATCTCTTAAAATTACTAATTTCAAGATTTGCGAATAAAAATTAATATAGTTTTAATTAATGGAAACTCAAAACATCAAAATATGATAGAAGCAACTAAACATCCAAAAAGATTACTAACATTCAAAGAGCAGATAAATACCTAAGTGGTCCAAGGACGTTCATCTCGTTAAAAAATTATGAAACTAAAAATGAATATTTTGATTTGTGCTGAATATCTGAAAATTACTGATTTTTTTAAGTTAACTTAATTTGCTCTCTGAATATTGATTTTGTTTTGAGGATATAATGGTTCCATCAATTCATTCAGCTTTAAAACAGAAATTTAGGTATTATAGTAGTAATTGATTCTTTTATTCATAATGATCAGTGTTAATGTTGGTTTCTGTATCTGTGGAAACAGTTGACTGCATGTAGATCAGTTTACTATAGTTCGTTCGTTTTGATCCATTAATTCTGCTCTGAAATATAAATGTCAATTTTAAAGTAGTATTTGATTCTTTCTTCATAATAGGTTTCTCAATCTGCAAACAGAATTGAATGTCTAGCGGTAAATCACCACTCTGTCTGACATTCCACTTTCTGAATAAAACATTTATAAATTTAAAAAATTTACTTCGGGCAATGCCGCGTGTTCTGCTAAGTCACCCAAGTTTATTATAGATCTTTTGGTACAATATCGTGAAAGAAGCTTAAATAACTAATAATGTTTCAGCTCTCATTTTGTCCCAGGCTGCATTTCAACCAAGTCACAAACTCCGTTAATAATACCAGTAGAAAATCAAAGCTCCTATCACTCGCGCATTAATACATTCACTATATTGCATGTTAGTAACGTCATGAATGGCGAAATAAACTTGACTAAATATTTCAGATCGCGATACTAAATGAAAACGAATAATGACGCTGAAAATGTGGCGCTCCTAAAAGCGCAGTAAATTAAATACTGAATACATCTGAAACATTCAGCCGCATGAACATTGTTGTCAGCAGTAAGTCAATTATTGCAGTAACGAAATTAAAAAATTTATACTAAAATGCTTATAACTTACAGTGTACAACGGAAAGTTCATAATTCTCTACAACTCTACAACAACTTTCATTAATATTCCTGGTCAAGTTTACATCGCGATAAAGTGACTGTTCCTGTTCGTGTTTTAGTAAGGTGTATAATGAAATTAAATGTGATGGTAATTTATGTTACACTATTTGGGAATCTTGATACTACTCAAAATGCAGTTCCAATATTAGCAGAGATAGTGGTTAAGTTGAAATGCTGCCTGGACCAGAATGTTTTTGTTACAGCATGAGGCAGAAGGAATTTAGTTATTATTAGTGATAAATAAGCAGCTTTCATAAGCTCCGTGTAAATGAGGTGTATCGTGTCGTAAACGACTTCCAATATTGCTTCATGAAACAATAAGTTTCTACATTAGGCCATTGAATACATTCATTTTAAGTGAAGGATTTATTAGATATTTGTGGAAATTGAACAGTAAGTAAAAAGCACTGTTTCATGAATCGTAGTCTACTATTTGTACTGATTTATATAAAAAAAATTTGAACAAAAAATAAAAAAAGGGTTAGTTAAATTTTGGCAAAAATAATTTATAATATTACAGACTGTATAGTAGCAAAAAAGAAGACACACGGGAAATAAATTCAACTGAGAATGGAATCCTTTAAATTTTTATAAATACGACCATTATGCACTTTTGGTGAACCGACTTTCGTGCTGGTATACTCACAGCATTTTACGTTGTTTTTTCCCCTCCCATTTTTTATTTTTCACATTTATTATGACGCATATATCACGAAAGAAATTATGGTGTAATATTTGAAATGTCATACTATTTTATGTATGCAAATGAAAACATCTCTTTGCGAACTTAACAATAGAAAAAAATTAATGTCAAGTACAGATTTATATTTCTTGCTTCCAAACTATTATTTGTCAAGTGCATCGGTTCTATGGTTTTTAAACTAAACACAAACTTGCATATGTAAGAACATTTTTGCTTTTATTTCTGAAAAGTAGTGTTTGCGATTTATGTAAAAAGCAAAGAGTAAACGTGGCACGGCCGTCTACGAAGTAGGAAACTTTTTGTTGTTTGCAAATTGATATTAACATCAATTTCTAAGAGAACTATGCGTTTTTGCGGGATAAAATCTATCCTTTAGTTATGGTAAGAATGAACTAAAGATTTTGGAACATCAAGAGTTGCAACATCCCCATTTGTTTCACTTAAGACAGCCATACATTAATCGCTGAGCAATTTAAGTTTCATATTCTAAACTAAACCTTCAGAATTTACTGAAAAACCTCTCAATATTAGCATTGCCACAAGATAAAACCATGACTATCTTTAAAAGTTTTACTATTGACTGGATTAGCGTGTCCAAGAATTAATTCATCCCAAAAATGATCTAGGGATCACGAGCTTGTTCGTGAATAATTTTTAAGAACTTGCAATGCCGAACATTGAGAACATAAATTGTTGAAATATTAATTTCAGTAGCCTCATTACCACTGATCCAATTATTTTCATTCAAAATAGTGAGTAGGCTTTTAGTCTCCTACTTCTGACTCTTGCAAGACTAGGATCAAAACACGAGACTGCTTTGGTAAGTTTATAAATATGTGACTGTGTCAACAATTTTCCTGTAAAAGCTTTCAAAGCAGGTGCAGCATCTTTCTGCAATTTTAAAATCATGAGATCGGTGATATTTTTTATAAATTTTAATATCTTTTTTAGTACCAAATCCCATGTCAATTTACCTGTACAAAATCAAATTGTTTTCATCAGTTAAGTCTATACTTGATAATGAGTCAACAGACTTCAGTACATCTGTTTTAATAAATCTTTGCATTATCCAATGGAAAATTGTCACTAAACAGCTGTGAAGAAATGATGCTATGGGAGCATCAGTTTGATATTCTTGTAGGAATGGTTGTGATTCAGCTAGTAATGACCGAAAAAATTTTAGTTTCGCTGGCAGGATAGGATCTGACAGAGTCTCAGTTATAATTTTGTAATTGGTGCTGGTCGATTATTTTTTATCATGCTGTAAACCCCTCCACCATTTTTTTAAGATTAGGAATAATTTCGACAGCAATGGCAGCCAACTGTAATTTTCTATCTAATGGGCTCTCCAAAATTTTTTAGGATACGGAGTTGATCCTGAACTCTCTTAACTGAGTGTGGCGTGTCAGTACATCTTTAAACAGATAATAAATTGGCCATAAAAAACTGAAAAATATTCCATTTAGTGGCCTCAATTCCACATTTAAATCCTCCACGCATGTTATGAAGACCACAACTGTACATGTACAAGTACCAAAGTATCATTTATTTATCTATTTTTCTGTAGCTCAGCTTTCAATTCTCCGAAAAATTTGTGATTAACATTTGGTCCATCTATTGAGATTTTTAAACTTTTAAGGCTTATAAGGAGTTGAAGCATTTCCTTGAAGGACAGAAGATCTGAAGCTCTTGTGTGGCAAAGAAAAGCAGATGTTAAGTATCGTGTACAAACTTCATTCTTTACAATACTCCAAATCCATTCGAGTTTCTTGACAATCTTTGTTGAGTGACTCATCAAACCCCATAGCAAAATCACAAGTAATACTACACAGCTTACTTCTTCTTTGAGAAGAAAGGAGCGGAGTGTATTTTGTAGAGCCGGAATTTGTTCTTTTTCCTGAGTTGTAATAGGATTAGAAACAGTAAATTTTTCAGACAAACCATGTTTAGTTATCTTATTACTAGTTTGTTGCGACTGACTTAAAAGACTTTGAAAAGGATAGACAGTTTTGCAATTCTTAAGTTTGTTAGTATGTTTCATTTAGCATGACTTTTGATAGCTGCTCTATCCATATTAATTAAAGAAAATGTAGCATTGCAAAGTCTGCATTTTGCACTTTTAGAATCATTTTTAACTTCTTTTAACTAAATATTAAAGTCTGGATTAATCAAATAATTATTTTGAAAGTGTGTTATCATGCTGAATTCATTAGTCTGAAAATTTTAAAAATTGATATTTTTATAATGAAATTAAATACATAAATGGTCAATAATAGTAATAACATACAAAATGCAATCATCATCAACCCCATGAATGTTCAAAAATAATTATTAATTTAAAAATAGCAGTAGAAAAATTTGATATAATCATAAAAATTAAGAAAAACTTCAATTTGATAATAAACTAAAACCAACGATATTTAGAAAACACTTCCACTTTAAAATTATATGTGACGGCACGAAATGTGTATCGGTTATTCTTATGCCTCATTTACACTTTCGCGCGAGCTTATTCGAATCGAGATAGTACTGCTTGAACACGCACATTGGTCTTCTCACGTAGTTGCTCGCGAGTGCTGCTCGCTTCTGTGGCGGGTGTTTGGTGCGAGTCAAAGACACTAGTTGCGAGCGCTAATACGCTGTTTAAACTGTCGCATCTAATCAACATTCGAAAAAACTTTGACGATCGAACACAGATAATGGTAATTAACATTGCGAGAAGAAAATACCAAGAGTTAATGATCAGTAAAATAAATTATTTATACCCTTTAATCGGCTATTTCAGGTTAAAAATAAATAAGCTGAAATGTTTAATGAGAAATTTCACAATTAAAATAAATTAATAACTCAAAAAAATAACAATCTTTCTTCCACTTAATCATAAAAATTAAGAAAAACTTACCATTTGATAATAAACTAAAATAACGATATTTAGAAAATACTTTCACTTTTAAATTAGATATGATCACACGATATGCGTTTGCATGTTTGTAAACAGCAGACTAAATTTTATGACAAATGAAGCAATTGTCACTTAGCTAGCAAACTCAACTGACCAGAGGGCTATCTATAGCTACATAGTATATAGTTGGAGGATTCTAGTGCCACTTTCGCAAGAGCTTGTGCGAGTCGAGATAACAATGCTGGAGCACGTGGTATGCACGCCAGTCTTCTCGCGTGGTTGCTCGCGAGTGACGTAACATTGGTTTTGGCTTTTTGGCGCTAGTCGAAGGTACTAGTGGCGAGTTCTAGTGCGCTGTTTACACTATCGTTGGCTATTTTATGTTAAATGTATATAAGTTGAAATATCTAATGAGAAATTTCATTATTAAAATAAATTCAAGACTATCTTAGAAATATCTAAATTCTGAGTAGTCGCAATTGAATTCCCTGATTATTTTCGAAATTACCTGAATTCCCTGATATTTCCATGAAATTTCCCGGTTACATGAAATTCCCTGATAATTCCCGATATTCCCGGTTTTCACGGTTTGTGGCCACCCTGTATTACCTTCACATAGTAATATATAAAATATTAAATTATTTGCAGAAAATGAGCTTATGTTCCTTCTCCCAGAAATATTAATAGCCACTCACCATTTCCTTCACAATGAGTCGACACCCGTAACACAAACAGTTTTTGGAATCAACAGCTATTTCCTTTTTACAGTTATCTTCTATATGGCACCTACAACTGCTTTCTGAGATGTTACAACTCCTTTCACATAAACAGTCTTCAATGCCATTTTCTTTAATTTCCTGACATGTTTCCTGCACTTCCAATTTTGCAGCTTTTATGCTATTGTTGCTAAAAGCTGCAGAGCCTAGTTTTGATGTTATGTGTGAGAATTCTGTAGCTTTCACTGAAGATGATTTTATTCCTGCCACATCTAGTGGTACCTAAAAAAAATAAGACACAGTAGTATGTTTAGCATAAACATACTGAGCAATGAAAAATCAATGATACTTACTTATTTATGATATGAAAATAATAATTACAAAAAAGGGTAGAGGCACCAGTGCACACCATATTTAAAAAATTAGAAGAAAGTGTGAATTTTATCGAAAGATAGACAGAACCTGGTCATGCAGAGATATTTACAAATCAGCATGAATGTATAGGTTGATACCCAGTCTTAAAGAAATCTGCAACTTCATAATACAGTCATTTGCACTATAGCAATTTCCAACATTGTTATCCAAAATACAGTAAAATAGCGGCAACCAATACTGTAACTTTCATCTACTGAATTCAAGAAAATTATCTACTGACCTAATTATATAACCCATTCAACAAAGCCTCATTTACCAAACAAGATAAACCGGGACTGCTGAAATAAATCAAGTCTTCTTCAGGCAAACCGAACTGACATGTTCTTAATTAAAGTGGATATAGTGGAAAATATCACTAGTATGACAATATCTGAAAAAAAAAATAAATCGACAGATTCTGCACAAGAATATTAGATTTTGTCTAGGATTTACTTATTTTGATCAAAGATATCACAAAGAACTGTGGTTTTCATAAGCAAAAAATGTTTTGAACTGATATCAGCACATCTAAATTACAGAGGTTGGACAAAATAATATGAACACCATGTCTTAGAGTATAGGTTGTTGCATGTTGGCACCACTACATCCGTGTGGATACTGCGATGCGCAAGTACGGCATAACTGACGTGGCAGGTCTTGTAGGTTATATGTCAGTGTATTATATGCTTTGATCTGTGATGGTTATAACAAGGGATCGGTGAAATCCATGATCTCTCAGACTTCGAAAGAGGGAAAATTGTTGGAGCTCGGTTAGCAGGAGTGTCTGTGACAAAAACAACTGAATTGTTTAATGTCTCACGAGCGACAATATACACTGTAATGACAGCATACACAAAAGATGGTAAAACATCGTCGGCGAAGAGGAATAGTGGACAAAAAACAAAGTTAACCGACAGAGACCAACAATCATTAAAAAGGATTGTGCCCAGTCAACACAAAACTACCGCAGCAAAAGTGACAGCAGAACTCAACACACACCTGTTTCGACAAAAACAGTATGGTGGGAGCTCCAGAAAGCTCACATTCATGGGAGGACTGCAATTTCAAAACCCCTTATAACGGCTACCAACGCTAAGCTGTGAAACAAGTGGTGCCATGATCATAAAAACTGGACACTTGATGATTGGAAGAATGTGGTATGGTCCGATGAACCATTGTTCTCATTGTTTTCTGCTAACGGCCGGGTTTATGTTTTTAGAACACCAAAAGAAGCCTGTGATCCGGACTGCCTGCGTCCTACAGTCAAGCTTGGGGGAGGTTTCATTATGATTTGGGTGGCTATATCATGGTATTCAGCTGGTCCTCTCTCTTTTTTTAACTGCTTTACGTCTCTTTTTAACATCGAGGTCTTTAGAGACGGGAAAGGATGAGGGGCAAGGATGGGAGCAAGGAATGGGAAGGAATTCGGCCATGGCCTTTTGAAGGAAGCATCCCGGCATTTGCCTGGAGTGATTTGGGGAAACCATGGAAAACCCAAATCTGGATGCCCGGACGGGGATTCGAACCGCCGTCCTCCCGAATGCGAGGCGAGAACGCTAACCGTTACACCGCCCCGCTCGGTGCTGGTCCTCTCATTCACATCACTAGCCAGATGACTTTGAATGAATATCTCGACATCTTCAGTGATTAAATTCTTATTATGACTAGAATACTGCTGCCAAACACTGCCACCTTCCAAGATGATAATGCACCAATACACAAAGTCAAAAAGATTCCGTCCTGGTTCGAGGGGGGCATCAGAATATCATCAAACATCTTCCCTGGTCAGCACAATGGCCAGACCTCAGTATAATTAAACAGTTGTGGGGAGTTTTAGAGCAGAGAATAAGGAGCAGATTTCCACCTCCAACATCATTGACGCAATTGGCGAATGTTTTTGTATAAGAATGGGACAACATTCCGTTGGAAACTATTCAGACACTATACAAATTTATTTTGCGAAGAATTGCAGCTGTTCTACGAGCAAGAGGTGGCCTAACACCATATTAATAAATTAATAATATGTAAATGTCAGGTGTTCATTTTATTTTGACCAACCCCTGTACTTCTAATATCAAATAATGTGTAGAAATATTTGTTTCGTGTAACTGAGTGAAGAAAAATTGCATAATAAAAGTATCGCAGCATTAAACAGATTGGAAAGGTGTGTTTGTTTACATTTTACTAACAACGGTTTAAGGGAATTAATCTATCATAAGTAACAGAAACAAGAAATTACTCACAGGTTTAGTGTTGAAATGGCTTTGTTTATTTGGTAACCAGATGAAAGTGTACTTTGGGCAAATTAACTTGCATAATAAAGAAGGGTATTTACAGGTTAAGTTACAACTCTCTTCAGGGGTACATATTATGTTATGTATATGTGTCATCTCAATGATTATGAAGTGTGGTGGCAGTCGAACAGCTGTGAAGCAGGGAAAAGCAGTGAAGACTGTGGAGTTCATTTTCATTAAAAATGTGGCTGCTGAAAATGTGGTTCGCTCTATTTGGAGTTGTTTGTCTTGCGTAAATAGTACGGAAATGGGGAACTAAAACATAGGATCTCTTGTATCGAATCCACAGTGGCTGAATTAACTAAAGAACTGAAAAAGCCACATTAAATGTCAAGGAATTCCAGTGGACTGCAGCCAAAACTCGAGGGAGACAAAAGGACCTACATGCTACAATTTTTCAGTTGAAAGTTTCCAATACTTTTGGGTTGTCGGAGAATCTGAGGATGTACCACATAAAATTTAAAGCCTGGGGTTAGATCTTACTAAACAATAGCACATAATTATAGTTGGGAGTAAGGGGGTCTTGGGAACAGTCTGTACAGAAATAGCAATTACTGTGTTGAAAAAGACATTGACAGAATTGCCACCTCTCACTCCAATGATGGTTTTGCTGACCTTTTCAAACATTATGGTCAACCCTGAATGTGTTGTCATGTACAACAGGACTCCACTTGAATGTTCGGGGCATGCAGAGGCTAACACATCGAATTGCCTGTAGCATCAGGATGGCTGAATGTGCACCCCATCCCAATAGTAATGAATGGTAAAACTATTTTTTTTTAGGTCAAAAGTCAAGAGTAGGAAGAGTTATTTAAGAAATGTATATAATGATATTAATGTCAAAAATAAAGAATGTCAGTCTAAAATAGCTTTGTTCCATCAAAACATTAGGGGTATCTCACACAAACTTGGCGAGTTAATATCTATAGAAGAAACTGAAAAATCTTTTAATCTTAAGGTAAATATCATAAGTCTAACAGAGCACCATCTGAAAAATTCTGAAATATGTCTCCTCCTCTTTAATGGATACAGGCTTGTTTCATGCTGTTGTAGGTCAGAGAGGGGAAAGGGTGGTGCACCAATATATCTATGAGGAAATACTAAGACGAAATCCTTAGATACTAGTAATATAAATTGCAAGGAAAGGGAAAATGACTCATCAATTACCAAACCTGAAAGCAGTGACCTTAAGGTTTAAGACCGAAATATTGTGTATTTTTGTGTTCGTGATATATGTTCTTCTCCTGTCGCTGCCTTCAGCTTTGGTGAGTGATGATCATTTTCCCTTTCCTTGCAATTTATATTGCCTAAAGCCATTTCATATTTTCTTTGTTTAGTTAGATTTCAGTAAATACTGTACGGAACAAGACTCTGAATGTTGTGCAAAACAGAATTAGATAACTATTTTATAGTGCTGACAGTTTATAGAGTTCCCATGGGAAACTTCAATATTTTGTAATAAACTTAAAATAGTTCTCATAAATTTATCATGAACTAAAAGGGAAGTTGTGGTGACTTAAACATCAATTTTGCTGCAGAATGTTACTAGACAGATTATCTTCTAGGAATTTTCAGATCATTCAACCTCTGTCAAGCTGTAAATTTCCTAACTTGAATACAAAAAGATAGAAGACCGTTACTGATACAATTTTTATAGAGAAAAATAAATTAGAAAAAATATGGAAGATCTATATGGAAGGAATAGGTTACTATGGAATCCTGCATTGATAAATCTCTACCAAGAACGTTAGTTTGCCCAGAATGATGGGGAGAATCCATACTTGAGCTGGGGCTGCCCACTCCTCTCTATTACTCTTTTTCTCCATCTCATTTGTTTTTATATCGCCCACCTACCAGTAGGAAGAGGTAAAGGTAGTAGTGTCTCAAAAAACTAACAGCTCTCACTCTAAAACAGTTATTAAGACTGTTAGAGTCATGTGAGCTAGAATGGGCTGCCACTGAATGGTACAGGAAAGAGGTTTAAAATGTTTGCCTGTGGCCATTCATCCTGATGGACAGTTGTTTAGAGAGTAGGTGTAAGACACTGTGTAGTGAAGACAGGTAAGTTGCTAAATGAGGTGAGTAGTAGTGCAAGTGGCATGTTCAGTAATAGGAAAAGATCTCCCTGTGACAGGATTGGAATAGATGATGTGGCTGGATGTATGCTGCAGATTATGCAATGAGATTCACTGCATGCAAATGATCTGTGCATTAGTCTGGGAGAGTTAGACGGTGAGCACTTGTGCACCAATACCTTCAGACTGAGAGGTCTGCTGAAGCATGTGCATGAGGCAATAGATAGGATTTTGGGAAGGAAGATGCACATTTCAGCAAAGGAACATAGTAAGTCATGTCCACGACAAAGGATCTGGTTAATGCTCACCAACCAAGAAGAGCACTGTGTGTTTAATATTGGGCTGCAGTCAGCTTTAGGAGATGCAGAACAGGAGTTGTAGGATTGGTGGGTGTTAACACAAGATATTTGCTTTTGCACAAGAACAGGGGGGAGCAGTGTGAAATGTAATATTTGTAATAGATTTTGATAAAATCTGGAAAGTGATCCATGATCAAAACAGATGAATCTTCCATTGACTGCAAGGTTGTACTGAAGCCACCTTTGCTTTGGAAGGGATGGCAGCTGTCGAATTGTAGGAATTGTTGTATATTTGTCAGCTTGATGTACACAGAAGTGTGGAGGGTACCTCATAGGGAGATGTCCACATTGAAAATGGTGATATGTGTGGAAGTAAGTCCAGGTGAGCTTGATGGAACTGTTATTGTTAACAGAACTGAGGAAATCTGGGACATGGTATTCCCTGTGGGTACACATCATAAATATATCATTTATGTATCTGAACCACACGAGGGAGTTGAGTGGACCTACTTCATCCACTCCAAAAACTATGTCTCCTTCAATTTCCAAGTTTATTACCAGGTACAGGACATTGCCACAGATACAAACATTTTCCCATCTTACGTTAACCTCTCCTGGGCCAACTGGAGGAATTATTCCCCCCCCCCCCTCGATTTCCTGGCGTTATCGTTGGTCAATTCACCCCTCCCTCCCCCCCACTTCCCCCAAACAAATCATACAAACACACCACTGCAATCTCCATCCATCCCAATGAGTTCATTTTTGACTCAGCCATGTGGTAGATCAGGATGTATACACATCTTTCCCCTTGCCATATGTTCCGCCTCTAACATGACTAAGGTTTCTTACAAAATATTGTAAAGTGTGTTCACGTATTTTTGTTCCCCTAGCCCTATCATCTTCATCTGTGATAACAGGTTATTTTCTTTAGCCTTCCTTCATTGCCTAATAGCAGTTTTAATGTCACTATTATCTAACTTTAAATTTAAATGGTTCTTCAACTGCAGTTTTTACATTATAAGCTCCGTAGCATAAAAGCTGTTTTTGTTTTAAAAAGCGTGACCAAGGCGTCTGTTTTTGGTAAAGTTCCACTGTTGGTCTCTACAAAATTCTTATCCACACTCCTGTCTTTTCCAAATTCCTAGTCTATCCCCAATAGAAAAAGTCGTGTGTTCTAATTCACTGATTATTTTTTTAATGATTCCACCCCCCCCCCTCCCACCCCTATCAATCTTATAGAATCATTTTATGATTACAGTTTTAAATGTTGCAGACCTACAATTCATCTACACCTAACTCCTTTTCTACTCCTGCAACACAAATCCATTCAACTGGCGCCACTCCTATTGCAGTTTTAACTACAAAAATAGAAAAATATTTTGCCTTTAGGTACTGCTTAACTTCACAACTGCAAAAATAACTCGCAGTTACACACATTTATAACTTATATTGTCCCCTGGCAAAAAATTGTTTTTTATCGTTTACATTCAGTATAATGTTGAACAAGTTACAGTTTTAGGTTACTATAATAAGAGCTCCACACATAAAAGTATGCTGAAGGAAAAAAAATACTGCAAAAATAAAGAGCCTTTACCTCACAAAGTGCGCAGGAATCATCCAAGTGCTTCCTATCATTTGACACACTCAACTTCTCTCCAGTTCGGAAGATAACTGAAGCTGTAGATGGAAAGTCTTGTTGAAGTTCCACTACAAATTTCTCTGTTAATTTTTGGATACTTTCATACGGACTAACCTTTATAATGAAAAAGAAAAAACATTAAATTTCTTACATTTAAAGAACCACTTATAAAATTTTGTTATCATAGTGCGTAAAAGTTTTACAGTGTGAATTATTGGAAGATACAATGACCAACAACAGGTAAAATACTGGTCCATGATTAATATCTTTTTATGTGTATAAAAAGTTAATATTATTTGTGTTAATGTTCACAAAAATTTACAAATAATAATGCAGGTGCATCTATCAAACCTTTTAGTACCTTACTGCCAAGAGATGGTATTAGAACTGTATCCAACTCATTAAATAAATTGTAATAAACAATTTCTTTTTTCATAAAATCATGCAGAGGACGGAGAATGAGTGTAGCTCTGTCCCTGTCATCACAAAATCCCTAAAAAATCAAATAAATATTAGTTTAAAAAACAGCTCATGACATGTAAGCATTATTGCATAAATATTATAAACAATAACTCACAATATCTAGAGGTAAGTGTGCACCTCTCCCAAGTGAAACATTTGCCAACAAGGTTGTTGCTAAGCCTGTTGCAGTGTCTGCAATAAATATTTTTGAACAGTTCAACTTCTTCGCTGCTTTAAGAAGTATTCTAGTTCTGCAATGAATACAGTAACACTTAAGAAGAAAGAAAGAAAAATTATGAACCAAAACATAAGGAACCTTGGTATAGTTTCTTTCGGAACATTTATTTCAGTAATGTAAGATGGGAATGCATTTGATGTTACATATACCTCACTTCTGGAAGTTAAATACCAAAACAATAAACACGAAGGGAAGAAGTGTTTATTATCAATTTAAACTAGTTTTGAAAAGTAAAAATTTGAAACAAAACTTATAACAGATGAAAGCAAAGTGGAAAAGTAGATGCACCTTTCATGACCTAGTCCTTTAATGAAAAGAAAACCAAATTAACACTGATGTCGAGAACTAGTGCATTGTTCACTCGTATAACTTGAAAATTTCTAGTGTCAAGGTTGACTCAACAGTTTCCATGCTACTGGGTTGGTGCCATGTTCAAGTATTAAATTAGCAACATTCCAGCCTAATTTCTTCAGTCTCCTTTATAATATAACCTAAATTTTGTCATTACACTAACAAAATTTGTTTAGAGAGTGTCGAACTAACTTCAATTCTATTGCAAAACAGGTTTAAAGTCATTTTCTTACAAGTTTCAAGAGTTAAGTAAAGGTACATAGTGATATTCAATCGTAATATTTGGTAAATATTGCTGCTATATAGGATTCTGCCTATTTCTTCATAGAAAACGCCACATTCATTTTTAGAGGTACTTTAGATCACAAGGAGTAACACTAAGAATGGCACTTGGCAGGTATAAAATTGTACATAAAAGATATCAAGTTTTGAAGTTGAATCAAACACGTTTTGGCTAAGTGGCAATAAACAGATAATTAATGCTTGAAGCCACAGTTTTGTTTTAAAAGATAGGAGAATGATTTATAGCTCAAAAGATGTGTTAATTTTGGTTACACATTATGTAAAATCATCAGACATGCGGTTCTTACAAAATGAAATTTAGTTAAATTCAGAAGAGGGGGCCATAATTAAGAGAAAGTAGGAGTTTTCCTGAGGATATTGCAGAAGTTTTTATAAAAATCCATGCAGTATTTTGGCCAGAATGTGAAAAAGTAAATTAATGATAATTCTGAACTAATGGCCACTTTCTACTGCTAGATTTGGCAAGAGAGCTTTATCAGGAGGAAAAAGGCTGTTAACTAGGTTTTTGAAACTATGAAGGAAATTAATTAGCAATCTCACGACTTCATATTATATAGGAATTTTGACATAGAGTTATTTAAAAACACATTTCAGCTTTGTAGCTTTAATACTTTTGGAAATCGAATTTTCAAGTTTCACATTTTCTATTACACCAAGTTAGGGAATTGTTGAAATGCCTTATACATCAAAAGATGGAGAAAATTCTACAAATCATTTTAAAACCAGTTTCAGCTAGATAACGTAAATAGAACATGAGAATAAACCTTAGGTAGAATAATTTTAATAACTTTTTATGGCTAAACTATTAAAGATAGGAAAATTTTTGCTGCCATTAATTTTGACGTCTAAATAGCGGACCAGCTCTCACCAAAGTTTCAAGCAGATTTAAAGGAAAGTAAGGCCTCACGAGAGAAAAAAAATCATCTGAGTTCTGATGTCTTCTAGCCCATCCCTATAAGTAGGACCCTGGGAACCATGCTTAGTCAGTCTTTAGAAAGTGCACAGAGGGACAGGTTGTGGCTCTCCACAGCCAGTTAGGTGCAAAACCCTAAGGAGATGCTAGGCGTTAGTGACATGGTTAGGCATCCATCATAAAACTTTCAATGGATAGTGCTGCGGGTGTAAACTCACTCTCAATGTAGCTAATTTTATCAGTTAGGGTTTTTGGGAGTTGACTGCGAGTTGATTCAATGATCCATACCTGCAATCATTTTTATTTGGAGAAGAACTGATTGCTGTAGTTTGGTCTATATAAATTTTTTGAAAATACAGTATTTTAAATTGACTTTTGATTCCACAGTGAACGTTATTTTGACCACATACCTTTTCTAGTTGAGTGTAAGAACCTTAGAATTTTGGCAAATTCTAGTTTTCCCAGTAGTTAAATTATTCTGTAGATCGATTTTAAAGTTGCTGACTTAGAAATTTCGAGAAGAGTAGTTTTCAACTTTAAGGAATTTTCCTGTAATCTTCCCCACAGTAACAATTCACCTTAAAATCATTTTAAAGTGTATTTGTCATATTGTGAAATGTTTATTTTAGGAGATATTCCTGTTTGTTCACGTTTTGAAACACGCGATCATAAAAAGATTCTAAGATTTGTAATATCTTTAAACTGAGTAAAGCGACAGCTGAACTTTTATCAACAGCTTTAGTCAGCACTGTCCCCGATATTTTGGCAGTAAAATTAAATAATTTGGTAAAGTCTAATTAGTGATTTTAATTAAGAGAAAATAATAAGCTTTTTTATTAAAAGAGATATTAATTTAAAAATTACATCAGTAGATAGCCCTAATTGAGACGATTTCGTACATATATTGGTTTCCATAAAAAAGTTTTAGTATTTGTCTGGTAATCAAGTTTTTGAAAATAGATTATTGCTAATTGTCGGGTGGAAGTTCGGGAAAGTCCGCAAAGTCTACCAAGATTGGTCACGTGATGAATTCAGTTTTAAGATGATAGAAACATTTTGGAATGTTAAATTAAATTAAAATAGATAGAACAGGATGATAGAAAGGTCCTGTAAAAATCTCAAATTAAACTATCGCATACTTTCGAAGATATTAATTAAAGAAAGATTTGCCAAGGTCATAGGCGCGCGCAGGGCTATAATAGTTCGTGCGGTAAGCACACTTTGTCTCATTCTGTCGCCGGGAAGTGATCGAGCAACTCCGCGCATGATTTTATCAGTGATGTTTAAAATAGGAACTTAGCCAAATGTAATCTGTCTTTCTTTCGTTGGATTCTCTTATCCTTTTGTACGCGGAGCAGTATGTTTGAATAGTCTGCGCAAGAAGCTGGGATGAAGGCAGTTGAAGGTGAAGCTACCGGGTCAGCCATGTTGGAACTTTGGTGTTTGGCACGCGAGGTTAACTTTTAATATGAACTTATAAATTCACTAAAGGGGTCGGTCGGTTAAATTTCTCTCCACAACTTGCAACCTTTTGGAAAAGTGCGTTTGATTTGCCTACTCAACTGTGTAATGCTATTTTTGAACTTGTGATTTCTTTTAAATAAACTTAAAAATTTTCGAGTAAAGTGGACTTGTGATTTCATAGTAGACAGTAAACCTTTTCTAAATTTGTGGTTTAGTAACAGATCTAGTGGCGACCTCAAGCATTTACGTTGAGTCTGTCAGGCTACATGGTCAAATCCAAATTATTTCATGAATTTTCCGTAGAACTTTGAATCAATATAAACTGTTAGTTGAGGCAGTAAGGTGATACTACAGCCCCGGTATCGGCCTTTGTCCTTACATGACGTTGTCAATCTAGATGGTGACCACTTGACAATCTACTCCTTAGGCTATGCCAACAGTCATAGCTCAGACTAGATTGTACACTCTAACCCCGGTATCAAGTTTTTATTTTCTGACAGCTTCTTGGGTAAACTGCACCTGAAGTGTTCTACATACACTACTAAGTACAAGTAACAGGATACATCAGTAATTTTATACTAGGATGTGGCACCATCCCAGGAACATGCAAACTATATATTCCAGCTGCGGAAGCTTTCGAGTGTAAGGATGGGTAAGTATGCTAACTCTCACATATGGATGCAGTGTTTGGAGGGCGAGGTGTTTTCAGAAAGGAAAAGAGTCAAGAGATCGAAAGCGAAGAGCAATGTCTAAAAAAATTACAGATAAATTTTATCAAGATGAATACACTTGTGGTAGAACTCCATCATACCTCCCCACACCCAGTACTTAAACACCATTTGCATAGTAACCTAGAAGATAACTTACGATTTTTCCTTCTCCATTTAATACTGAGGTTTTTACCCACATCTTAAAGCTTTAAGAAAACACAATGAAACTCAAGGCTTTCCAGAAAAATGAAATAAATTAGGACCATCTGGGAAGTTTTGTTCTTAAACCGAAACTTTTTTACACTCACTCCCATTTTATTCAATCTTGCCAACTTTGAAGAAACAGACTAGTCTAAATTCGGTGACAGATTTTGAGCCAATAGAGGAATACGGAGTTTGAGGAGTAAGAAACCACATATTCTTGACTGAAATGTTGACGGAATTCACACACACACACACACACACACACACACACACACAAACACAGAAAGAGACACAGAAAGCTCCCATTGGCCTTCTCACATGCTGCATAAAATGTAAAATACTAGATACCACCGTGCAGTGCAAGCTATATTTGGCTTCAGTTATCATATAAATTAAAATAACACCAAAACTGACTGACAATGTTTAGCAAGTTTGAAACAATTAGCATCACTCTCAAATTACAAAACTAATAGGATTTTAAGATTTATTGAATCAGATTATTTTTCAAGAGAGGTGTCAAATAATTGCATACACAATATACCGAGTCAAGCGACTATTTCAAATGACTTAAGCATCACTCTTTCCTGGTAATTATCTTTCACTTTTCTATTCTTTATAGGAATTCATTAAGTTTTTAACTTATTTATTAAGTATTAGTGGTATTAAGAAAATTTGAGATTATTTTTACCTTAATATTCTCAGAAGGTCTTCCTTCGAAGTTAAGCTCTCTACTGAATCGAATAGCTGTTTCAACGGTTTTTCACTTTCTGAAGTCACTGATATTTCAGAATGTGATTCTAGATTCAAAATTTCTAACTTATCTTCAGAACATGCCATTTCAAGACAGTTACAAACTTTGGGATATCATATTTTTCAATGCTATTACAAATTAGCTTGCAAATATCTAAGCGTTCTTCTTGTGATTGGCCTAAAACTACACCTTCTGTAAATACAACAAAAAGAAAATTTTTGTTTATAAAATTGTTATGGTAGTTATTACTAAAAAAAATTCTCAAGCTTTACATTTAAATGTAGAAGGAAGCTAATCAAAAAATTAATTTCAGTAGCAATCTTAAATTTATTTATTGTAAAATTAAAGCTCTCATTTTATCAAAGAGATGTTTTGCCAATGAGGCAATATAAACACTAAAGTGGAAAACATTATTATAAAATGGTTCTGTTTAAAATAAACTGCTGCTTCAATACATCTGTGCTCTTTTCCCAAGCTTGAAATATCCATACTACCATATTAATCAATGTCTATTTTAATACCTGTGGTGCAATCAACATTTTGGGGTGAAGGGGAAGGGGATCAAAGTCCAATTAACTACCAGCATCATTAAGTGAACATAGCAACACTATTTGGAAATACATATGTTTTATGCAAAATATATTTTTTATCATTTGTGTCTGTGAAATGTATGTATATATTTTTTGTGGTAGAAAACAGATACTATAATAGCATCCACTTAGGAGACAAAAGGAAAGCTGCCTAAATAATCTAATCAGGATGAGTAATACACTGAAGCAATTATTTGAATCCAAGCCCATTATGAATTCCTATAACCAGTACACTATAGTATGCTTTGATTATTATGAGTATTACTACTACTACCCGCACTTACAACTTCATACCAGTGGAATCTCAGGTTTATGCTCTTAATTCACAGATAAACTATCGCAGAAATATTGGATGGGTTATTCTTCTTTCTTGGATCTCCTCCAAATTGGTTGAATTTAAATGTTTTAAACATGTTTGTGTAAATCATTTGCTTCTACTACAGCTTGAAACTGCCATTAATTCAGAAGATTTAATGGTAGTGGATGATCCATAAGTACACTTCAGTATTGTTCACACAGGCTGAAGTGATGCTGTCTGGTTTGTGTTCGAAAAAACTACTTTAATTTGTAAGTATAGAAATTATCATGTAAAATCCCAAACTGAATTGCAAAGCCAATCTGTAATAGTCAGTTTAATTTAAACACACCATCATCACATAATGGGGCTAATAGTGATAAACATTTTGACTGTGAGAAGGTGTGTGCCAGACAATATTAAATTGACAGATTCTATTATAGAACAATTAAATTAGCAGACCATTTTTTATTTCTTAGTGTGTTCAGGTCACATTGAAACGTAACACTAGCTATCAATAGAAGCAGTTTCGTTAAAATGAGTGGCTCTTGCCTTGTCTATGTACACACGCAAAAATTCCAAAATTTACAGTTTTGATCTCTTTATCATGGACAAAATAAGGTACTGGATAAAATGTATCTTACATGTTAACTGATGACATAAACTATCATTATGAAATCCATTTGTTACTCAGAAAAGATTCCAAATTTATGGCTTTAGACACTGTATCAATGGGAACTATATTATTAATCAGGATAAAATGTATGCTCTATGTTACCTGGAGAAAAAAGTTATAACTAAAGAGGAGTCCAAAAAAATGTACTCACAATCTGTAACTCAATAATTTTGAAACAAAATGACCTTCACTTACTCATCTCTTGCAGAAGTGTTGTGCAACTATTACTTCACAGCAGGTAGATGGCATGATCCAGTACAGTGGAAGGCACAGAAGAAAGTCTAGCAACAATAGCGAAGGTAAGGTTATCATTTGTACATGCAAGGCTGTATTGAAGTGGTTCTGGAAGTACAAGAACATTCAAGAGGTACAACAGCAGTGGCAGAAAGAGTTTGGAACACAGCCACCAACATTTTGAACATCTGCTCGTATTTGTGATAAGTTCGAAGCTTTCAGAACTGTTAATGATATGCACCAGGGAAGATCTGGCCAGCTACAAACAGCTACAAGTCCTGCGTCCAGTGGAGTGGTTTTGCACCATTTCAGACAAACACCAGAGAAATCAGTGAACCAGGAAGTGTGCAAAAGTGGGTTGAACCGGTCAAGCGTAAGACCATTCTTAAAGGTGCAATGTAGAAAGTGGATATTCCAAGATTGCTACATGTGATGAACGATGACAACCTAGACCAAAGGATTGAGCACTGTAATTGTATACAGCATGTGATTCACAAGGACGAGGAATTTGCAGGGAACTTTGTGTGGTCTGATGAGGCATAATTCAAGCTTAATGGTAATGTGAATTGCCAAAATTGTGTCCACTGTGCTCCTCTAATTCCTCACATTCATGGGGACAAGGCAGTGAATTTACCAGGGATTATTGTGTGCGTGTGGTTTGATTGCTCCCTTCTTCGAGCGTACCGTAACTGGTCAGCTTTGCACAAGGATTTTGCCTGCCATACCAACCCAGTATGCTAATGAAATGTTTTACCTGCAACAAGATAGAGCCCTTCCTCACTACCATCAAGATACCAATCAGGTTGTACTTAGATGACACTCTAGATTAAAGAGGTGTAATTGTGTACCCACCTCTGTCTCTTGATTTGACACCTCTGGATTTCTACCTGTGGGAGACCATCAAAGATAATGTGCATCGACAAAAAACAGCTACAATCAACAAGCTACACAACAAAATCATAGTGTCATGTGCTGCCATTACGCCAGATACACTGACACGTGTTGTTTGATCTGTAGTTCAGTACCATCGGCTTTGTTTTGAAACAGCTAGTGGTCATTTTGAACATTTAACATAACTCTCTCAGTGATTAAAGGTGTACTTTTACTTTGTGACTACATTTTTTTTGAACCCTTATGAGCAGTTTTGTTAAAAATAGTTAATTTATGTGTGACACATGAAGAGAGAGACAAATATTCCAAAATTTATCATTTTGGATTTTGTATTATCGAGAACTTTGTAACTTATCAGCATAAATAGTATCCTATATTCTGACCCATGACACAAGCAATAACAATGTGCACTTTCATTTAAATCCATCCATTAGTCATTATGTGATGTGCAGACAAACAGATAGGCAAAAATTACAAATTTTACACTTCTGGCATCTCTATCATCAGCAAGTACTCTTTGAAATACATTTCATCTACAGACAACTTTTCAGCAATTTTATTAAATAGTATTTTAGATTTTTTGGGGGAGGGGGGGGAGGGGGGGCGGGGTGCCTTACCATCTTGTAACTATTGATTACATATCGGCCGACTTAAGATCCTTCATGAACTTAAACCTGAGATGAATCTACACAGTCCAGTCACATTAATGTGACCACCACCTACTTTCAAAGTCAATGTGAAATAACCAATCACAGAAGGCAGCACATTACAGTGGAGTGTATATAAAGGATGTCCTAGGGCATCGTAAAGCATTTCAATCATTGGCATAATGCAGAAATGTAGCGATTTATCCGACGTCCAAAAGGGCATGATTATTAGCTTTTGGGCCATGGGTGGAACCATTTCGGAAACGGCTAATTTTGTGAACTGTTCACGTGCCGGCGTGGTGAAAGTATACCATGCAAGGCAAAATGGCACTATTCAAAATCATGTGCACCACGGGCTATAGATGACAGAGGCGAACGAAGGCTACGGAGATGAGTTCGGGCAAATAGGCGTGCAACTGTTGAGCAACTGACCACCCAGATGAACCAAAGGGGCTATCTAGAGTGTATCCTCAACAACGGTTCAGCAAATATTGCTGCGCATGGGCCTCCGCAGCAGATGCCTGGTTAATGCACCTATGCTGACTGCTGTTCATCGGCGACGAAGGCTGGAATTTGCACGCCAGTACCGCAACTGGTCATCCACAGAGTGGCGACAGATGGCTTTTTCCGATGAATCACGTTTTTATGCTCCATCGGACAGATGGACGTTGGCCCATATGGCATGAAACGTCTGAAAGTAAACACCCTGCAACAATTGCCGGAAGGATCCAGGGTAGAGGAGGGAGCATTATGGTTTGGGGAATGTTTTCCTGGCATTCACTGGGTGAACTCATCATTGTGGACGGCACGATGGATCAGCACAAGTACGTATCTGTCCTTGCGGACCATGTCCACCCCTACATGTGAATAATTTTTCCTCAGAATGATGGCATCTACCAGCAGGACAATGCAAGGTGTCATACAGCTCGCAGTGTATGTGCGTGGTTCGAAGAGCACCAGGATGAGTTTACCTTACTCCCCTGGCCAGCAAACTCACCGAATTTAAACCCAATCGAGAATCTGTCGGACCACCCCAATCAGGTTGTTCGCGCCATGGGTCTTCAACCACGTAATCTAGCGCAGCTGGCAACGGCACTGGAGTCGGCGTGGTTCAACATCCCAGTGAACACCTACAGAAGCCTAATTTCCTGCACGTCTCGCAGTGGTCTGCTCTGCCAAAGGTGGTTATTCTGGTTTTTGAGAGGTGGTCACATTAATGTGACTTGACTGTGTATAACAAAACCTCACAATTTTTTTTTTTTTTTTTTTTTCTTTTTATATTACAGAGAAAGTATCATTTGGTCAGCTGACCAGTACAGATGTTTTTGCTCCTGAGGAAGACAACGTAGCTAGTCGTCGAAATATTGTGTTTTCACAACAAAATCCGGCAGTACACCTGTGAAGACCTCACTGCAGTTATACAACGGGAAAGTCTCCATTCTTACTCTTGTGTGTTCCCTATTACTCCCACTAGCTATCTCATATTTTTAGAGAAATTAAATGTCAACATATATCATAACAGCTTACACAATGTTGCAAGCATATACATATTTACCACTTTCTGAAATAAATTATGTTTTCTAGAGAGACCTGAACCCTCAATTATTAGAATTAATGATAAATAACAAAACAAAACATTACAAAAATTGTATATATTTGTAAAACTATCAAATATGTCAATTACTTTTCGTAAGAACTTTGGGAAGAGACAGGCAGATAATTTAGAATGATCAGAACTTTCAACACCCTGGTTTTCTGTTTTGCAATCAGGAAATGAGTAATTATTCTTTCATAGGGAAAGTGTTTAAGCCACGCGCAACCTGTTCTGATTTTAATATCCATTCCATTTAACTGATAGCATTTTTTTGATTAATATTAACATCACAAATACCTTTAAAAAAGAGAGAGACAGAGAAAGGAAGCATAATTTAAACATTTCTTATGATATATTTATTTCTTTTCTTTTTCTATGTTGACATCATTCCATTAGCTCGTTTAATTTAGGTCACTTACATTAATTTACCAGCTAGTTAATTACACCAATATCCAGCATTGAATTTTGCAATCAATTATTACTTCCAGTACCACATTTTTGGAACATTCATAAGAATAATTTCACTCTATGTCCAACATTTAGTTTTAAAAGCTTTAGGCTGTAACAAGTGAAAAACATATTTGAGAAACAAATACATATTGTAGCAGGACGTTATTATGCCACACTACAATTTAAATATTTCAAATCATTTTAATATTAAGTTTATTCAGGGCCTAGATTAAATTAATTAAACTGATCTCGGGCAGCCCAAATTGTATGTGCTTAAATTAATATGCAAGGGTTTGGATGCCATTTGGCGAACACTGGAAGCATACTGCCGGTCCCCCCTTCCCCGCCAGAAAGGCGCCGGACAGCACAAGGCACAAAGGCTACCCTGCCCCGTTAAGATCCTTCCAAGGTTGAGTGCATCACCCCATTCATGGGACATGAGGCTGTGAACATCACAACCCCCTTCCAAACTGACGCGCAGGAGAACGCTCGCAAAATTGCCACGAATCTCCGTGTGCTGCGACATCACGTAATTTCTAGAAAGCCTAACGCGCCAATGAAACGTGGACTCAGGGTTTTCATAAGTTAAATCAGGGCTTATTCTTTCTGCCCCGGCATGTTTTTTCGCTGAGAGGAAGAGGCCATCTTTCCCAAGAGCGAGAGAGACTTCTGGCTTGGCATCAGTCCGAGACAGTTCAACCCTGGGTGCGTCAGACAGTAACTATCCTTTGGTCAGAGGCTGGTCGCTGCATTGAAATTGCACTGAGACAGGCTGTGCGACAACCACCAGTAATGCTGTCTACGAGATGGTAATGTGCACTCGCCAGTTCTTGAATCATTGTGTTCTTTGAGACTGCAACAGACCCGTAAGCGATTTGAGACGGAGACCTATGCTCATCAAGCAGATCCAATTCTGAGCTAGCTGGCATTTTTGTTGAATGATATGTGTTGTGGAGACCCTTGTAAATCACAAGTTCAATAATGTTTTCTTTAATTTAATGGTGCCCGAGATTCATTTTCATGTACATGTACATATGTCTTAATTTCTGACATTTACTATCGCTTCATACTGTGCATATTTGTCATCTTTTAATAATTTAACTTGATTAGATAATTTCCGATTAACATAAATTCATTCAATTGTTTGCTTGGATAAATCGTCCAATTGTAACGTCTAGGCTTCTTTGATATTCCAGTGATTTTATGTTAATAGTAAATTTAAATATGCCTAGCAGTGTAAAAGCCAAATAAAAAAAATAAAAATATATCAATGTCAGTTTCCTTGCGATCTGGCAGTGTTGAGATTCTTGCCAACCCAAAATTGAATTCTTTAAATAAATTAAAATTTATAAAATACCCTCCCCCCCCCCCCCCGTCCTTATAGCGTCTCAATACAATATACAATATTTTGATTTTGCACCTTATTCATGCGATAGGGAACGAGCCATATGATTTGGGGCAAGAATAAGGGAGCTAAATTGATCCAAAAGCTGTCTGAACAGCTGACAGGTGTGTTGTCTAAGTAATAAGCAGTAAATAATACTAAGTACCCAAGTATAAAAGGAAGTTATCATGAAGAACATTTTAGATGGCCTTCAACAGCCCAAACCGATGAAAATATCACAAAAATTTGCAAAATCATGCTAAAAGATCAATGAAATGCAATTGAAGTAGTTGTGGAGCTGTCTAAAGTGACTTAGAGCTCAGTTTAGTGAATTTTAATTGAAGATTTGGGCATGAGAAGGCTAGCTGCCAAATTCGTGGCTCGACTGCACAGCAAAAAAAAAAAAGGGAAAGGATAGCTTGGAAACATGCTGTGCTTTGAAGGGAGAGCTCCGAAATGATCCAAACTTTTTCTTCAAGGTCATCATTCTGGTGATACAGTTTTGACCCTGAAACAAAGCAACAATCTAGCCAATGGCAGACTCCAAGCTCATCTCGCACCAAAAAAGCAAGAAAAGTGAAATCAAACATCAGTATACTGCCGATTTGTTTCTTTGATGTGCAAGGAGTTGCCCATTCAGAGTTTGGTCCACATGTTCAGACAGTTAACCAGATCTTTTACCTGGATGTTTTGAAAAGATTGTACAACAATGTGTGACAGAAAAGGCCTGATTTGTGGCAGTCAGGCAACTGGTTCTTCACAATGCCTCTGCTCAACAGCCCTTTATGTGCGCTGATTTTTGTCAAAACATGTCATGACCCCTGTGCTCTATTCTACCCCCCCCCCCCTATTCACTAGGCCTTGTCCCTGCAACTTCTTTTTATGCCATCAAATGAAATGAGACATGAAAGGAAAATGTTTTTCCAATGTAGATGAGATGGAAAAAAAAAGAGGCATCTCTGAATAAGCGCATAAAAAAAGGTTTTGATTAATTGAATTAAAGACTGGACAAGTCTCAATGGAGAATACTTTGAAGGGGTTTGACTGTATTTTCTCAAAAAATTTAATACAAGAATTTTTTTTAAATAGTTCAGTTTCTTTTGAGTACTTCCCTTGTAAAGGCTCATTGTACTATAAATGATTTATTTTTTTTCCTAAAAATATGTTCATCCAAGATTGTGTATATATAATTAAGTATGTGCATAGTATCTGTTTGTAAACATTAATCACAGTGGCTGAACATTATTAATTACCTCTGACAACATTAAATAACTTTAAAACCAGTGTTAGTATTCTAACAGTAACTATAAGGCAAACATTAGATATAAAGTGTGTTAAGTTTATACTTACCATCTACATACATGATACATGGCATGAAACGAAGACGTTTATGGGTAGTTTCATTCATACCAACGGACACAAGATGAAGAAGAGCAGCTGATGCTTGGCTGCCAGAATAAGCAATCATTACATTATCATTTGCCCTGACAATTTTTGACCTTCCAAGACTGGATCTGAATTTGTGATTTGCCATTTTGAGGAAACACTGACTGAATAATAAAACAAACAAAAAATACAAAGAAGACATACATCAAAATTAAATAAAAATGCCACACCAGCTTTAAGAATGGAAACATACCTGCAATAAGCATGCTTAGTTCGAAGAACTACTTCTGCTTTATTTTCACTGCATTTCCTGCAGGTACTGCCCACCCTGTAAAAGTAGTTTATTTTTCTTAAGAATATCTCAAAACAATAATTTTACTGTTCAGTATTTATAAACATTAGCATATCTTTCTCAAAATATTTGTAAATGTGTTTGTTAAACCAAACGTAGTTATATTAACTATTAAGATTCAATTTTAAGACGAAAAATAATTGAAGGAGACCAATGAGTTTTCTAACACTAAATACTGACAAAATCACCAAAGTTGAAGGCCGTGACAAGTGATAAACATACATGATGAACAAAAACATACACAATATTTCAGTTTTACACCTTATTCATGTTTTAGAATGTAGGGCCATGTGGTTCGGGAGGTGTGCACACGCCGAAGTTTACCATTGTAAACTTCGGCGTGTGCATAACTCTTGAACAACATAGCCCGCTTTCTAAAACATGAATAAGGTTTAAAACCCGAACTATTGTATAAGCTTCTATTCGTCATTTATATTTTTTACTAATTGCGGCCTTCAACTTTGATGAGTGATGAATCATTTTCCCAATCCTTTGTAATTTAGATTCACATTGTGTAATACTTCATTAAGAATCCTGCCATTATTCAATTAAGACGGTAATTACAAAGCTTCCATGGTGGCCTGTGTATGTGCTCAGACCAGCAGGTGACCCCTGTCATCCCTCATCCTCTCAGACCACACATATGCCACATGATGCAACTTACCCAACCACATTGATAAACCCATTTTTTCTCCAACACAAGCCCCATTACCCAGTACAATTCTTATATCAAGAACAACCCACAATTGATGCCAATGCAGCATCAATAGGGATCTGATATTTCACCAGAAGATAAAATCAGAGAATGACTTCAAACTGTCACCACCATATGGCACACTTTCCCAATGGAAAATCCAGGAATGTTTTATATATAATGATGATGTGATCTAGATGATTGACTAATTGGGAACAATTTGATAAAAAGGAATTATTGTTCTTCATCCTCTAGATGTCAGCAATTACTACAAAGAATGTTTCACTATCTTTGGTAAATATGAAGATTTCTTCAGTATCATGGATGTCCATTCACATAAAAAGGTAGTTAAAATTATACGATTACACTCACCCACTTAAAATGAAAACATGTAAAGAAATAAGTAGGTTTAAAAGGAAATTGGCACCTGTCCTTTAGTTCAGTCATGATTTCAATTTTTACTTCAACTTTCAGTAACTGTGTAGTATCCCTTCCAGCTTATCGATATGAGCAGACAGGGTAACTTCCACTGGAGCCATGGATAAGGGCCGATCATAGAAGATCGACCATTGTTCTGATATGAATATTCGTCATAGGTTCCTACTGCAACACCTAACAGGTTTTATGGCTCAGCACACTCAATTAGTAATATGGGAATGGCTGAGGAAGCTAGGATCAATTACGGTAAACGGCAATTGCATATTCACACATTTATTTACATAAGCAATGGCTGATGGCATACGTGACTATTTACATTGTTTAATTGGATTTTGAACAAAACATTAGAGATACGGCCAGGACGGGGCGAGCATGTAGCTGATGGGCACCTCACAGCCCAAACTAACTGGAATATTGATAAGACCTCTACAAGATTATGCCCACATAACTATGACCAAATGATTGACTCTGTAACTGCCCACACCCAGCTATCACAACAGAGCCCACCTTAGTATGAGACGACCGCCATCATTATCTTCTCTGCAACCGCCGCCCTGGCGGCGCCGGCGAAGACGCCCCCCGGCGTTGATGTGGTACGTTGAAAGACTTTTGTGGAGAGACAGACAGACCCATTCTCCCGGGGTTTAAATAGATACTACCCTTCCTATCGTCACTGTGTGGAGAGGGCAATACTCCTCGTTAATCTGATGTATGAAGTCATTTTACCAGCTTGCAGTAATGACAGGCGCTTGGCAACTAGCTTGCTGATATGCGAGCTACTTCTCAGGTCATAGTTCTATTGCTTAACTTTTTCATGCTCGCCCAACCTGGATACCATCTTCAAAATTAATATGAAGTTTTTAGGCAAGTGATTGACCTAGATCACTACAACTGATCAAAATTATATAATTAGAAAGCATAGGCAAATACAGTTATATAAAAGTGAGCTGATCGCTTCTTTACTGAAGTCAAAAGAAAAAGGTAAAATATAATATCCACAAAATTATGGATATTACTAATAAAATCCCTCTTTCTAAGTTTCTTGGAATTTATATTACAATCACACTAGTTGTAGTCTGATGTTGTAATGACGATAGTTGTCTTCGGGGTTAGATACTTAAATTGCTAGCTCTGACAGTGAATATGTATTGCTTAATCTGATACCTATTAGAATTCTGTCTTTGTAAGGTTCTATATAAAAACAGTTGCCAATTTTCTTGTATTCACACTATAAGAGATCCCGGTGAAAGGGTGAATTACAAGAAACAGTGACAGTTTTTAGCCACTCAGTATAATCTCACAAATAGTGAAGTTAAAGCTGGCACCAGGTTACATAGCATGAAATTAAATATTAAATCAGACTTCAAAACATAAAGAAGATTCCAGGTTATTCTTCAAACAAATGTACATCAGACATAAAGCCTTCACTCTTGCAATATTAATCTAAATTACAACCCCATTAGATTAAGCTTGAAAGCAATGTTTGAAACACCACAAGATTTCCTAAGTTGCATTCTATTACTAAAATTTTCTTTCACCTGAATATCCTTGCTATGCGAAAATATTACAAGTCTGAGGGTACATGTCGGTAAATTTTCTAAATACTGTTACTTCCACAAGACAGAAATGAGTGTCATGGACTTACCTAGAGAACAACTGGAGTGATGAGGAAACACTGGCTGTATTTAAATACCTTTCACCATGGGAATACAAAATTCTCAAACTCCCCAATCATCATTTTTTAACATCTTCCTAAAACTTGGCCATCTTATCAATTGGATTATTTTAAGAACTTTTGTTTATGACAACTTTTCTTCTTAGCTCTGCCATTTAGCAGTCATTTAACCTTGAAATGCCCATGAGAATGATTTAAGTTATTTACCTATAACTTTAAATTTTTTTAGTTCCCCCTAAAGTTACTTATATCCCAAGATTTATTTTAATTTTCTGTTTAATTTGGTATATGTTTCAGCTCTGTAGCTATTCATTTAAATGCAACATTTAACTGTACCTTATAATTTTTTACTCCATCCCCTCCAAGTCAAGACCTTGAAACTTCAGAAGTCATATCTGTTTTGTTTACTTATATTTGTAAATGAGGTTTTCAATATTCTTCTTTACATTTTATGGTCTTTTTAACTATCCACATCTCACTTTTGACAAATTCCTATTTCTTAATTATGTCTGACACGTGACATGATGCAACATTTGTACATCTTTAGAAGCCAGAGTGGGAGCTTATGCCAACATTGATAAAAAGCTTTTACAAACCTGTTGCCATTGTTACCCAAAACAACATTTGTACCATGGCTATATAATTTTAATGGCTGTCAATCAGTATAATAGAACCATTCATAAAATGAATTTATCATCACCTCACAAGCCAGAAAATCAAGTATTTATGCAGTAAAAGCAATGTACCACACGGTGATAATGCTCCGAACTTCTGCACAAAATTCTACCTCCGCTTCAGCAAGTTTTAAAGTGCAGGTATAACAGAGGTTTTGATTCAATTGCAATATACATTATATAGTTCATTCTTGCTCTTCATATACAATTCAGCCCATCATCACTTGGCTAACAACACCATGGTTGTTTTTTGCTTAAGGTCTTGCAATAAGAGTAACAACGAACTGCATAATTACTATCTTGGTTCTTTGGCTGGAGTGGAATTTATTTGTTAAAACCTAACGTTTCAGCCATCATGCTGTGGCCTTCATCAGAGGACTGGCCACAGCACGATGGCTGAAACATTAGGTTTTAACAAATCGTCACGGCTCCACCCATAGAACCAACTTACGAAGAAGACGAAAGCCTGCGCAATTATTTGAACTGCATAATTTTGTTAGCTAAGCAAAGAATTGTAAGTATGAACTCGTATGTAAGGCAAGAGTGGTGTGAAGGTGGGTGAGGCATGGTGACGAGAACTTGTGCTTATCCCTAGAATTAGTTTAGCCATAAACTCTGCAAGTTCGTATGACAAAGTTATTTTGTTGACACATGCGTGATTAGGAAAATAATTTAATTCAGTTCTGAAATCATTACAAGTTTACTGAGAGATACAAAATAGTTTTCAAGGATAATTTAAATACATAATGCAAATAGTTTGTTTTTCTATTTAAAATACAAAATATAAAATAGTCTGAAGTGTCAGTATTTAAATACAAAATAGGTAAATGTAAAATACTTCATACAATCTCTCAAAATGACGTTTAACACTTCCTTTAATCTCTATTAACACACCACAGAGTTTAGGATTATCCATTTGCAAAAGGCTTAGCATTCATTGCATTCTACTCAATTCATAGAAGGTATCTTTGTTTCCCTCGAAACATCAGATGTCTTCAGCAATAAGTTTTGTACAGCTTATTTGTTCATTAAGAAAATGAATTTTAAAAGTGGCCAGATCTATTTTTTTAATTTTTTATTCAGGGTCTCCTTTACTGCAAAAATATCTCGAATAGAATTAAAATATTAATCACATTGTGTTGGACATAGTGAAGTAGGGAATTTTCCAGTAGACTTAAAGTTTGTTTCACTTGCTTTTAGAGACCTTGAACACAGATTTCAAAGTGCTTGACATTTTACCATTACCGCATCATGAAATTTCTTGTATTAGTTGTTTTGACATCTTCTTGTCTATAATTCATGAAGCAATTAAATGCAATGTAAGGGTAGTGCATCTTTTATGAATAAATGGTTCAGGAAATTGTCTCAGTAGAGTCACCTCAACAATAACTTCTATATTTTCAATGTTGGCTGACTCTCTATTGCATATTGTATGTTCCCAAAATCTGTTTCCTGTATATTTGAAAGGTTTTGGCTATATTTGATTCATTGTCAGTAATTGTCTTCAAAATCTGTAACAATTTCGAATTAAACTCATAACAGTCAGTTCAGCTACTTAATGAAATGTATGAGATCCTTTAAATCTCCAGCAATAAAGTATTGCACTTTTTCTTTCAAATATGATATAACCAATCCAATAAACTAACATACCCAGATAGTTTCTGGTGGATGAAGACCAAATATCTGCCGTGGTGCATACAAAATCAGACACTTTGAAAGCTAGTTTTGTATTTGCCTTATATTCCAAAAATTCTTCAGCAGTTTATTTATTTCAAGTGCGATGGCACGTAATTTTTGGTGGGTTTGATCATTTCTGCAGTTAGAGCCTTAAATGAATCATTTTCTATAGTCCATATTCATGACAGAGTATAAACTACAAAATTCTCAACCAAGTTGTCAAAATTAATTGATTTCATTAAGACTGTTACAAGAGAGGTAGGTCTGATTTTCTCAGATTTGAAAAGGTCAACATAATATTTTCTCTGTAAATAAATATGTAATGAGTACCTTCTTACACCGCTTTTCTTACTACAAGCACAAATGAATTATATATAAATGAACAAAAATATTTTTGAGTAAGTACTTTTTGGCATTAGGCTATTAATAAGAATAAATTTTGGTACTAGTACTTCAAAACAAGAATATTAAATAAATATAACCTACCGAATTGCATGTTTCGAAAAGTATGTAGTAGCAAACAAGGAGAATATAATTTCTGAACTCAGATCCGATACAGCAGCACATGAAGATTGCATCTTTACAGAATTTTGAAATGCTTCTCTCTAAGGCAATACTCATGAGAGTAGAGACTCAATTAGATTATTGTTTAGCAGAGTACCAAGGTAGGTTCCGGAAGACATCATCATGTGCTGAACAGATCATAATCTTAAATCCATTCTCATCTAAAAGAACTTCAACGCCTCATCCTACACAGCAACCTTCACTGACTTTCGGCCTATGACTCTGGGGGACAGGAAATCCCTGTTCCAAATGCACATTGACCTGGGACTTCACAATAAGACCTTGAACCTTGTGAAAGTGACTAACACTACATCCAAAACCAAGTTCAGAGGCAAATCAGAATATGTGTTAGACGAGGGGACGGCTTGTTGTCAATCATCTATTAACCGTCTGTGGAAAAAAGTCATTCATGAGTGGACGGCCACACTAACAGATAGCTCTGGGTTGAGAATTAGTTAGAGAAAGTACAAACTACAAGTTAACTGTCTGGCATTCACAGATGACCTCAACACACCTAGCATCAAGTGTGGAGGAAGCTACTCAGCAAATATCTTCTCTCAACCACATAGCTGCTAAAGTAGGGTGAAAGATTTCCATCAACAAAACAGAGTTCATCACCAACATCAGAACTGTACCCAACTTAATCCCACTGAGTAATTCAATGATAAGAAGGACTAATGCATTTATATATCTTGGAGAATGGGTAACAGGACATAGCAATGAATAGCAGGTGTGCCACACTGGAAAGAACATACCAAATTTGTAAGAACATCTATGGATCTAAATCCCTCTCCCTTAACCTCAAACTCTGGTACTACGATACTGCAATTCGACCACCACAACATGATTAGGAAGGGACAACTCAAAAAACTGTAACTAAAAGAATGAAGATCCTGAGAAAAAATCATGAGTCCTATCAAAGCAGAGGACAAACACAGACTCTAGAACAATAAAGAC
The DNA here is from genome assembly GCA_031002005.1 of Vandiemenella viatica. NCBI lineage: Eukaryota > Metazoa > Arthropoda > Insecta > Orthoptera > Morabidae > Vandiemenella > Vandiemenella viatica. Next base: position 118,103,102 of record JARYHS010009186.1, on the reverse strand, counting down.
CTATACCAATAACTGGAGAGCGTAAAACAGCTAGAAGAAAGAAGATTAATCTTCTATGGCAACATAATTCAGATGTACAATCAGAGACTTACCTATAAAACCTTCAACACAGTCTCTAAAGGGAAAGCAACTAAAGCAAAGTAGATGAGGTCAGTCAGCAAAGAACCTGAACAACTGGAAATTGACCCCAATGATAACAGGGATAATTACAGAATGTTGATTAAAACATCCGATTCTCACCAGTCACTAACAGCCAAAACATTATGATCTGAATCTTGCGTGAAATGTACCCAGGAAAGAAAAGACAACCGCAGTGCAAGAATGAAGGGATACTGGGAATGAACGCATGCCGAATCAAGAACTGTTTGGTCCGTAGTAGCCAGTGGCCAAAACAAAAAAAGAATAGTGCACACAATTTTTTTTTTTTTTTTTTTGATAGAAAATTGAAAACTGGTGTCTAAACCTATTGAGTGAGAATTGTATCTGCCACTTGACACCATAAACACTACAAGAAATAACAGGAAAAAAAAAGAAATAAATAATTTTTCAACAAATAAAGAATTAGTACCAATTATTACAGAAGAAATTGAAACGAGCTTCGCTGTTAACTTGCTCGTTCATGCATCTTACAATATCACGAATAATCAGCTTATACTTATAATGTAGGAAAACTCAATTTATAGTCATTCCATTTAATAGAAACAAACACCCGTCATAGGGGTTGTGACTTGATACTTCATTTCCTAAATATTGCAGATTTTGGTATTTGCAATTTAATCATATCATGAAGCGACGTCTACTCTCAATGATGTTTCAAGTACATCTGTTTTGTTAAGAATGACCAGCGAATTGTAACAGGAATACAAAGCACGTTTATTCAATACACTCCATGGGGATTTTAATCTTTGATAAGCTTTATTGAATGGCATAAATAATTATACTTTATTAAATGAGGTAAATAATTATATCAAGTTATGGTTATTTTTTTTAAATTAATCATTTCCTTTAAAAAATGCTTTTAATTCTGATGGGTAAAAGTAGAACATTTAAAACATAAACATGAGGAACACCATTCTCTTGAATAAAATGTTAAAGATTGAGTATTTCACAGTTGACTTGGTTTAAAGCAGTTGTTACACCTGAATTTAGGAGATTGTGGTGGTTTTACCATTATCTTTAGCAACTTTCTAAAGCTGCTCATTAAGGAAATGTTAAGTCAGCAACTAGCAAATTGCAAAAACAGTAATCAGACCAAATGCAATTAAAGATACCTGGAATGTTTGTTGTATCCTTTTTAATGAGGTTCTGCAGCAACTTGTACTAAATCAGATCTGGACCTGGTATGGCATCATTAGCACAGACTAGGATAGTTTCAGTTTCCACAAGGAGAAGAGGCATCTGTAAGGTTCATGGACTATCCAACACTCATTGACGCAGAAACCAAACAACAATAATTTCAAGCCTCTGATTCAGTACGGGGTCCTCCCTGCAGATATATGTCAAATCAAGTGCTCAAAAATAGCATACCTTTTTTTGCTTATGGCTTTATGCCTCATTGAGGCAGGAAAGGACTGGGGACAACTCGGCAATGGCCTTTTTGAAGAAAGCATCCCGGCCTTGATCTGACATGGAGTGATTTGGGGAAACCATCGAATACCCAAATCTGAATGCCTGGACGGGGATTCAAATCCCCGTCCTCCAGAATGTGAGGCCGGAGCGTTTCTGATCACCAAGCAGACTTGGTCCAGATACAGCATGAGTTTCAAAATCCCTCACTTGTAAGAGGGGCAGGTTTGAGGATATACCAGAGAAGTAAGAGAATTGGGTTCCAAAGCTTTGGTCAGAACATTACTTGAATACGGTTTCAAATAGAGGAGTTAAAGGGTGTACAGAGAAGAGCAGCTAGATTTTTCTCAAAAAATTATTGCAGAACACAATCAGTAACTAAAATGATAAAGAAGCCGTAATGGATTCACTGGAGTCAGGAGGAGGGTGAAGTGTCATGGTGGCCTATATTGATGATGAGGTACGAAGAGATATCGATCAAAGAATTAGGAGAGGTGCATAGAATGGTAAAGATGACCATGAGCGCAAGTTGGCACTTGATTTCAAACATGAGGGTGTGAGAAGACTTTCTTTCAAAGGTTAGGGGGCAGTGCTCGAAATTGACCGGGTGTTAGGCGTAATTACGCCTGAATTTTTTTATTTTACGCCTGCAATCTCCGTCAAAGGCGTAGAAAATACGCCTAAGCATCAAAATTTTTAAACATTTACATTTCAGTACTTCATTTTCATTTGCATGTGCAAGGTTTGATTCTAACAATTTCAATTACAGTTCTTGACACATTGTTGATCTATTTCAGAGTTTCAAATAATACGTTTATGAAGTTCAGAAGATGGGGCATCAGTGATGGGGAAGTACCTTGAAGCAAAAGACAATTCTAGTTCATACGTTTTTCGTTTAACCAAGGAAGTGAAGATGCATCATAAAATTACTGACTTTAACTTCATACTGGTTTCAAAGACAAGTAGTGGTGATAGAAAGTATTACAAGCAGCGGCAAATGAGGAATGTCAAAATATGAAGAAACATCAGCTCTTCAGCTACTACCAATAGGCCTGCTCAAACTTCATGCAATCCGAGAGGTCAACAAGCAAGTAAACGATCAAAAACATTTATTAACCCACCAGCTACTGGGCCTACTGAAGATGAAGATCATTGGGTAAAATTAAAAAGCTACTGTAATAAATACAAAAACAAGAATTATATCAACCTATTTCACAATTTTTGTATATAATATATTGGCATGTTTAGACCTACAGTTTTAAATTGTGTTGGAGTAGGTTGTAAGCTATAAAATCTGTAATTTCATAATTATAATATAATTACACCTGAGCATTTTTATTTTACGCCCAAATCTGAAAGTTAGGAGTAACAAATATGCCTGGATTTATAAACGAATTTCTAGCACTGTTAGGGGGGGTCATAGATTAGAATAAACCATCAAGAGAGAAGATGATTTTTTTATTTTTTATTTTTTTTAAGGTTTCATTGCAACTTTACTGGCATCATTGATGCTACTGTTTTTGCAGGTATCTTGGCACTGAATATCACTGCTGGTAGAGTTACCTGGATGACTAATGCTGCAGTATCAGAGTGACAGTTGGGTTGCTAGCAATACAAGAGGACCTTCTTTCAGTAAAAAAAAATAACACATTTTACTAAACATTTACACTGTTTACAGGATTAAAAATGAAATTAAGACACATTTGGGATATCTGGAGATTGTATTTGCACTGCACACTGCAACTACATTCCTCAGCATGGTAGTATATCGCAAGACATTATTTTCAAGCAGTACTTCACTTGTAATACACCACTATGATATTCCAGTGTGTATTACAATCTAATTACTGCTACAAACAGTGGCGGAGCTAGTTTAACAAGGGCCCCAGTGCAAAAAAAATATTGGGGCCCTCAGGCCAGATGGGCGACCATTTGTTTGCTCTGCCAAGTCTTGTGAGCTTTGGGGGCCCCACTGAGCTGAGCTTGTGGGGCCTTCTAAGCTTGGGGGTCCCTGTGCACGTCACCACCTAGCCCTCCAATAGCTACACCACTGGCTACAAAACAATAGTCTTAAGACTATTACTGCCGTATTAGTCAGTGCAATTGAATATAGTTACAGTGGAATCACGATCCCTAGCTAACCCACACATCCTTTATTAATTAATCAGTGCTGTATTAGCCAGAATCAAGTTCAGGACATTAAAAGAAAATCTTAGTGCCTTTGTAAGAATTTGAACTTTCCCTAAATGCCAGTGCAATCACTTAACAAGCCTGCCTAATAGATACATAAGAATTTTTGCATAAAGTAAATCTCTCACAAACTTTGACAACTTTCTCAATTGCAAAGAACTTGAAAATTTTAAAATATCAGTAGTCCATTTTGGTCTCCATACTGCCCTTATTCTTCACAGCTATTACTTTTACTACCCTTCATTGTCTTCTCCAGCACAATACAAATCATGTACTTACCAATATCATATATATGTATGTTTCCCTATATTTCACTTTTCAGCTGCCACTATCTAGCACAGATCACTGATGTTTGTGTGTGGTAGTAGAACAGAGTTTCCTATCATGCACAACGTTGGTCGAATACCTTTAGCTAGGGGGACTTGGGAGATATGGCAGTTTAAGGTGGTCGATCTAGGGCTTTTTCATATTTCTACCATAGACTTGTGTGTCCCTATACTTATCTTTCCTGCCATAACTACATAGCACAGACCATTGGTATTTGTGTGTGGTAGTAGTATCACGTCTCCTATCATGCACTATGGAGGTTAGATGTTGGTAACTATGGGGGGTGCGGGAGATATGGTGTTTGAAAGTGGTCGACGAGGGGCAGTTTTGAATTTCAACCAAAGACGTGTGTGTCCCGATGTATCACTTATCCAAAAGTATCCAGCACAGATCACTGGTGTTTGTGTGTGGTAGTAGCATACGTTCACCAATTGTGCACAACATTAGCCAATTTTTGATATCTGTGTGGGTGTGGGAGATATGGTGGTTGAAACTGGTCGATCAAGGAGATTTTCGTATTCCAACCAAAGGTATATGTGTCTGTATATTTCACTTTGCTGCCACAACTGCATAGTAGATCACTGGTGTTTTTGTGTGGTAGTAGCATCGAGTTTCCCATCGTGCACTATGGTGGTTACATGTCAGTAGGTATGAGGATGTGGGAGATATGGTGGCTGATAGTGGTTGATGTAGGGCATTTTTCTTCTTCTACCAAAGACATGTGTGTTCCTACGTTTCAACTTGCAGCCAGAAGTACAGGCATTTGCGTGTGGAAGTAACCTGGAATTTTTCACCATGCACTATGGAGACTGCATGTCAGTAGCTGTGGGGATGTGGTAGATATTGTGGTTGAAAGTGGTGGACATGATATAAAAATAGACATGCATCCCTATATTTCACTGCACAGCCAAAACTAACTAGCGCAATCCACTGGTGATTGTGTGTGACATGGTTGTGTAATGTTGGTAGCTATGGAGTGTGGGAGATATGATGACTGAATTTGGTCAACGGACGGCGTTTTCAGATTTTGTCAAAGACATGTGTGTCCTTATATTTCAGCCATAAATACCATGCGCAGTTCACTGATGTTTGTGTGTGATATTAGCCTCGAGTCTCCCATTGTGCACTATGGTGGTTACATGTTGGTAGCTGTCAACCAAAATTCTTTACAAACATGAACAAAGTCCTGGGCACCAGCTAGTAAATGAAAATAAAAACACACAATGTTTTAAAAACTGATTTCTCACATGATTCCTTAAGCATTATTTGGTTTCATATCTGCTTGACAGCATGACCTAGAAACTCTAATAATGATTTATATGAATGAATAGAGGATTTTTCCCATGTATCAATGGTACAAAATGTTCGGAATTACTGGGCATCGCGATTCCGCAAGGAACTGGTGTCATGCTACTACTGTAGTAAAACACAAGATACTGATAGAAATAAACCTAATTTCTGCAGTAATTCTAGTGATGTCATTCTGGTACATGGTGTATTACAATCTAAATACTGGATGAAAATAGTGGTCCAGTGTGCATTGCATCATAATTAATACTTGAAAATAACATTTCCTGCAACTGACTACTAGATAATTATGAAAGGTTGGTCAGTGCAGAGGAATGTTATTGTAGCAGAATGGCAATCTCTGGTTGACTATTCCATGGTGGAAGGCCCGAGAAAATTTTGTACAATGCTGTATATGCTCATACAAGAGAAGTTAAGAAACAAAAACGAGGTGTAAAATAGCAAGAGAAAAAATACAGAAGATGAAAGTAACTGTTACACACAGAACTACTTACATGGGGATGAAGTAATTATGTATGTAATATGGCACTAATAAATACAAATTCACACACACACACACACACAAAAGTACTAATATCCTTACAATATTTTCCATAATTTCATTTTTCATCATGGTCCATGGTTCATTACAACCCACATCTCCATTAATACTGCTGCTTCAAAACGAAAACTTTGGTACAGTCTCCAATCGTGATACACAAGCTAATACATGTTTACTAAAAAAGCCTTCATGATATCGAAATAAATTAAAATTGAATGATGAAATGTTCGTACCACAGAATGCAGGGTCAGCTTAAGGAATTTCGGGGCCCCCTGCAAAGTTTGATTTCGGGGAGCCCTACTTCTTTTCTAGATGTACTTTTGCCTACACTTTTGACCATCTTCGTGACTTTACACACACACACACACACACACACACATATTCACTTTCATTTCTGCCTAAGCCCTGCTGCCCATTGTGTCAAATGAAATTGTTGTTGTATTCAATTTTATAGCTATTATATTTATATACACTTATTGTATACGACATTTATTTTCTTGCCTTTCTTTGCTAGTACATATAGGTTTTTGGGGCTGGAGACACGTGAGCAGGCATACACATTTTAATTCAATAACTTTTATATATAACGTCAAAAGATAAATGTGCTTATTCAAACGAAATTACATAAATTGCTGAAACAGGTCCAGAGCAACACATGCCTTTAAATATATAGGCCAATTGTAATTACATCAGATACGACTTTCGCAAAACTGAATCTGATGAAGGACTTCTCGTGGAACTCCATGCTCGGAAACGTCTATTGTGAACGTAGTTTATTAACATTCTAAATTTGTAGATTATTTATTTTAGCAGGAAAATTGTTCGTTAAGTAAGGAAAAATTTTGAAGGGGATCGTGGCGGGGCCCCCTCAAGGTTGCAGCCCCCCACGACTGCAGTTCTTGCGGTAGTCCTTAAATTGGCCCTGACAGATTGTCATTTCTAGGACAAGCTGCACAAATCGTGGAATATGTGTGACTACATTCACCCACATGAAATATGAGATCAGCAGCATCACATTAACGAAAACATCATAATTTAGAAATAAAAACAAAAATCATTGTATCTTATTCTGGGCAACTCTATCATGGCAGTTCTATCATTACTGTGGAACCACAATCTGACAATGAATTCTTGTAAAACTCGACGAAACAAATTGAAAATAAAGAATAAAATTTTTTGATATCTCACTTGGTTTTGAAGATATAGCATGTTCCTTGTGCTTTTGACGACATTTGTTATGGTCCAGGCCGTATTTCAACCTAACAACCGCTATGAAGAAAATTAAACACCTATAGTGCATTTCCACTGTGTAGATATAGTGGTTTAGGAGAATAATTTATTTTTCTGGTCCCTAACCTCCTCACATTTGAGACACAGTATCTCAAGAACTAAGCAAGATAATAAAAATAATTATTCTTTATTGTCAATTTTTCTCATCAAGTTATGTACGAATTCATCATTAAATTTGGATATGTGGAAACTTTTCTTCTGGTATAAGCCGAATTTCAACCTAACCACGTAAATTTGGAGATACAATATCTCGAGAACTCAGCAAGATATCAAAAATGTTTATTCTTTACTTTCAATTTGTCCCGTCGAGTTACATAAGAATCCAATATCAAATTGTGGCACCATGGTTATCGTAGAATCCCCTCTACCATAATCATGGTATGGTAATTTGATGATGAATTCTTATACAACTCGATTAGGCAAATTGAAAGTGAAGAATGAAATTTTTGATATTGACTATCAAAAATTAATTATAGGCATCTGTCTTTGGTGATGTTTATCTTCTGATCCAAGCTAAATTTCAAAGCAACAACAACCAGTAGGAAAACAAGGTTTAATTGTAGATCGCAACCACTTTGCCACCAGTGCTAAACAGTTAATACTAATCTTTTGAACTGTTAGTTAACTCCTTTGTCATTTCAGCTCTTCGCTATTACGAAAAGCTACAAGAAATTTACAATAGCAAAACATTTTCCACAGGAAATGGAGTGTTTTCGCTGTATGCAAATATATCATTTCTAGGGCTTTAACGAAACATTTCCCTCCCGGTCCATGTGTTGCATTTCACCTAGTCACAACCGCTAAAAAGTAAACAAAAGTTTAGGTTGATATGACCCCTCTACTGACAATGGTATTGACAAAAATTATTTAAAGCATTGTATCAATCTAGAAAATAACCAAAAACGAAACACCCACTGTGCATCTCCAGAGAGTAATACATTCGGGATTTGTTGTAAAAAAATTTGGTGCAGCCTGCATTTCGACCTAACCACCTCAATTTGGAGACCGTATATCTCAAGAACCAAACGTCACAGGAAGATGACGAAGAAATACAGAACATTTACGCTAAAATTGAAGAATTAATCCAATATGTGAAGGGGGAGGAAAATCTAAGAATCATGTGTGATTGGAATGTGATAGTGGGAGAAGGAAAAGAGGGGAATACTGTAGGAAGTATTGGTCTAGGAGAAAGAAATGAGCAAGAAAGCAGGTTGTTAGAATTTTGTGAAAGATATAAGCTAGTTGTGGCAAACACACTATTTAAGAACCATGCAAGATGGAGATACACCTAGAAACGTTCAGGGGATACAGGCAGATACCAGCTAGATCATGGTCAAACAAGAGATTCAGGAATCAAGTTCTAGACTGTAAAGTGTACGCAAGAGCAGACATAGTCTCTGCCCATAATTTAATAGTAATGAAGTGCAAGCTGAAATTCAAGTTAATAAGGAAACAATATAAGCTGAATCGACTGGAAGTGAATGAACTGAAACAATCTAGCACAAGAGAAAAATTTGCAGAAATGGTAGACTTAGGTCTAAGAAGTAACTCTGAAAGGAGCTCAACCAACGACGAATGGAATACACTGAAGAGAGAAATAATGAAAGCTGGCAAAGAAACATTAGGCTTTAGGGAACAAGCCGCACGAAAACCTTGGATCACAGAAGAAATTTTGGAGCTGACAGATCAGAGGAGAAGGCACAAAAATGATCAGGAAGAAGCAGGAAGAGAGCAATACAGGCAATTTAGAAATCAAATAAACAGGAAATGCAAAAAAAAGCAAAAGAAAAATGGTTACAAGAAAAGTGTGAAGAAATAGAAAAGGAAATGGTCATAGGTAAAGCAGATGTTGCATACAGGAAGATCAAACAAAATTTTGGAGAAATGAAGAAAAGAGGTGAAAACATTAAAACTGCCACTGGGAAACCTCTTTTAAGCTCATACAATAGAGCTAACTGATGGAAGGAATACATTGAGAAACTTTATGATGCGGACGACTTGAACAATAGAGTATTGGAAAAGGAAGGCCATGTCGACATTGATGACTTATGAGATCCTGTTTTAAGGACAGAATTTTATAGAGGTCTGAATGACTAGAAAGCAAATAAAGCAGTCGGAATTGATAAGATCCCTGAATAAGTTCTTAAATCCCTTGAAGAAGAAGGAATCAAAAGATTATTCAAGCTGATATCAAAAAGTTATGAAACGGGGGAAATTCCAACCGATTTTAATAAAAATATTATTCTCACACTTCCGAGGAAAGCACAAGCTGACAAATGTGAGAATTATCACACCATTAGTCTAACATCACATGCTTCAAAACTACTGGCCAGAATAATATACAGAAGAATGGAAAGGGTAGTAGAAGAGATAGTAGGTGAAGATCAGTATGGATTTAGGAAAAATCACATTTCAAGGGAAGCAATTCTGTCTTTAAGATTAATATTTGAAGGGCAGATCAAGAAAAACAAAGATACTTTTATGGCGTTTGTCGATTTAGAAAAAGCTTTTGATAATGTTAGGTGGACAAGATGTTCAAAATTTTAAAGAAATCAGGTCTAAAATATCAAGACAGAAGAATAATTTATAAACTATATCACAATCAAGTAGCTATAATAAAAGTAGAGAACCATGAGAGACATGCATCAGTTAAAAAAGTTGTGAGACAAGGTTGTAGTCTATCCCCTATAATATTCAACTTGTATGTAGAAGAAGCAATAAAGGAAGTAAAAGAAAAATTTTCATGTGTGTGTTCAGGGAGAAAAAAATCGGTATGCTACGATTTTCTGATAACATTGTCCTCTTAGCAGAACAGGCTGAGGATATAGAGAAGTTACTGAATGGCATGAACAAAATGCTGAAGGAAGATTTTGGACTGAATATAAATCAAAGCAAGACAAAAGTGATGAAATGTAGCAGAAATGATACCAATACTAGTGGATTAAATATAAAAAAAAGAATGGATGCAATAGGAGAGGTAAGGATCATTCCATGTGAATTCGACCAAAATAATGACATTTTGACACCCACCGACACGGATTTTTATGAAACATGGCAAGTATAGTTCTCTTATATATAAAAAAGTATGCAAAATTAATTTTTTGTTCTCAACTTGGTTTAGTTTTCATTTTACAGCCAATCAAAATTTTTAATGTTTGTTATTTTCCAAATTCTGATGATTCTGCTCTTTGACTGAAAATAATTTATATTTCATTTATTTTTCAGTCAATTTTTATTAAAATTTACAGTAATGTTAGTGAAAGCATGAGGATTCCAGAAAAAAAAAAAACATGGAAAAATTCTGAGTAGCATTTTAAAAAAATAAAAATATAATTTACATGAATTTTTCTGAACGTGTAATATGTTAAAGTCACCATCACCCAAAGGGAATATAATAACCCAAAACATTCTTTTTTCCTAAAGATCTTAGAAGTGTGTTCTGTCATTAAAAAAATAAAATTAATGGCTTCTTCATTTCTTTATATATTCTTTTAAAATTAAATATAATTTTTGAAAAATTTTCATTATCCAATTAGTTTACATAGCTATATATTATTTGCTGGAAAAAAAGAGTTGCAAACACAATTTTTTGTGTGTTATTTCATTAAACATTGAGCATCTATCATATCGGCTTGTTATTTATATTATTTACAAAGATTTTTTAATTTACCTTTTTTTCCACTTCTTTTATGCAATATGGTAATTAACATTTTATTAACCTTCATACAAAATGCTTGCAAATACAATACATAATATTTAAGAAAAATTTAACTAAAAAAATCATAACAATTTTTTGGCTATTAATTTCCATTGGATGTTTTCCTAGATATAGTACTATTTAAGTTCTTTAACCATTTCTTGGATCATCCTCATACAGTCTGTAGGGAATTGATCGAATCTTCCAATTGATGTTACTGGAGGGTCTATAACAGCAAGCAGATGTGGAAATGGCACAGGGCACATATCTTTTCGCTTCGGCCAATAAAATGATGGTGAGGGTCCTTGGGGTGCAAAAATTTAATTGTAGCATCTCTTTTTTTTTTCATTGATGTCTGTTACAATCGCAAAATATTAAAAATTATCATACATGCAAGCAACATAGCATGCAATTTAAAGCTTATTTACTGCCCCATATGTTGTGCATTTGTTCTTTCAGTTTGTAAGTTAAAACTGCTTTTGTTGTCACTGCTGATTCTTCTAGCCTCCACAGTTCCTGTACTGTCCAGTGGCTTAAAGTTTGAAAACTTCTTGTCCCTGGAATTGTTGTAACTTTTTTTTTTTTTTTTTTTTTTTTTTTTTTTTTTTTTAATTTTTTGTAAATCAGTGTATATGTTTTATGAAAGAAAATTATTTAAAGTCCATTTAATATGTTTAAGAACAGAATTGTGTAAGAAAATTGCTTAAATGTTTGTAATTCCATGTATTAATGCAAATTACGATGTCTACAGGACAATTTTCTACAGTTTGAAACGATTTCTGTAAATAATTTTATATTTAAGTATCTCCAATTTCCATTTCTGATCATTTTGTAATGATGTTAAGTGATTATGTATTAATTCTGATTGTTTTTAATATGTTTAATTGTTTGAGTAATTGTTAATGTTCAAGAAATATCGGGCGGATGCCTTTGAAGAATTCCAGAAACTTCGATAGAGACTATATAAACAGATCGGCAGAAGGACAGAGTCAGTATCCAGTTAGTATAGTATTCAGTTTTACAGAGAGTTTATAGTTAGATTTCAAGTTGAGTTCACAGAAGTTTTATAAAGATTATCTTTGCGACTACTCAGAAGTGCATCTCTGTATTGTATCTATGCATGTGAATATCGCTGACTTTGTTTTGAGAAAATAAACAAATCTTCAACATAACCTTTTGGTGGACTTTTTTAATTAATCAGTATATTAATTTAAACCACCGAAGACCCTAACAACGGGATTGGGGGAGTGGAGAAAAGATTAACTAGAAAAGAAAGTCTCCAAAGACCTTTAGAAAAACAAATAACGACACCAAGTGATTTTTTATTTTTGTAAGGATAATATTGTAAAAATAAATTTTTACTTTATTTCTAAAGACCCTGTACACTTTATTCGATCTAATCTTGAAAATAATTTTAAAGATGTTAAAACAATTCCAGGGACAAGAAGTTTCTACAATGTTAAGCCATTAGACAGTACAGGAACTGTGGAGGCTAGAAGAATCAGCAGTGACGACAAAAGCAGTTTTAACTTAAAAATTGAAAGAGAAATGCATAACATATGTGACAGTAAGTCACACATCGCATGCTATGTTGCTTGCATGTACGATAATTTTTGGTATTTTGGGATTGTTACAGACATCAATGAAGAAAAAGGGGGAAATGTTTGTATCCCCAAGGACCCACACCATCATTTTATTGGCCAAAGCGAGAAGAGATGTGCCCTGTGCCAATTCCACATCTGCTTGCTGTTATAGACCCTCCAGCAACATCAACTGGAAGAGTTTGTCAATTCGGTACGGAATGTATGAGGATGATTCAAGAAAGGAGTCAGATTAAAGAACTTAAATAGTACTATATCTAGGAAAACATCCAATGGAAATTAATAGCCAAAAATTTCTGTTATGGTATTTTCTAGTTAAATTTTTCTTAAACATTATGTATTGCATTTACAAGCATTTTCTATTTGTCAAATCCACATAAACGTGAATCTATAAAGGTTAATAAAATATTTATCACTATATCATAAAAGAAGGTGCAAAAAAATTAGAGAGAATTCAGAGAAAAAAGTAAAAAAAAAATCTTTTGTAAATAATAGAAATAACAAGCCGATATGATACATGCTCAATCATATATATTATTTCTATAAGGTATTTTTTTGTCACAAGCCTGTATCTTCCTTCATACTTAACCGAAATCAATGAATGAGGTGTCATTTTAAAGCTTATGGTCTCGACTTTGGTCACATCATATTTTAAGAAATAAAGTTTCCGAAATTCGACCCTTAAAGTGTAAAAATGTCAATATTTCTAAAAAAAAATTTCTGTGTTACAAGTCATTTATCTCCCTGGATACCTATCTGAAATCATTTAATAAAGTATAATTTTAAAGATTAAGATCTCCGCTTTAGTGATGCCATATATTAAGACAGAAATGTTTCGGAATTCGACCCTTAAAGGACAAAAGTATCAATATTTTTGTAAAGCATTTTTGTGTCACGAGCGATTTATCTCCCTTAATATCTAACCGATATTGATAAATGTGGTATCATATTAAAGACTGAGGTCTCCACCGTGGTAAAATTATATTTTAAGAAAGGAATTTGTCATAATTCGACTCTTAAAGGGCAAAAATGTCAATTTTTCTAAAATGCGTTTTTTGTATCTCGAGTCATTTATCTCCCTGGATATCTAACCAAAATCGATAAATAAAGTAGGATTATGAGGAGTAATGTCTCAGCTTTGTGACATCATATTTTAAGAAAGAATGTTTTTGGAATTCAACCCTTAAAGGGAAAAAGTATAAATTTTTCTATAACACATTTTTGTGTCACAAGCGATTTATCTCCCTTAATACCAAACCGCTATAGATAAATGAGGTATCATATTAAAGAATAAGGTCTTCGCCGTGGTAACATTATATTTTAAGAAAGGAATTTTTCGTAATTTGACCCTTAAAGAGCAAAAGTATCAATATTATTTATACAACGTGTTTTTTTTTAATTACAAACCATTTATCTTCTTTGATACCTAACCAAAATCGATAAACGACATATCGTTTTAAAAATTAAGGTCTCCAGCTAGGTCAAATCATAAATTAGAAAATAATTTTTCGGAATTTAGTGCTTAAGAGGTAGTGAGTACGAGGCCTGTTCAGGCCCAAGTCCCTAGATTGCAGCAGCGGATATCACAGAGATGTCAATAAACTTTTTTTTTATCAACACGTAGCTTTTCGGATATATATTTTTTTCTATTACGGAAACATTGTCGTTTTGCTATACAATTCCAATGTAGACATTTTATTCGCACAGCAACAAATATTTCAGAGATGTTGTGTGCATTTTGTTCAGGTTGGTTTTATTCTTTTAAGGTCAGTGACAGTTTATCATAAATACAGAGTGTTTTAAATTGTCTTAACTGTTTCGTAATATGTTGTGAGTATTTTGACACGTACCTATTACACTAAAAAAAATAATTTGCTAGAAAAGTACGGTTCTACTTTTCATTATATTTCAAGCATTCAACCTCACTATTCATCGCATTTTATTCGCGAAATTTTCGCACGGGTCGTCTAGTCTATATCTATAAAACTGGATAAACTTGAACTAGAAAAACTCAGAAACTACCCAGCAGATTTCGATGGGGTTTTCGCCGTTTTAAAGCTTAGAATCTCAGTTCACATGTTTGGAATGTCTTATGTTTCTGCATTACATAATGCTGAAGCAATAAATGAAATTCTCAACATGTGGTGATAAATACCAAAGATGGAACCACTAGATGCGGCATACTTCTAACTATGCTTCGTACTTAACACGCAGCTCGATGTCTTTGACCATAACATTTAATGAAAGCATCAAAAGTAATAGTAACACTTATGTTGCATACACCATGCTAAACAAAACTTCAAATATCCTTTCATTTAATTCGGGAGATATAGTTTTTAAACGCCAAAAATGGCCGTACTGAATGCGAGAAACTAATAACAGAGATTTTCTTTGATCATGATCTCTGGCAGCACAATTATAATGTCTTTGACTTTAGGATAATATTATTCTACATAGATTATATTCAATCATACAGGTAACACTAATACTAGAATTTTCTTGGCATTTGAGATAGTACTGTAGATGACAACATAGCTTTCATTCTTTTACTGTAGATTATGTTTTTCAGTAATTCATTTTCGATATTTTGGGTTGGGTTACAAACCTTTGGTCAGACCATTGGTTGAATATGGTGCTGTAGTTTGGGACACACATTTTGGTTATCAAATACAGGAATTGAAAGGTATGCATGGAAGAGCAGCTAGATTTGTTTGTGGAAATTATCGAAGGACCCAGTCAGTAACTGATATGATATGGGAGCTGGGTTGGGACTCATTGGAGGAAAAGAAGTAGGTGAAGAGAGTGCTGGTACTGTACAGGACATATGTTGGTGATGGAACTTGGAGGGATATTGGTCAAAGAATTAGGAATAGTGCATGGAAGGGGAAAGGCGGCCATTACCACAAGCTTACGCTTGATTTCATGTGTAAGGGAGTGGCAAAACTGAGTAATATCTACATTGGGATACCGCTGCATGCACATACTGCCTCACGATGTAAAAACTTCTGGGTGAAGAAAGTATGGGTATTATCTAGATTGTGATACCGTTACAGTCACTTAACGCTTCGCCGACTACAGCGTTGCAAACACAAATAGCTATGAAGTCACTGTGTTTCCGTGTGTGACAAATGTCGCGGGACTGCACGGAAAACTGGTTTTCGGACAGGGAGAAATTAAATATTCAACTTTTGGTAACAAAAATCCTTATTTACTGTATGAATGTAAATATTAATCGGAAATTACAATCACATTATTGAAGATATTTGATATCGGTATCTAGAAAATAGTCCATCCATGTAGTTCTGTATGGCGATACCTTAGGAAATAAAATATTTATATTAAAAAAAAAAAAAAATTTCGTCAATAACGGTTTGCGTTTAGGTTGTAACGCAGCCTGGACCATACTAACAGAGATGGATACGATTTGGAAATTGGGTATCAGCAATACCGTGTGCAACAGTTACGTTTCACTATGGTCTAGGCTGCAATAATATGTAAACAACAGTAACAGCGATAGATTAGACATAGAAATTAGGTATCTGCAATAAGTTGTTCGACAGCCTTTGTATTTCCGTATTTGTTGCTAATTCAATATAAAAATTAATTAATCAAATACGTTGATGATAACTAAAATTACAGCTGTTGATGTAGTTTTCGGTATCATCTATTAGAAACAAGTAGAAGATGTTAATTCTAGATTCTGATACCAAAACTGTTTTTTATTTAAAAAAAACAAATTTGGAATTAAATTTTTATGTAAATATACTACTTTCTTTGTACCCATTTGAAAAACCTATATTTACCGTTGAAGGCCTCATTAATCATATTTAGAGCATGGCGTGGAACGTATTCGTCACATTCAGTAACGTCATACTCTCTCCAAGTGGAAGTGTTTACATTGCGAGGCGGTAAGTGGTTGAAGAGGTATCGCGATCTAGATATTACCCATCATTGTGTTCCATGTGTGACGTGTTCAGCCTTCGATCGTTTTTTGAATACACATTATTAGACCATAGAACATAACCAATAATAGTAATAATAATAAAAAATTACGGATCGTAAAAGTTAAAGAAAATTATTACTTGTGCAGTTAATAATATTATTAAAATATCAACAACATTCCAAACTGATAATTGATATCATCCATTAGTAATGCTCCATAATGTCAGTTCCTGAAACGTTAACATTATTAGTTCCAATTCCATTGATTTGTATTTGATTCCATTCTTCTATATTTCCTCACGTGGCTGAAATTGCTATTAAAATCATTCATACTAAATAAAATATTTATAAACAAATATTTTGTCAATAACTGTTTGCGTTTAGGTTGTAACGCAGCCTGGACCATACTAACAGAAGTAGATACAATTTGGAGATTGGGTATCAGCAATATCATGTGGGACAGTTGCGTTTCACTATGGTCCAGGCTGCTTTAAGACATAAACAACAGTATCAGCGATAGATACAGCACAGAAATTAGGTATCCGCAATAGGGCGTTCGACAGTTACGTTTCCAGGCTGCGTCAAAACCTCATTGCTAATGAATTTATTCCTGTACTACTGGTGCAAAATGAACTATTTCAAGATATTGGACGTATTAGTGATGGACTACTTTCCATGGTGACATTTAAAGCTGTGCAACAAAAGTATACGTCACATTCAGCAACACAGTGATGTCACACTCACTCCATCGGGAAGTGTCTACATCGCAAGGCGGAAAGTGGTTGCAGCGGTATCCCAATCTAGATTTTACCCAAAAAAATTTCTTTTGTTGGTAAGGATGTCAGGGATTGGAAAAAATATATTTATTTATCAATCTTGTTTTGGGATTACTCGAGATCGCGATTCCGCCAGGAGTTATCATAATACTGCAGTGGTTAAACACACGACTTCACTATAAATTCTTCTCGAAGCACATTTAACGGTTTCATGCTGGTCCAGGCTGTATTACAACCTAATTTACGCTTGAAAATAATGGTCCAAGCTGTATTTCAACGGAATTACTGCTTGAGAATTATAAGTCTTGCAACTGACTACATCAGTATTCCAACGATATTACTGTATGTTGTTGTAGCGGAATCGCGATCTCCAGTAGACCCCTTGTTTCATGGATCGCTGCTGAGGAAGGGCCTCTGAGATGTGAAACATGTCATTACCAAGAATAGTGATTAACAATTTTCCAAAAACTCTTAAGGAATTTAGAATTAAAATTTGTAAATCATAATAGTAAATGGGGGAGGAATTTAACATTCCAATTATAATATAATTTTTAAAAAAATACGTAGGTATATACAAAAAGGGTAAATGGATTAAGTGAGTGTTAGCTTCATCGCAATTAAAATTAATAATATAAATAAAAAAATAGAGCCCAAGCTTGACTACTTACACAAATGTATCACTCCTTCGCATGCATAATGCTTGTTCACCATCTATTTCATTTACGCTGCACATCCTTCTTTAAATGTCAATAAAACAGCAGGCAGTAGACAGCAAGTTTAAATAAACCTGGACAAACTCTACGTCCTCATTACCATACCACAACTACAACATACACTTAACCTACACAGTATTCACTGTCTCTGCATTTAACTTTATTAATTAATAAATAACTGTAACCAGCATCATGCTAATGACCTATGCTCACAAAGATGAATTTAATCTACACAGGTTGACCAACTTCATAACCTGAAAAAAATATTCGCGCAATTGATTGATTTGTTATTAATAAGGCATATATTTCTTGATAAGGCTTTCTAATATATTCAAAAAATCATGCAATTTGCTTCATAAATGCGAAATTTTCTATAGCGTTTCACACTTGGCAAGTATAAATTAATTATTTTTCTTCCAAATGATGTCAAGCCAGCGACACATCAACTCGTGGTCAATTTGATATCTTTGTAGTATGTATGTATTTGTGAAAATGGTAACGAAGATAAATTTGTGTGCAATTGTTTGAGCTAATTTTTTTTAATGTGACAACATTTTAAAGAAGCATGTGATTTTTCTTCTAAGAACAGTATTCTTTAATTTATTATGGGTTCCAAGAAACACAAGAAACATAAATCTGAGAAAAAGGAACGCCATGAAGGTAAATACATGTACACAAACAAGCCCGCCGATTTGTCAGTGTCAGAAAATTTTATTTGTTTTTACGAATAATCAGAAGTGAAGAAACACTTTCAGTACCATTGTTAGTGTGCACTGTATATTTAACATTTGACGGTTCTAGTTCCTCAATCGGGTTAATGCTACCTATTGATTAGTTATATGATGGTGGACAGAGAGTGCACGGATTGTCGATTTTGGTTCGTAAGCTTCTTGAATTGTTATTTACACACTTTTACTCAAGTATTACGTGATACGTACATTAATATTGATCATAGTTTATTGCTTCGAATATTTATTTAGGCAATTCTTTGTGGTGTATTACAGGAGACATTTTTCACCTCTGTGTCTGTTGATGTTTTTAGAGGTTTGTTGTAGCCAGATTGTAACTTTCTTTTGTGAAGAATTTTGATATAAAAGTTGTTGCTAATGATCTGACACAAGAATTAAGAATATACGGTTAAATTTGAAAAAATACCCTAGGACTGTGTAAATAATGTCTATTGATAATATTTCTTTGTTGTTACTAGTAAATCGGCATTTGTAGTTTTTATTAATTTCTGTTTGCTATAAACCGTGTTTTGAGTTTTAAGTTCTAAGGTGAATAAATATTTAAACAGAATTATTGGAAATTTTTCATGAGTGCATATTTTATTGATTTTATCATTCTCATAATTGGCCTTAAGAGATGGTCCTGCTGTATATACAGTACATTTATTACCAACAGTGGAGCATAAAAGTAATTGCTACATTAGTTCTTTCTTTATTTTAAACAAAAATTCTTCTAATTTTTGCAGTTACATGTAGGATAATTGATGATTCTTTTTCTGGTGTATTTGCACTCCTATACATAAGATATTGGCTTGATACACTGTAACGTCCAATCTTTAAACCGACCACTAATAGCCAGCCACCATTGTAACTATTTAGCAAAAGTACTCTTGCTTTCATTTATGGAAAGTTCAAAAATAAATTTAAAAATGTTTTTTCCACAGTGGAGTCTGCTTTTCATTGCTGTTAAAATGAAGCCATAATTTGTGACCAAGGACATGTATCAAATTTATATTAGTGGTGATTACTAGATTGTACTAGAATATTTTTGTTATATCACTATAACTGAGCCAAAGATCAAATTTTCTAATTGCATGTAGCTTTCAATCTGGTAACATGTTAATACATTGGAACCTACAAAAATTGTTCTATCGGTTTGAAATTTGGGGTAATATCTAGATCGCGATACCGCTGCAACCACTTACCGCCTCGCGATGTGAACACTTCCCGATGGAGAGAGTATGACGTCACTGTTTCCGGGTGTGACGTGTTCAGCCTTCGATCGATTTGAGAATACAAATTAGGTCATAGAACGTAACCAATAGTAATAATAATAAAAAATTAACGGATTGAAAAAGTTAGAGAAAATTATTACTTGCACAATTGGTAATATTATTAAAATATGTACAACATTCCAAACTGATAATTGATATCGTTCATTAGAGTTAACGTTATTGGTCACAATTCCATTGATTTTTATTTGATTTCGTTCTTCTATATTTCCTCGCATGGCTGAAATTTCTATTAAAATCATTTAGACGAAATAAAAACAAGATTTCGTCAATAACAGTTTCGTTTAGGTTGAAACGCAGCCTGGACAATACTAATAGTAATAGATGCGATGTGGAAATTGGGTTTCGGCAATATCGTGTGGGACGGTTACGTTTCACTATGGTCCAGGCTGCATTAAGACGTAAACGATATTAACAGTGATGGATACGAAAGAAATTAGGTATCCGCAATAAGGTGTTCGATAGTTACGTTTCAGGGTGGTCCAGGCTGCATCAAAACCTCATCGCAAATGAATTTATTCTTGTACTACTTGTGCAAAATTAACGATTTATCGATATGAGACGTATTAGTGATGGACTACTTTCCGTGGAAGGCCCCATTAGTGACATTGAAAGCTGCGAGCGGAACGTATACGTCACATTCAGCAAGGTAGTGACGTCTTACTCTCTTCATACGGAAGTGTTTACACCGCGAGGCGGTAAGTGGTTGCAGCGGTATCGCGATCTAGATATTACCCGAAATTTGATACACGCATTCCTTAGGCGATAATATTTGATTAAAAGTGTATAACATAAGCTTCGGATATGTGGAAATAATGTGAAATCACTTGAAATTCCCATATACAAAACAATACAGTACAATCATTTTCCCTAGATACCCTATTACGAGACTGGCACTGTGAGATGTGGAAATTTTTCTTTATCAATATAATAAATACTTTTAGGCAGTGAAAATAACAAAGGGTCAGATGAAGTCGGTAGGGAATCCGTGAAAATAAAAAATGAAATGAAGTATGTAGGAATAATACTGGTCCAATAGTTTGTGTGTGTGTATGAGTTTTAAGAGGGGAGGGGGAGGGTGCATAGGAGTGCAGCTAGATTTGTTTGTTGGAATTACAATAAACAGCAATGAGTATTTCATGTGATAAAGCATTTAGATTGGGAATCATTGGAAGACAAGAAGAAGTTTAAAATGGATCAGCTGTCAGTCAAGGAAAAAATTTAAATATTTTTTTATGGGAAATCTGGGAGGAATGTCCAACAGGAAATTCTTCTATATATTGAAGTGTTTCCCATTAGAAAAATCCATCAAAAACATCCTTTTGTTATGTTGTAAAATGTTTTTCCGAAGAAGGAAATGTCTTGCCAAGAAATAAAAACTGTGTAAGAGCTGCCACTGATGAAGATAATGAAATCACAGTGTTAGTGGCAGTACATTACAACCACTATGTATGTTCTAGAGAAATAGCTACTAATTCAGGAACTTATAAAAGCAGTATTTTCAAAATAGTGACGGGATGAAAGTACTCAAACATTATTATTAATTGTGATAGTGCACACACTCAGCTGGCAATTCCTTGTCAACTAATTACCCCTCCTTTATTTTATTTTTTAATTATCTTATATAATTTGAGTGTTAAATTCCTCCCCCATCTACTTTTGCCATTTACAAATTTTAATTTTTAATTCCTTCAGAATTTTTGTAAATTATTATCACTTCACTCGGTAATTTGTTCCAATTCCTGACACCCTTACCCACAAAAGGAAATTTTACCACTACCTTATGCTTGAAATCGAGTATCAGTTTGTGGTCATGGTATCTTTCCCCCTTCCATCCACTATTCCTAATTCTTCAACCAATATACCTCCAAGCCCCATCATCAACATATGCCTTGTACATTCCTGGCACTCTCCTTCTGTCTTCCAATGACTCCCAATTCAGCTTCTTTATCATATCGGTTACTCACTGGGTCCTGCAACAATTTTCACAAACAAATAAGGCTGCTCTTCTTTGCATGCCCTCCAACTCCTGTATTTGATACCCAAAATGTGGGTCCAAACTACATCACCATGTTCAACCAGTGGTCTGACCAAAATTTTGTAACCCAGCTCCCTAACATCTCTGGTACATCTTCTCATCACTCTCTCCGGTGAACGTAGTATTTTTTTTAACCTTTTCCTACCACCTTCCCAATGTTCTCTGCCCAGTTGAGTTTATCGTCAAACATTATGCCAAGATATTTACACTTCAAGCTTTGAACAAGAAGTTTTATACTTATGGCTATATGCCTCGTCTAGGTCATTAGAGGCAGGATAGGACTGGAGACAAGAAATATGAAGGAATTCGGTCATGGCCTTTTTTGAAGGAAATATCCCAGTCAGTGATTTGTGAAATGATGGTAAACCCTAATCTGGATGCTCGAATGGGGATTCGAACCGGTGTCCTCCCAAATGTGAGGTCAGAGCATTAGGCCATGTTTACACAATGCTAGTTGGCTAGAACAAGTGTAAAGTCTAGGGTGCGTGCGCAATGCTGGGTAGTTACTCTCCTCGTGCCAACAGGTACCAGGGCCGGATTAAGACAGCATGGGGCCCATAGCAAATGTGAAGAAGGGGCCTTTGGTTTTCACCATATGGGGGAATTGTAGAACTAAAATAATTTCGCCCATCTAGCCTGATGGGGAGGCTCCAGAGCTCTTAGGCGCGAGGCCCGTAGCATTTGTTAACTCCTGCTACTTGGCTAATCTGGTACTGACAAATACAAGACAGTCAGTTGACTAAGGATGGTGGACTTGGTTCACCTACCAGCTTCTGGAGTGCGAGTTCAAGAAACAAGATGGCAACAACTGACCAGTCACATAAGCGGAGTGAAGTAGAGGCATTAAAATCTTTAGAACTGCATGAAAGTGAGGAAATTCTGTGGAATTTTAAGAACAAAAATTATAAGAATGAGGATTTTAGAGACCCTGCTATCAAAAAATTGTTTCATAATGATGTCATTTTCTATGTATCAGCAAAAATATTTCACAGCAGTTCTTCAAATTTAGATACAGTTACAAAAGAACAAAGTTTTTCTCGGCGTTGAGAATTGATGTAGTCTTCTCTGGAGACTAGCCGAGTAATCAAGGTGTTTCCACACGATATTTCAGCGATCTGAAACTCCGTCACTATCTTCTGGTGAAGCACTGGGTCCGTCGGAAGGCTGCGTTCTTATAGCCTCCGAATGCACAAGTGGTAGACGTGTGTGCAGCTGGTTGGCTGACTAGGTCGGCACCTAGACTGTGGGGTGGGGGTAGCGCCAGTAGGAGGCTGGCGTGGGTTCAGTTGGTCTGCAGCCCCATGCTGTGCACTTCGGCACGCTGACGACGTACTGACATAATGACTGGCAACCAAGCTTTGCTTAGTTGGTATCCACAGTCCCGGTTGACAAGATTGGGCATGGTGCGAATTTCAACTGCTTCTGTATGAATACTGTCCCAGTAGTTTTTGGTACGCGCCAATATCCTGGTGTTTTTAAAATCGAAGCCATGGCCCGATTCCAGGCTGTGTTCCGCTGCCGCAGATTTTTCGCTCTGCCCCAGACGCACGTGTCGGGCGTGTTCCAGACATCGCTGGTTAATGCATTGTACTGTCTGGCCTCTGTATCTCTTTCCGCATTCACATGGAATGCTATAAACTCCCGATGTTTGGAGTGTCAGGTCGGCCTTGGGGGAGTGTAAGATGTTCTTCAGCTTTGCTGGCGGTAGGAAGGTGGTCTTAATCCCGATTTTGGCCAGAACTCTACCAATCCCCAACGATGCAGCACCAGAGTATGGCAAGAAGGCTAGGAGATCCTGTGGCTCGGTATCGGTGCTATTAAGACTGCGTCTCGGTTCTCGGAATGCCAATCTTATCTGATGCTCCGAGTACCCGTTGCAACTTCATAAAAAGAAGGTGCTGAGGCATTTAAAGCTTTTTTTATATCCACTCTTTTAACCATTTTCTACCTTTTATTTTGTTATTATTTATATCATTAAACATTATAATTAACAAATTTGCCTTCTTGTAAATGGACGTACTTTCAAGAAGATCAGAGTGTAGGACTAGAAAACTGAACGACATTGGACTGTCTTCAAATTATTACTAGTTCACTCTCTTTCCCCCACCACCGACGCTCCTGTCGACTGTCAGTCCAGTCAACTTGCATCATGCAAACGCAGCATTAACTACTCATCCACCACACTCGGTAACAAGCAGTTCTGACTCCACCTTATAATCATAAACAGTCTTTAGTTTTTTATCTGTGTACCTAATAAGCTGTCTCTTCTAGGCATTTATCTTCATTCCATGCTGACCTACCCATTTAGATATTCTTTCCAGGTCACCCTACTGCTGTTGAGTCTTCTCATATTTTGATCTTATTATATACCAATGTCATTCGCAAACAGCCTAAATATGATATATTAACACGGCTGGAAGCCCGAGAAAAATATATTAATATTCAACGCCGTGAAAAATTACGATCCTACAGCCTAAATTTTGATTGTAAACCTTCAACACAATCATTCATTAAAATAATGAACAGCAATGGTCCCAATACACTACCCTGTGACACTCCCATATTTACTTCCATCTCTTTTGATAGCGTGTTTCTTCTCTAATAGTTTGCGTTTTCATTCAATCCAATAGTTTTCAGTTTGTTTAATACCATTTCATGGCTTACTCTGTTAAATGCCTTAGAAAGATCTAGTGCTAGTCTATAAACTTGGACTCCCTTGCCCAATTCATCTAAAATATCTTGCATATAGCCCACTATCCGACATTCACATGAATATCATTGGCTTAAGCCATGTTATTGATCTGCAAACCAGTTTCTTTCTTCATAGACATTTCTAATATATTTGCATATCAATCTCACCATCATTTTGCCTATCACTGAAGTCAAAGTAATCGGCCTGTAATTTTCAATCCTATTTGTCACATCCCCCCCCCTTTTTTATGAACCTATACCACTATCACTCCTTTCCAGTCCTCTGGTAAGGGAGTGTGCATAGCTCCATTTTGGTTTCCTGAGACCCCCCCCCCTTCCTCCCACTTAGCAAGTAGCTTTTTTTTTTCATATTGATTCCAGAAGACATTATGTACTGTTTTCTCTTGTCAGACTATCGTAAATTACACACGGGGATAATTAAATGACGGAAATAAATATTTACATGCTTCTATGTGTTCTGTATCTCATTTTAACTGTGAAAAATAATAGGAAAGAAAAGCTACGTGGCCTGGCTTGGAAACCCCCCACCCCCACGTAGCCCAGCGCAGCTTTCCAGCCAACCCCTCCCCTTAGGCCGAGCCACGTAGTTTATAGACAGTCCCTAAGCAGCGAGACTCCAGACTCATTTTGAATAAAATTTCAAGGAAAGGTACAATTTCATATCCCACAATCTTTAATACATCTGTAGTAATGTTATCTACACCAGCCCCTTTGCTTTTTTTTTTTTTAATGTAGTTTCCACTTTTATACTTTTAGGGAGACTCTCCTTTGATTTATTTGCTCCCATCACAGGATGATAATCCCTAGTGGTCTCTTTAAACCAATCACTCAATATCTCCACAATTTTAAAATCCTCAGTGACTTCAATTCCATTCTTATCTACAATTGTCTGAACATTATCACAGTTATAATGTGCAATTGTTGTTATTTAAAACTGACAACAAGACTCCCCTGATTCATGGAATTGGACTGATGGAGCAACCACAGCACATATGAACCTGGAATGGGAGAAAATTATAGCTAGGCACATCACCAGATTTTATCAACTGGTGGAAACACACCAGGGTGCCAAATATCTTGGCATTGGATTGTACTGTCTTCAACCTCATTGGCCCACAGTTCAATGACAGCAACTGTCTCTGTTATATAGGAACGAAGTCTTTCTCTGCGTTGAGAATGGATGTAGTCTTCTCGGGAGACTAGCCGAGTGAGTAAGATGTTTCCACACGATATTTCGGCGATCTCAGACTCCGTCGCCATCTTCTGGTGAAGATGGCGACGGAGTCTGAGATCGCCGAAATATCGTGTGGAAACATCTTACTCACTCGGCTAGTCTCCCGAGAAGACTACATCCAACTGTCTCTGTGCTGGCCAGGACCAGAATTTTGTTCCAATCCCAAAACACATACCCACTAAGGACATCATCTGTGCAATATAACAGAAGCAGAAAAAAATATGATAAATATGGGTCTTAAAGAAGGCCAAATGACCAAAAGAAATATCATTGAAGACAGAGCCCATATCATTAGGTGCCTTATGCCAAAGACACAACATAGATAGCGTTCTGGCCTCGCATTCGGGAGGACGGCGGTTCGAATCCCCGTCCGGGCATCCAGATTTGGGTTTTCCATGGTTTCCCAAATCACTCCAGGCAAATGCCAGGATGCTTCCTTAAAAAGGCCATGGCCGAATTCCTACCCATTCCTTGCCCCCATCCTTTCCCGTCTCTAAAGACCTCGCTGTTGAGAGACGTAAAGCAGGTAAAAAAAAAAAAAAACATAGTAGCTTTACCAGCAGATAAGGGTAATACATTGTTCTCCTATCCACTGAACAATATTACAGAGTTGACAAGCCATTTACATGACACTTCCTACTGACCATTGGACACCGATCCTTCCTCAAATGGTATGAAAAAGATGATGGCTCTCATTTTTTTAAAAAAAAATACCAGCTTTTTGCCCACCTCCTTCACCCTTCTGTAAGCCAGTATTCTCATCAAGTCATGAACTCAGCAGAATTTGTGTAGACCATCTGCAGTTTACTGGACTGTGGTCTGGTGCACTGCTTACAATGACGTTAGTGGGAGCATGAAGGAGGCAGGTCAGTTGAGACAGACTTATTACCATCAGAAGCCATGCTACACCTGATGAAGACAGCAGAGCCAGCTGTCAAAATATTGTGAAACTCATGAAAATTCCATTTCAGCAATACACTGGGAAACTATCCACCCACACTCTTAACAATGTTTGATATAAACCTTAATCAGGTTCAGACATTCAGTAAGGGAATTTACACACCAAGACCTACGACATAACCTGTGAATAGGTATGTGGCAGGTGTCTATGTGTATACGTCTAATCCCCTTGCCATATGTCTCACCTCTAAACATAATTCAATTTTATGCCGGAATATTGTTAAGTGTGTTCACGTTTGTTTGTTTGTTTGTTGCGGTCCTCCTACCTTTATCTGTAGTGAGTGTGGGTTTACTTTAATATACGTCCTTATTTTAATAATAATTTGATGTAGTCTTAATGACCTGTTTGCAGTTTCTTCTGTTCAATCCACTGCAATAGCTTACTAGACTAACCTGGTACTAGGGACTAACAGTTTAATGTGGAATTCAAACCATGGAGTGTGCTGCAGTGAAGTAACAGTTTTAATTCTGAATAATTTTTTCAATTCCAAATAATACGATGCCATTGGTATGTACCCATATAAACATTTTAACTGCAGGAAGTAACTTTCCTTTAAATGTGTGTTTCAATTTCTGACCTTTGTCGTGTCACACTGAAGTGAAACATATCTAGTTTTACTACTGAGACCATGGACTGTATCTATCTGAAACGCCATCAAATTCTGACCTGTAGTTTTTGCATGATTCACGTTCAACAAAAACTGGAAATGGCTGTGTATTGTCTAAAAATCCCATCAAAATCCAACCAACCGTTTTCAATGAAAAATTGAAACTAATGTCCAGATCCTGCTTTCTTAATTTTTGAGCTCTTCACTCCATTTTACTCTTATAACAACGGAATACACATTTCAAAATCAAGATATTAGTTTTTGCATGAAAAGAAATTTGCAGGAAAAATAGCAATCTCTATAGGATTTATGGTTTTCCTAAAATTGCCATGAGAGTTTGAAGCAATAGTAGTTTATTTTGCCCACAAGTGCCAGGTACGGGTTTGGCTAACCCATGGTGCTCGAGCTGGAAATTTGTGAGTGCCGCAAGTTTTCCACACCTTAAACTCCTACCATACTTCAACGACCACTGTAGGGCATGGCAGTGGAAAGATGTGTGTATCAGAGAATGAGGATTTTGGCTTCATCGTCCAGATTGCAAGGTTGGAACAAACCTCCATATTAAAAAAAATAAAAATAAAAAAAAAATAAAAACTCAACCTCTAGGATCGACACTTGCCCAGGAGGTGAATGGGTGATGAGGACAATCACTTGCTAGCGTGCGACCTCAGGGGCACCTGTGCACTGCTGTTTTATTAATCTGTGGGAACACAATGGAGATATGTGCCACTGGACCTTTCCTCCTTAATTGTGGGACCATCAAATCAAAATAGATCACAATAATCTCAATAAAAACCATTCAAACCACTGTGGTGGTGATGTGCCACCAGCTAATATAAACACACACATTGCTAAGAAGCGGGTGAGGGTTGATAGCCTCCTCTCCCCCAATTTCTGATGGTGAAAGTCACAGAAAAGTTTGTTCGCTACAGAGTGCTTTTGTTATAATGGAAAGAGCAGAAGGAAAGGTACCCTAAACTGTTTTAAAAAAAAAAACTGAGGAATTGGGCACTGCTGCTGGAAACAGTCAACAGTTAGCCAGCTACTAAACGGCTTAATTGTAAAAAGATCAAAACTCCACAAGTCCCTAAATAGCATAAAGGCGTAGTCACTTGCTGCGATGTCATGGATTTTGGGACCGAGGAACTGCTTAAGGAGTGAAAATCAGAGAAAGAGGTTGAGGTACGTCAGATTACACAAATGGTGAATGGCAATCTTTTAAAGATTGCCACCTTCATCCTGACATTTAACACTCCAGTGTTGCCAAAAAATATCAAGGCGGTATATTTTAACTTGATCGTTTGCCTGTATGTGCCGGACCTGATGTGCTGTTTCTAGTGTCAGTGGTTTCGACATACAACAGCATCCTGTATGGGCAACCCCACCTGTGGAAGATACTACAAGGGTGTGCATGATCCTGGTGTTAGCTGCACGCTTCTGCAAATGTATGTCAAGTGTATCTTGGAGAGTGCAAGATACAGGGGCTGAAGACCAAAGAACGCATTCCTTATGGGGAAGCAAAGAAGAAAGCCAAGTTGCTTGCCTCTATGTTTATCACAACTAGTTTTGCTAGGATGGCTTCAGATCGCGTTACAGACAATGTGCTCATGTCAATGGAAATGTGATGCAGAAGCCACTAAGATCATGACATCTAAGACAACAGTCGTCGGTAGTTACACATCTGCGACCTCGAACACATCAACAGCAGTCAAAAAAGACCCACTAGCAATAACAGTGAATGTAACGGCACCTCCAATCCCTCCACGTGCTGTGACAGCAGTAGCATTACCATCTGCTACCAATGTTAACAGAGGTGACCAGGAGACACGGGGTATAGGCAGACGGATCCGACTCAGTTTGTAAAGTGGGCTACCTGGCAGTATGGAGAAGAAAGGAAAGAGGTCAAAAAAGAACAAGCAGGTTTTTGAGGAGTTCACTGGGTCAGAGATGTCTGTCTCTTTGGAGCCAGAAGAAACTGAAATGCTGGTGGACAAGCCTGGTCCCGTTCCTCAGCAGACAGTGACTGAAGACCCACCCAAACCCCCCACTTACAAATTTAATAACAGAAATTAATATTCACATGCTGTTGTTTATTCTGTACCTTATTTTAACTGTGACAAATAATATGAATGAAAAGCTGTCTCTTAGCTAGAACCTTCCCTCCCCCCCCCCTCCCCCTACATAGGCCACCATGTCTTTTTGAACCCCCCTTTTTTCCAGACTAAGGCACATAGTTTATGGAAGCTCCCTGAGAGTTTATGTATTTATTATTAGTCTTGCTGCTAGCAATTTCTTTCATGCATCAGGTGTAAGTTAAAATATGTTTGCTAACACAGTACACTGTCTAATTTTATTCCTTCTTTCATACAAATTAAAATTTTAATGGATATATAAAATATTGTGAGATTAGCAACAATGCACTGAAATTCACCTGATGATTCTCAGTGCGTACCCATCCAATCTCCTTGCCATATTCCTCAGGATTAAGGTTTATAGTGAAATATTGTAAACTGGTTTTGTATTTATTGTGGCCTTCCTTCCTTTAAATTTGGTGTGGTTTACTTCCCCTACCTTCCTTAGACTTGTGTAAATTTTTATTCAAATTCTTTCACATTTTGAGGTAAATTTTAACCATTTATTCTATTCCCTTACTCCGTTACCTAAAAATAAAAACATCGCATTCCCTTATGCCAGAAATCAAGTGTTAGCTTATGCCAACAGTCATCTTTATCCTTCCATGAACAGCTCCTCCTTCTCCCAATAGCCATTCAAGATTCATTATTCACTCTTGGCATGTACCTACAGGCTTGTAATTATGAGTTTACAGTTCCGCTAGATTAAGTCAGTTATAGAGAAATTGTAGATAAGTTTCAGTCAGCATTTCTCACTAATATAAAACAATGAAAAAAAATGAGGAATCTATACTGAGTATTAATGGAGTTACAATAGAAAAACATATTACTGATATTGTAAGTAAAGTATTTGTATCTACTTATTAATTACAGTTAATATACAAAAAAATTAAAAGACATAGCTGAAATTTTAAACTACTCTGTCAATTAAATTTAAGCTTATAGAGTAGTGTTTTTTCTACTTGAGGTTCGTTTAAAAGGTACTACATATTTTAGAAAATTCATGCCTGGAAAGTGTGTAGCCTGTCACAGTTAAGTAGTGAATGGTGTAGGTTGCAGTGGGTGTAAGAAGTGGTTTCATTGGGCATGGGAACATGAGAAATAAATGAGACCCTTCCATGGTTTTTTCGACTTTGTGTTAGGGATGCAAAATTAGGAATATAGGTGAAACAACCAGGAAGTTGCGCGAAATGGAGTCCTTGATGCTCAGTCTATAAATGCAGGAAGGAAAGATGGAGGGCTCAGTAAGAATGGTGGCTGGGAGGCAATAATAGGTTGTAGAGGAAATACAGTTGACAGGATGAAGAAGTCAGATTCTGCAGAAATTGTGGGGAGAAATAGGTTGGATCTGTTACCAGAGTCGGGGGAATAACCTCATGTGGACGTAGTAAATGGTAATGTGCAATAGGCCTTTCAGAATAGGGACATGCAACCAATAAAAGAAGATAAGATTTATGCTGATATTTAGTAGTCATGGCAGAGATGTAGGCTCTCTTCTGCAGGATCAGTTAGGCACAGACTACCAGGTTGCAACTTTTTGCAAATCTAGTGCAACATTGGGTCAGATAATATAGGGTATATACCCACTTTGTAGACATTTCACTAAGAGCGAAAGAGTGGCGATAGTGGGAAGTGTGAGGAATAGTATTGATAGAAACATTAATTATAGTATAGAGAATGACCTAATTGAAGTGGTGAAGGAGGCCCCACATATTATGGATGAGCTCATGCAAGCCCTAAGTCATATTGACTGACCACTGTTGAACCACGCTGTGAGGAGGGTAAACATGGAAGCCGAGATGCTTCTCCAGAACAGCATCAGTTCTGTCTTGGGGATTGTGCCTGTGAACACCATTGGTAGATGGGGTATTATTAGACATGGCCTACATCTAAATAGAAGAAGCAAGGGATTACTTTATGAGTTATTAGCTAAAACTGTAAAGGAGCTCACTTCCAGGGATGATGGGGTCAGTTTTCTAGATTTACTAGGTGTATCTTACTCCTAAATAGAAGAAGCGAGGGAGTACTTCCTGAGTTGTCCACTAAAGCTGTAGGGGCGCTCTCTTCCAGTAATAATGTCCCTTTTCTAAGTTAGAGGCTGCTGGTGAGGGGATGAAAATAGGTGATCAAAGGTATACTGATTTTTTATCCACTATGGGAAAATCACTAATATTGAGTATTACTGGTGAACTTTAGAAGTATAATAAACAAAGTAATATAATTTTCAAATTTACCAGAGATACATGAACCATAAATAATTATGGTTATAAGAAGTTGTACTATACAGTGATGTTTTCCCTGATGGTTACGAGTATACTGCAGAGATGGAAGAACAATTGGTGGAGAGATATTCATTCTGGTTAGCAAAGACTGCAACAATTCACTGGTGTTAGTAGATCATAACCATGAATTACTTATGGTATATTTCTGGGGCATTAAAAAAGTAAAATTAGGGTGTTGGCTGCTTACCATAATGAAAGAATGATGGTGAGGCTCTTTGGGAGAAACTAAATTCATACTCAGAGTTCAGAAGGGAGCATAGAATGGTAATTATTGGTATGAATTAAATTTACCAGGTGTCAACTGAGTAGGAAATACAATTAACAACACAAAGGGACAAAGATTTTCAATTACTTTACTAAGTGAAAGAGGCTTTACACAAATTGTAGACACAACACAAGGGGACGAAACATTTTGGACATATTTCTAATTTAGCCTGAAAATAACACTTTGGGGTGTTGGGAACTGAAAGAACAAGTGATCATGATACAGATCTGGTTTATGTTAGAGGATTCAGTAAACCATTGGCCAAAGTTGAAGAGGAAAATAGATACAATTATAAAAAGGCATACATTTTATAATTGAAGAGAATGTTTCAGCAAATGGAAGGATGGCACAAATAAAGTTGAGTCAAAGTGAGAAGATAAAAAAAAGAATGAAGAAATATTTACTCCAAAACAGAAAGTAAGGAGAATTACATAACGCCCATAAGGAGGTTAAAGAAAGTTAAGAGACAACAAGTCAGTGGGGAATATTTGAATCAACTAAGCAAGGGATTAATTATAGCAACGAAGGTGGCTAAAGATGGGTTTATGAAGAATATTATTGGCACTGGGGGACCACAGACTGAAATCTCTATCTTAGAATACTAAGGAGGAAGGAGGGTATTGAGAAAATTGTAGATAAGGGTGGAGAAGAAGCTGCTCAGGATTAGAAAAAGGTGGGGGTATTTAGTAACTAATTTAAAGACACCATTAGGGACAATGATTTAGGAATGGGATGGGGTAAATTGGAGAATGAGTTTATCTGCGTAATTAGAAGTGAGCAGACTAAAAAATTGGAAATTCAAGCCAAGGGTATCATGAAGGGGCTGGTGTAGATAATATTACTATAGGTGTCTTAAAGATAACAGGACGTGACATTGTAGCTGGTTTTGAAATGTTATTTAAATTGAATCTGGATATTTGCTGCCTACCAGAGGACCGGGAAAGTGCAACACTAGTACCATTCCATAAAGAAGGGCTAAAAAATAGGGTAGAAAATTACAGGCCAATCAATTTGACATCAGTTGTAGGTAAATTCATGGAGAGACATCAGAAACATCTGTGAGGAACAAAAGTGTTTTTCAAGTCAACTACATAGTTTTGGACAATGATATCCATGCAAATCTCAGTGTGCTATATGCAAGATATTACAAATGAGATGAACATGGGAAACCAAATTGGTCATACATCACTAGATCTTTCAAATGCTTTTGACATAGTGAGTCTTGAAATGGTGTTATATAATCTAAAAACTATTGGAATGCATTGAAAATTGAAGTGTTGGCTAGAACGATATTCATGCAAATCTCAGTGTGCTATATGCAAGATATTACAAATGAGATGGACATGGGAAACCAAATTGGTCATACATCACTAGATCTTTCAAATGCTTTTGACATAGTGAGTCTTAAAATGGTGTTATATAATCTAAAAACTATTGGAATGCATTGAAAATTGAAGTGTTGGCTAGAAGAATTCTTACAAGATAGAAAGCAAAGACTTACAGTAAACACAGTATCAAAAGAAGTGAAAATGGGAGTGCCAAAGCGTAGCATATTGGGACCATTGCTATTCATTGACAGTTTAATATCAGAAGTTAGGTTGTTTGCTGATGACAGAATGTTATATAATAGGATCAAAATGGTAGAAAACTGTGAACAGATGGGGGGTGATCTGGACGGGATATAACTGGGTAAATCAACATGGGACGAAGATAAATCCAAAGAAGAGTCAACTTAAAAGGTACAAAGATAAAAAAAAAAACTAATGGTTGATTCTGCTTATAAGGCATGGAATGAATTGCTTGTTGAGGGCTTGAAATGTAAATACCTTGGCATAACATTTGATAACAAATTCATCAAGGCAGAACACATCGGACAGGTAATAGAAAAGGTTTCCAAATCGTTGGTTGTTTGCTGGTGACAGAATGTTATTTAATAAGATCAAAATGGTAGAAAACTGTGAACAGATTGGGGGGGGGGGGGTGATCTGGACAGGACATAACTGGGTAAATCAACATGGGATGAAGATAAATCCAAAGAAGAGTCAACTTAAAAGGTACAAAGATAAAAAAAAACTAATGGTTGATTCTGCTTATAAGGCATGGAATGAATTGCTTGTTGAGGGCTTGAAATGTAAATACCTTGGCATAACATTTGATAACAAATTCATCAGGGCAGGACACATCGGACAGGTAATAGGAAAAGGTTTCCAAATCGTTCGCTTGTTGGAGAGAGTGATGAGGGCATGCACCAGAGAACTAACAGAATTGGGTTACAAAACTTTGGTCTGTCTGTTGCTTGATTATGGTGGTATAAAATGGGACCCTCATTTTTTGTATCAAATAAAGGAGTTGGAGGGAGTGCAAAGAAGGGATGCTAGTTTTGTATCTGAAAATTACCACAGAACACAATCAATAACTGATATGATAAAGGAGCTAGGATGGGATTCATTGGAAGACAGGAGGAGGGTGACAAGATAATGGCAGTGTATAAGGAGAATATTAGTGATCAGGCACTGAAACATATTGAAGAATTAAGAGGTACATGGAATGGAAAAGATGACCATGACCACAAGCTGGCACTCAGTTTCAGACAAAATGGTATGGTAAAATTCTCTATTATGGATAAGGGGGTCACGGATTGGAATAAATTACCAAGAGAAACGATGAATAATTCATCCAAAATACCAAAAGAATTTAAAGTGAAACTCGTAGAGGGTAATAGTAGGTGGTTACAGGAAAGTGAAAAAAACGGTGTGTTGGGAAATTGCTGCTTCACAACTAACCTAACTTAAATTAAAAATTCATCTATTTCAAAGGATTCATTACTAAGCAAATTATCTGAATTGACAACATGCTGTTGTCTTTACAGACACGTTGTCAAAGTCCACGATGCCATTGTATTCAAGAGTATTATTGCCAGCATTGGCAGGCAGAAATGTCACTATTCAACTTCCAAATTTTAAACTACTTTTATGTCACTGATATTTCCATCACATTTAGAAATATTTGTCATAATAACTGTATTAATCTCATATTCAAAAATCACTAATTATTTTTTACAAACATCATTATTTAAAGATTTACATGCCTCAGAACAACCGTGCGTGGTGGTGTAACGGATAGCGTTCTGGCCTCGCATTCGGGAGGACAGCGGTTCGAATCCCCGTCCGGGCATCCAGATTTGGGTTTTCCATGGTTTC
This sequence comes from Vandiemenella viatica, assembly GCA_031002005.1. Lineage (NCBI taxonomy): Eukaryota > Metazoa > Arthropoda > Insecta > Orthoptera > Morabidae > Vandiemenella > Vandiemenella viatica. Next base: position 118,067,700 of record JARYHS010009186.1, on the reverse strand, counting down.
CCAAATCACTCCACGCAAATGCCAGGACGCTTCCTTAAAAAGGCCATGGCCGAATTCCTTCCCATTCCTTACGCCCATCCTATCCCGTCTCTAAAGACCTCGCTGTTGAGAGACGTAAAGCAGTTAAAAAAAAAACCTCAGAACATGTGCTCTCGAGCTGAATAACTATTATTCACTTTGACAACTTATACTATTTTCATCTTCACTATCATCATTAAATTTACTATTAAACATTTTGCTGTCATTTTCATTACTCTTATATACTGAAATTGGTGGAATTCTACTCTCACCATCATCATCTTGGTTTACCACATCATTGTTGCACTTATTGCCACTTCTAATTATATCATTACTTAATTTATCATCATCATAAAATCATCAACTATTAATTCTTCAGTCACTTCAAGAGAATTGTTATCTACTGCATTAGTATTAGTATGTTGAGTTCTGTATGAACAATTACATAATTTATGTTTGCATTATTACTTAGTTGAGAAACATTTGTCATCTCATTCATTAACTGATAAATTATAAGGATTACTGTCATCACTTTTGGATTTATTACTTATATAAATAAATTTGTTATTATCATTAGAAATGTTGTCACATTCATTACCTACTTCATAACTATCTGAACATGCTACATACTTATTATTATCAGAAATAAATACTTCAGTACTGTGTAAGTCAAGTACTGAGTCGTCATATATATATATATATATATATAATAACAATGAAAAAAAGACGCTAAGTAGCGGAAAGGAATCAAATTAGGATAGGGAAATGAGCCACCACTGGATCTTTCTGTGAGGTAGTCTCCAGCTGCGCCCACCTCTCATAATGTTCTCCCGTTGACGAAGGGTTTATCCAAAAAAATTACTTTATTATTTGTGTTTGTGTCTTTTCTGTGTGTTTGTGCCTATATATATATATATATATATATATATATATATATATATAAATGAAATGGTGTTCGTAGATAACCACATCACTTGAGAATGGCTGGACCGATTTGGCTATTTTTTATTTTTTTAAATGTTCATAATAGTAAGGTTTTTAGAGAAAGAAAATTTGGGAAAACCGAAAGTACTTTTTTCTATGGACTGATATATCTTTTGAATGTTCATAATAGTCCAAATAAGTTATTTAGTGAAAAAAATATTGGAAAAGTTGGCCAGAAATCAGAAAATTCATGAAAAAAACTGAAAGTGCTTTTTTTATGTACCAGTTTTGTTATTATTTTTTTTTAATGTTAGTAGTCCAAATAAGGTTTTAGGAGAAAGAAATAATTGGAAGAGTTGGACAGAAAATTGGAAAATTTGGAAAAACTGAAAGTCCTTTTTTGTTTGGACAGATTTTGTTATTTTTTTAAATATTCAAAATGGTCCGTAAAAGAAAAATTGGGGAAAAATTGAAAGTATTTTTTTTCCTATTGACTGATTTTGTTTTTGTTTCTTTTTTTTTTTTTTTTTTAATGTTCATAATGTTCTGAATAGGTTTTTAGAGAAAAAATGGAAAATTTTCCCAGAAAATTGGAAAATTATGGAAAAACTAAAAGTACTGTTTTCTATAGATCGATTTGGCCACCTTTCTAAAAATGTTCATAATGGTATTTAGGGATAGAAAAATTGGAAAAGTTTCTGGGAAAATTGGGAAATTTTGGAAATAAAGTGAAAGTGTTTTTTTCTATTGGATTTTTGTACGAACTCAAGAGCGTAACTGATGATTCAGATGTTGACTGTGTGTAATTCTTTTTTTGTTTTACTTGCACTTCCAGGATAGAATTAATTAAATGTTTTCTATTGAAGGAAAAGCTGGGAGAAACATCTAAAAAAAAATGCATTCCTTACCAATTTACCTTTGTTTATATTTTTGTGTGGTTACACGATCTGTACAACAAATGTAATTATTTAATTCAAAAAATTTCAATATCCTTCTTGGAGAGAGTCGTGAGGGCATGTACGAGAGAAGCAAAGGAATTGGGTTACAAATCTTTGGTTAGACCATTGCTTGAATATGGTGGTGTAGTATGGGACCCACATTTTGGGTACCCCCATCTTTGAGGGGGTGCAAAGAAGAGCTGCTAGATTTGTCTGGAAATTACTGCAGAACAGAATCGGTAACTGATATGATAAAAGTGCAAGAATGGGATTCTTTGGAAGACAGGAGGAGGGTGAACTGAGTCAAGGGAGTGTAGAAGGCATATATTGGTGATGAGGCATGGAAAGATATTGGTGTAAGAATTAAAATTAATGCATGGAAGGGAAGAGATGACCATGACCAGCAGCTGGTATTCGATTTCAAGTACAAAGGTACGGGAAGATTTTCTTTCATGGGTAAGGGAGTCTAGGATTGGAATAAGTTACCAAGAGGATCATAGTTAATTTACCAAAAACGTTTAAACAATTTATAGTTGAAATTGTAGAGGGCATAAGTAAGTGGTTACAGGAAAGGGGGAAAAATGGACATGTGCTCCACCGCAATTAAATTAAATTTTTAAAAAAATAAAAATTAATGGAGAACATGAGCTTTATTAGTCATGACAGTGCTCAATTGTTCAATGCACGACACATTTAATCAAGAGTTGAGACAAAAAAATAATATGATTGTGATACATTGAGAGAATCAGTTCGAACAAAAGTTCCACTGTTGAATCGGCAATAAATGAAAGTTGTGAATGATATAACTAGAGGGATTTTCTTCTTGGACATTCCCTGTAGAATTGGAAAATCTTTTTTGATCTAATTGATTTCGGCAATGATTCACTCGCAGAATGAAATTGCACTTGCACTTCCTTCATCAGCAATTGAAGCTACATTGTTGGAAGGCGGTCAAACCGCTCATTCAGCTTTAAAGTTGCCGTTGAACATGCAAATCAATGAAACTCCAACATGCAACCTTTCAAAGAACTGTGCAATGGCCAGAATTCTGCAGCATTGCAAATTGATCCTTTGGGATGAATGTACGATGACACATAAAAAGTCTTTGGAGGCATTAGATCAAACAATGCAAGATTTTCAAAACAATCAAAACCGTTTGGAGGCGCAATGATCAAAATGTAAATGAAACATGTTGAGATTCATTGAGATTTCAAATTTAAGGAAGAAAATAAATCATTTGACTAATATAAAATCCTGGCTTGATTTAATTGTGACTTAGATTTTGGAACAAAACTGCATGGTTCCAAGTTGATGACATTCCAGGTACATCACACATTTCCAGCATTTCATTGGTGTACTGCCGATATAATTCATCTCGCATATAAAATTTCCTATCGGTGTTCTTCTGAATGTACTCCTTCTCAAATTGAATAACCATGTACCCAGTTGTTAATAAATACAATAATTAGAAATATGTTGGTTTTCCCCCCTCATTTTAACTTTGTTTACACATTTTAAACAGCTTTTCACAAAACGACCACAAACAAAATTATTGAAATTGTGACAGGACAACGTCTGTCAGGTCAACTAGTTCAAAATAACTTTTGCATATTAAATTATTTCAGAACATACTACTTTTTCAGGATCTCTTATACTTATTAATATTTTAATCTATATTAGTACCTTGAACATCCTCAAATTTAGGTACATTAGTCACACACATCTGTTTACTCACAATTATTGGTTACATCTGGCCTTAAACCCAATTTTTGTATCACTTCTTCAACAAACTCAAATTTTATTTGTGTTAAAGCTTTGTCCAAATATTTTGTCAATGCTCTAATGTAATTATATGCTTTCAACAACTACTCCTGTTCTTTTTTTGAATCTTAGTGAATCCTACATTTCCCAAAAGTGTAACATCAGAAAGTTCCTTTTAGCTACAAGAAATTTAGTCTGTACTTCAGAATCAATTTTAACAGGTCATCAATAATTTTATACAGCTTTCATTTAAATTAGTTAAGCCCTTAGTAAGACTAACTACCAAATTTACTTTATTTAACTACCACTTAATAACTTCAGTACTTTTCTTTCACATTTCCACAACATCTAATTCCATTAAATCTTTGGCTAATCCAAATCTTGACACACTACCTCCTTTTAAAACTTTGGCACATTTGTTGACATCTACAATTAGAATTAGAATTTGAAACTTAATTTATTCCTTTATTCATATGAAATTTTTATCATCCAAATGTAACCATTTTGCCCATTTCCCAGTAACACCTTTTTTTTTTTCCTTCTTCTTCCAGACAATTCTACACACACAAATAAAAATAATTACATGGAAATTATCAGTGTTATATAGTCAGTTTACTTTGCATAATCCCGTTTTCATTTATAAACTGCTCTTAAATTTTTTTCATTTTGTACTTTTATCAAAACTTTCACTAATCTTTTTCACGTGTTCTCACTAAATCTTTTGATGTTTATCCCCCTTCTTATTTCTGTGATAGGATGATGTAAGCCCCTCCCTACATTAATTGACATCTTCTTGTGTTTTGCTAACTGGTGTACTTCTTCTTGCATAATATTTCAGCACAGCCTCATCTTTTAATTTTTATTTGTTTATTATAGTGAATGATTTCATTTTCAAAATTTGTTTGTGGTTTTTAATAAAGAGCATCATTGTTTAGAAAGTCACTTGTTGATGATGTTAATTAATTATTTGTTTTATTCTTGGCACATGGCACCTAGCTATTCTTATAATCTTTACTTCTACTGCATACATTGGCTAACTTCTTCATTCTTTATGCAAATACCCTCTACTTTTTGAGATATGCCAAAAATTTTAATACTTTGATTTAAAATTTCTTATTGGAACATGTTGCATCCATAAATGATTGTACTGAGTTGTTGATTTTTTTATTTTTAACATAATTGACAAAAGTGGTACCTGCTGATGTGTGCAATCTGATAACTGAACTGGCTTGTAATAACTCTGAACTTTGAAAAACTGACGCTTGCCAAAATCGATGGCTTGTAAAAATAATACAGTCTTTGAGAAGGCAGTTCAAGGCAATGATAATGAGTAGCTCCAGAACTTAAGCAATCCATAGATTTTTAATTTGTTGCATAACAGTATGCTAGTACTGCGAGTGCTGAATGGAAATGTATCAAACTGAATTAAATAATTGCATAAATTATTTAGAAGCTTATGAAAAAGTTTTGGATGTAATGCATAACTGAAACATTTCTAAATAATTAAATATGGCCTCATGCTACTACTGTTCCATAAATACTGTTTAATTTAATTTAGGTAAGCTGAAAAGCAACTGTTCCATTAAAACATAAAACTAAGGATTGTTTTGCCATTGAAAGATTCATGAAAACGGTGAATTATGATTATAACTGTTCCTGAAAATATTTGATTAAAGAAATTCATCTACATCTAAGCTTTAGATATGTAGTAAGGACAATTTATTGGTAAATATAGAGTACTTATAGTCATTTTGTAAAATATAACTTTTTAGTATGTGCTGAAATAATATTTTCTGTTTACAGTAAGTATTTGAAGTGACTCCTATCTACAAACATAGTTTCAAATAACTGTTTCAGTCAGTAACATATTTTAAAATACTTACTGGAAATGTTTTAATGCCAGAAATTTTGCACGTTATAAATAGTCATATTATTTGTAATTCTTATGGGTGTATTATTCTTACAGTACACATTGACAAAGCATCAGCATATAGTTACATGGAGGAATCTTCAAAAACGTGAATAATTTTATGCTAATGAGCATAAGCATTTAAAATGAAATATTAAATGAAATAGAAGATGTGAACAACATATCCTAAGTACAACATATGCACAAACACTATTGTGGTGATACTGCAAAAGAAATGAAGTAATTATTCGCATTCTTATGTGTTTGTTGCTAACCTAAAGTTTTAAGATTCTTGTTGGCCTCAGAAAATAAATAAATAAATGACAGCAACTTCAGAGAAAAGAGGTACATACATTAGCAGCACACTATTTAAGAAATGCCTGATTACTACTTTAGTGGTAAGATTAACACTGAGAACTGAAGTTTGGAACTAACATAAATGCTGTACTTGAATCAAGATCCAATAGTTGGTTTTAGTAAATATTTGAAAAATGGAGTAGCTGTGACACACACACAGCCTCCAAGAATAGTGGTAGCTCTGCGCCAGTATTTAAGTTACGGATTTCTCAGTTGCAAAATTCTTAATATTTAATTGCTTGTCTGTTATTGTTACAAAAGGGCAAAATTCAACGAATTCCCTCCGTCAAATCTTTCACAATATCTAATCTCTTAAAGCAGGTTTTTTTTTATGTTATTGGCAATATGGAAACTATCCATTTATATCAGCAGGAGATTTTGTAATTTCAGACTTTGTATTTTGATACCTCCATGGTTTGTAGCAAATGATGTTTCTTTTATGCAGCAGCATGAATAATCAGAGCTTCATTGCATGGTTACTTAATTATTTTTCTTTATTTTACCAAAATCAGTGGGTGAGTAGTAATGTTTGGTCCTGGCATTCAAGGGGATCCACAACCAAATCTCAGTCCAGCCATCTAGATTTCGTTTTTCCAGAATGCCAGGATGGTTTCTTCTGTGTGCCATGTTCAAGTGCATTCCCATTCCTTGTCCTTTATTGTTCTCTTGCTTCTAATGATCTCAATACAGAGAAGGCATAAAGGCCATAAGAAACTAATGTTTTATTTTGCTGTAACTATGGTTAAAAGTAAAAATTAGTGCAAAAAATGGCACCTTGTTTCTACAACCTTTCATTTTAAATTACCAGTGTATTAGGTTTATAAAGATTTTTCCTATTTCTCTAACGTGCCCTTCCTTTTTTAAGAGCTTCAGTATTAAACCTTTTAGTTATCTCTCCTTTCTTAATTCTTTTCAATCTCATTTCTATTTCTGCTACTACAAGATTATGATCAGAATTAACATCAGCAGAGAAGTTGAGAAAGCGAGAGAAAACTGTATGAGAAGTGTGATGAGATAGAGCAGTTAGAAAGGGAAAATTTTACCTGATGTACAAGGAGATTGTGCAGATATGCTTTCAAGTAAAAAGGACAGCAAGGCTCGAAGTTGAAAACCAGGATGGAACGTTATCCAGGGAGGCTCGTGAAATATATAGAAGATGGAAAGAATACATAGGAGAGCTGTATGATCTGCAAAACCTTTAAGACTAGAATAAAAAGAAGAGGTAGTCTGCAAGGAAAAGTTAGAAGGCTGAGGGAAGAAGAGAAATACTATGTTTGTGTAATTAAACTAAGGAAAAAGGAAATTGCTTTAAGGCAATATAATTGCAAGGAAAGGGAAAATGACTCATCACTCACCAAAGTTGAAGGCAGCGACGAGAGACGAACATATATAACAAACATACAAATAAATAAACTCAATATTTCGGTAGTTAACCTTATTCATGACATAGAAAATGAGTCATGCACCTTCGGGAGGTGTGCACACACTGGGGGTTGCTGCATGACTGGGTGGATTATCAATATGGCGGTGGGACTGAGATATTGTATATAAATCGCAGATGGTTGTAAAACGGATAATAAACATTAAAAAATAATAATAATAATAAAGGGGGGGGGTGAAATTAAATACACAATAATGGAAATATGGGCAGATAAATTTTGAAAAATAAAAAAAGGTAATTACTTAAATGACAATAATGCTTACTACTAATAATGAGTGATGTGTCAAGGAAAGGAATTTTATCGGTGGTTGAGGCCAGGTGGGTGTCTGGTCAACCATACCCCCTTCAAACCCACTGTGTGGTTCAGATACATAGATGATATATTTATGATCTGGGCCCACAGTGAAGATCAACTCCTAGAATTTCTCCATTCCCTTAACAATAGCCATTCCCGTTAATTTTACCTGGACCTACTCCCGTTCACACATCACTTTCCTCGATGTTGACATTCACACTCAGGCAGGGTGCTCTTCACACCTCTGTCCATATCAAACCAACTAACCTACAGCAATATCTACATTTTGACAGTTGCCACCCATTCCATACCAAACGCTCCCTCCCCTACAGCCTTGCTATCCGTGGCAAACGTATCTGTTCTGATGCTGAGTCCCTCTCCCAGTATTCCCAAAACCTATCCCAAGCCCTTATTTCCCACTCCTACCCACCAGATCTGGTACACAAATAAATCACACGTGCGGTCACCCACCCTCCACGGAACCACTCCCTCTCGGCTCCTCTAGCATCCAACCATAGCCCTGTCTTTGTCACCCAGTTCTCGCCTGGTCTCGAATCCATCAACCAAATCCTACAACAAGGGCATGACTTCCTTCGGTCCTTTCCAGAAAAGCGCACTCTCTTACCAAAAATTCTGCCAACTGTCCCCCGTACTTGTTTCAGCAGACCACCTAACCACAAAAAAATCTTAGTTCACAAATACCCTCCATCTGACTCTCCAAAAACACCTTGTGGATCTTTTCCCTGTAATAGACCTCGCTGCAAAACCTGCAACATGCATCCCCCCATCACTACATTTTCCAACCCTGTCACAGGGGAAACCTTCCCCATTACCGGGCATGCCACATGCTCCACCACGCACGTCATATACCAGCTTACTGTCGCCATTGCACGAGTTCTTACATAGGCCTGACCACACAACAACTCTCGACCAGAATGAATGGCCACAGACAAACAGTTCACACCCACAATGTATATCTCCCCGTACCAGAACATGCTAACTACCACAACTCCAAAAACTTCAATGACTGTTTCACCGTGAGAGCCATCAGAGTTTTCCCCGAAACCACCGCCGCCTCAGAACTTCGCAGATGGGAACTTGCTTACCAAAACAGCCTAGATACCAGACACCCACCTGGCCTCAACCACCGATAAAATTCCTTTCCTTGACACATCACTCATTATTAGTAGCATTATTGCCATTTAAGTAATTACCTTTTTTTATTTTTCAAAATTTATCTGCCCATATTTCCATTATTGTGTATTTAATTTCCCCCCCTTTATTATTATTATTATTATTTATGTTTATTATCCGTTTTACAACCATCTGCGATTTATATACAATATCTCAGTCCCACCGCCATATTGATAATCCACCCAGTCATGCAGCAACCCCCAGTGTGTGCACACCTCCCGAGGTGCATGACTCATTTTCTATGTCATGAATAAGGTTAACTACCGAAATATTGAGTTTATTTATTTGTATGTTCGTTATATATGTTTGTCTCTCGTCGCTGCCTTCAACTTTGGTGAGCGATGAGTCATTTTCCCTTTCCTTGCAATTATATGTTTGTGCAATGAAATGTATGAAAGATGAAAATGGCCAAAAGACTTCTTAACAACAGTGTTGATACTAATTGAAGATTAAAAGAATGCAGTGAAGTATGAAGATTTGCCTCTTATGCCACGCTGCTAAGGTGAATATCCAGCAGACTGTTCATATCATTTGCTGAAGAACAGTTTGGGTTTCAGAAAGAAAGAAGTGCACGAGACGCTATTTGTTTGCTGAGAACAATGGGTGAAAAATACATTTAAAGTGGAAGAGATTGTTATTTAGTTTTCTTAGACCTGGAAAAGTCTTTTTATAGAGTGCAATGGGTGAAGTTAATGGATATTCTAAAAATAAAGGCATTGATTGGAAGGAAAGAAGGCTGATAAGTAGATTATACATTGAACAAAGTGTGAGAGTGGGGAGTAAGCTTTCAGAAGAGGGGAAGATTGGAAGAGGTGTAATGCTGTCTGTCACCCCTATTATTTAACATATGTTAGTAGGAAATTAAACAGAGGAGTGTAAGAGGTAAAACAGGTGTATGCTTGGGTGGATATAGGATTAGTTGCATCAAGTTTGCTGATGACATGGTTTTGCTGGTGGAGAGTGTCAAAATACTCAGAAAAATGTTAGAGGCTTGTGACAAAGGGTGTAAGAAATTTGGAACAAGAATCAATAGAAAGGAAACTAAATGTATGATGGTGGGAAGAAGTAAGAAAGAAATGCTGTTAAAGCTACAAGGAGAAATAATTGAATAAGTGGAGTCCTACAAATATCTCGGCAATATTATGTGTAGTGATATGAGTTGCAAGAAGGAGGTAAAAGCTAGAATTGCAATGGCAGAGGAAATCAATAGAAAGAAAAACTTATTATACAGAAGGCTGGGTAAAAGAAAGAAAAACTTATGTGGAAGGCTGGATAAAAAGTTTAGGTAGGGCACTAATGCCCTCACTGTCAATGTGCCAAAAAGCCGAGAAAAAAACTATCTAGATGTTTTGTATGCAGTGTAGGATTATGTGGTGCAGAAACATGGATGCTACGCAAAGAAGATGTAAATTGGTTGGAAGCTTTTGAATGTGGATTTGGAGGAGGATGGAGAGAATAAGTTAGAAAGATAAAGTAAGGAATGATGAGGTGCTAGAATGAGTAGGAGAGCAAAGGTCCCATATAAAAACTATAAGAAACTGAAAAAGGAACTGGATAGGTGATGTGTTGAGGAATGAGTGCCTGGTTAAAACCACCCTGGAGGGAATCATAAATGGAGGGAAAAGAAGAGGCGACAAAGAAAGTAAATGCTTGATGACATTATGTTAAATGGAAAATATATAGAGACAAAGAGATTGGTGGAGCAAAGGGATGAATGGAAGGCCGTCGCTGTGAATGGACCTGCTGAATAACAGAAAACCCATGATAATGATGATGAGTGTAATGGGTTAGGCTGTATGGCCAAGCGTGTTCAAGTGCTGTTCTGCTGCATACAAGGAGATATGCTTCATGCAGGTCAAATCTCTATTCTGGTGTACTAGGTTAGTGTTTAGGTGGGTTTTCATAAGCTTGCTGTCTTTATCTTCTCGCCAGGAGAGGTGTGGAAACCGAATTTTTAGAATAAACAAGTCTGGTAAAAAATACACCACCTCAGGATTCTCACCCTATAGCAGTTCTATCTGGTAGGCCTCTGTTTAAGAGAAATCATGGGTTAAAAATTGTAAAAATTATGTGTGAATGATGTATACCTATAGAGAAGACTATTAGTAATCAACATCAGCTTAGCCTTGCGTGTTAGGACAATGTATCCATGTGTGGGTGATTATAGTTTCGGGTTTCGGTGGAACCAACCGCCAACTTTTATTTTTTGTATTTTTTTTCTCATTGCTATTCATTTTTGCACCATTACAATTTAATTTTGAAACAAATTATTTATTTTCCTTTGAGGAATATGCATAAGTTCCAAATCAGGAAAGCTAACGAAAGAACTGTATACAATTTTCTTGTAGTTAGTCACATGAACGGGTTACTTGGACAGTAAAAGTTATTCCACCAAAATGTATACATTTGTCTGCTAAGTGTTGTGTATTTCTATTGCCAGAAAAATTACTAATGGAAACACTTCAAAACGCATCCAAACTATTCCAAGTTAATCGTAAAATATCTTCTCATGAAAATACATTCAATTATTTGCCACATTTTGCCAGCACCTGTTATTACATGAAAAAATATGCATAGCATATGATTCCTCAGACTTCCGCGGCCATCTTTGTTCATGATTAATTGACTTTCGGGTTATGCCGTGTTGTTTAAAAATACCAACATCAATGAAGATAGCGGCCTTTTACTCCGTGATGCTTGGCACTTGTTGCTATGTCAACATAAACAGTATCTCTGATGAAGGCTGGAGGATACCAGCCAAAAGCTCAGGTAATGAAATAAACAACGCGGCATAACCCGAAAGTCAATTAATCATGCATAGCATAGTTCAAAATTAACAAATGAAAGAACAGAATTTGTAAATATAAATTTTTTCCTACTTTAATAATAAAAATTGTACATAGCTGTGAAAGGATATCTTTTATTCAATGTTCCTGATGTGCATGTAATTTGTGATCCAAGTGTTAATATGATTTATATCATCCAAACATTTGCATATTCCTCAAAGGAAAATAAATAAATTGGTGAATTTTTAATGCTGCAAAATTGAATAGCAAGGAGAAAAAAATACAAAAAATTTGCCGTTCGGTGTATTGAATGCAGGATTACCCAAACATGAATACATTACCTTAACGTGCACGGCTAAACTGACGGTGATAACTAGTCTTTTCTATAGGTATACAACATTCACACACAGTTCTTACAACTTTTAACCCCCGATTTCTCTAAAACCAAGGCTCATCAGGCAGAGCTGCTCTAGGGTGAGAAACTTCAGGTGGCATACTATTTATCTGAAGTGTTTGTTCTGTGATTGTGATTTCCACACCGAAGATCTCTCCTCGTCAGCAAAAGAATAATATACACAAAATACAAAGTTTAGAAGCTTCACAGACACATTGTAACATTCATTAATCTAAACTTCGGTTAAATCCACCATTTGAACCTCTCTGTGTTGTGCCTTAGCTGTAAGAATTATCCAAAATATTTGAAAAGAAAATTGTTAAATAACTGTTCTCTTTTTTGAAAAAAAAGGAATGGTAAAACTGCTCAATAAGTATTTTTTTATGTTTTAAATAAAGTAAGGGCTTTTCTTATTTCTTTGTTAGAAACATCTACTTACCTAAAATTAGAAGTATTACACAATCTTCTTTTTAACTGATCAAAGGTTTGCCACTTCCAGTGCATTTTGGGATCCTTGATGTAAGTTATCTTCTGTACAGAAAGATGGACACAGTAGACTTGGAAGCATCTTCTTTTTTATTTTACCTTCTCGCACTCACACTTGATCTTATCAATTTTGATGTAGCACCATATTTCCACTCTCTATCTCAGTCTCTTCAGATATTTCAATATTATTCAGTTCACATTGTAAATAAGGAAGGATGGGGAAAATAATCTGTCACTTACCACATATAAAGGCAGGAGGGCTAGATGAACAAGAAAACGCAAACACACTTTAAATAATTTCAGTTTAAAGTCCTTAATCATGTACAAAGAAATGGGCCATTTGGCAAAAAAGGGTGTGTACACACCACAGCCTACTGCATTGACAACATGGTGGGGGAAGTAAAGGTGGTGGGCTTAAACTATTGTGAAGTGAACTATCGATATTTTTCAGGAAAAGACTAAGATATACATATGTACATATATACAGGTGGTGGTGAAACGTCGAAGCAGGTATGTAGGAATGTAAATATTTAAAGTGTATTAATGAAGCAGAGAAAAATAAAACGTCAACAACAGTAAATTTAAAAGAATTTTATTAAAATTATTAATAAATAACCAATTGGTAAAGTTTTATCAGTGATTTAGGCCAGGAGTTGTTAAAGCATGTGCTGGAGATAGTGGGTAGAATTTTGGAGTTTAGGGTGTGCATCTGTGGAAAGGAGAAAAGGAAGTCATGTCATGTCACAAGACTTGATTGATGGACCCAAGACTAGGTGAGTACTTGGTGACGATTACAGGGCTATAGTTGTTTATTGTAGGTACAGGGCAAGATTAGTTACATGGAAGTTGTGTGACAGCATGAGAGATTAGCTTTTGTATAAGACGTAGGATTTGCTCCTGGCCTAAATCAATAAATCAGTACCAATATTTATAAATAATTTTAATTAATAAAATTCTTCAAAATTTGTGTATTGTTTATTCTTTTTCGGTGCTCCATTAATACAATTTATATTTTCTCATTTCAGCACCACCTGCAATATATTTATAGTCTTTTTCCTGGGAACATATCCAACCCTGTTCTATGGAGTAGCTAGTCATGCAGTATCCTTCCTTTGCAAATGGCCAAATTCCACGTATATGAATAAGGTTTTTAAACCGAAATATTGTAAAGTGTATTCTTGTTCATCTGGCCTGCCATTATCTATGAAGTGTAACAAGGTATTTTCCCTACCCTTCCTTATTTTCATTGCCCAAAGGCACTTTCATTGTCACCACTATCCAGTTCTCATTGTGGCCAGATGATAAGTATTCGGCTACTGTCATCCTTCCAAAAAGGTTCGTGCTTCTCTTCCCTCTCTCCAAAAGCTGTTACCTCTCCTTTTTAACTTGCATTAGTAGAAATAGTTGTTGGCTGGGGTCCTGTAAAAGTCTGTGATGATGATTGGTACTGCCTGAGCTAATGACAGAGTGTCAACTAAACTTTTCACCTGTTTATTGATTTCAGTAGTATTGGAATCATTGGAAATATGATCGTACTGTACAATGGTTATGAAGATTGCCAACAGGTTTATGCCACCACAAAAAAATATGCAGTTTACTAAATCTTTGCTCTATAAGCACCCAAAGACAATACAGCTGCTCAGGTGAACTAGCTCTGTATTGTAATCGAAGGTTTCCATTACCGTTACAAATACTTTCTGCGCTCCCTTGATGGTGTTGCATCCTGTTATTCAATGCCAACATTCTGGCTGAACTTTTTTGGGCTACATCTATGGTGAACTCTGACATATTTGAGTCATCAGAAGAAATAAAATTCAGACTGATTCAAACCAGTGGAATAATATGATGTTCTAACCATTTACATCTCTTAATTTTTCCACTGCATGTGAACAAATGAATTTTCTTGACAAAAGCTATCATTTTCCCTAATCTTTTTCACCTAATCAACTTAAAAATATTGAACATTTTTATTTGGTTATTATTTTAGGTATCAGGAAGTAAATATTGAATATAACCCTAACATCCCAAAAGTTTCTCCCTAGAAGAAGGCCACAGAAGTTCTGTCAAAATGTTGGCAATGAGTATCAGGACGGGGCACCTCCTGGCAGAATGTAAACAAGTTGTGTATTCTTCAACAGTGAGAAAAAAACAAATTTGAATCATCATCTACGAGAGCTATTTCTTAAATTAGGTACATTTCTTAAATTAAGTAAATTAGTGAGAATGATGCACGATTACTACAGTGTGCATGAGCATCTGCTCCCAACATGATTTGCACACTTTTAGATGCCATTTGCAGCCATATCGTCTGTTTTTGTGCTTAGCTGTTGAATTTTATAATGTTTAAGAAAAGTGATTTAGCTGCCAATTATGAGATACAATCTATAAATTTATTCTTGAGTGCAAGAAACTTGGCAGCAGCAAATATTCACCATCTGATTTGCGAAGTGTATGGTAATAATGCTATGTGTGATAGTAGAGTTCGAAGTTGGTGAGAATTTGCAAGGAAGGGCAGGTACATGATAAGCCATGCCCGGGATGACATTCCCTGATTTCTGAAGAATCTGTTCTTGATGGTGACAAGAAAATTCAAGAGAGTGGACAATTAACGATTTCAGAGTTATCAATTGATTTATCACAGTTTCAAGGTTAGTTTTGTACATCACTGTTTTGGAAAAACTGAATTATCAAGAATTGTGCCGTCAGTTTGAATTAAGACTGCTTTCTGACGATCACAAATCAAGAAGATTGGGCTGTGCTGTGTGGTTTTTTACTCTATACTATCAGGAATGAGATGATTTTTTGGGCCACATCATTACAGGAGATGAGCCTTTGATGTCTCACACGACTCCTGAGTCCAAGTTGTAGTCATTGGAATGGTGACATGTATCATCACCAACTGAAGTGAATGCCAAATAGAAAATTCAAGGCTACTTTCATTTGGGACAGTGTTACACCTGATGGATCTTCTTCTGCAAGAACTCACTGAAGAATGTAAGGTACCCGATTCCTTGCAGTGGTCAACAAGACGTCCAACCCTTTGCTCCTGAAGTTCTGCTGACTGCTGTCAGTGCAAGTAAAAACGTTAACTCGTATTTTCATGGGTTCGGAAACATCTATGAAACGACAGCAAGAGAGTAACAACTTCTCATTAGAACAACACTTTTATTTAGCATCATGCATCATTCACACATACAGAACCCATCTTCTTCCACCTTTCAGTCTCATCTGCCTGCACCAAGACCTGTCCCCCAGCCTACAGCTGTGCATTCTCTCCTCTCCACTCCTCATTCCAACGTACACCCCTCACCCAGCAGCCACACATAGCTAAGTCACTTACAAGAAGCACAACAGTCAATTCTGGTGCGTATTTTATGACCTTGAAAAAACTTCGGATTTCCATACAAAAGAGATGAAGCGTAGCTAATGCGAATACTAAAGACATTGGCTGTGTCAGGGGAAGGGTACCATTGCTTTCGTTTGCAGAATTTGCCCCTAGTATTCAAGGTATAGCTTTGATGGCTTTTATGTTGATTGTTTCTATTTCTCGTTGCTTCACAAGATGATTTTTACCTGTTGAGAATAGACTTTGGTGTTTTGTGATAAAATCCTTCTTATTTTCCAAGGCTATGGATAATTTTGCTGTCTCATTTACTTTTAGTTTGGTGATAAAGGCTGTAGATTCATCTGGCAGACTTATTTCAGTGAATACTTAGCCTACACAGTGTTTGGATTTAGATCCGTGGTTATACAAACATATTGATCCCCCATCAGTCTTTCATTGAAATCTGTTAGAATTTTATTATTCCTGTTTCCTCCTTCTATAAAGTTTATATCAAGTTAAAAGATGAATTGAGGAATAAGAAAAAAGTGTGCAAGATGGAAGAGGAAATTGAATTGCAGTGGAAGAGGAGAAATGATGGAAGGACAGGAGACACTGGAGAGATCTGTGTTCGCGGCAGACCCTGTAGAAACTCTCCAGGATGATGTGGTTACTTTAGAGACTAATGTTGGAAAAATCAAATTTATTAAACAAAAAAAATACCATACATTATTCAACATACATTGCAGAGTATTGATATCAGAGTAGAAATAAAACTTAATTTTCTAATCTAGTGTAGGAAGATCTATGTGTTCTGTCTAATCACATATTACCAACATCTCAATTTTATTGTTACATACATATCAGCCTACCTTAGCCTTAGGCTATTGTGATAAGGATTTATTGGCATAGTCTACTTGTGTAATATGTGTTGTGGTGTATTAAATGAATATAAATGTAAATAACCATCAGCATTTATATTTGCTTTTTAATCATTATGGATTCATTGCCAGGATACATATCTTGAGAGATTAACTATACGAGGTTTGTTCAAAAAGTAAGGTGAATTTTTATTTTTATCAAAAAGTATTTATTTAATCATCAATATTTATGTTGTCCCCTTCAAAGTAATCCCCCTCAAGTATAATACAGTTGTGCCAACATTTTTTCCAATCCTTGAAGCACTTCTGATAAGCAGTTTTTGGTCTACCCTTAAGCTCTTTCAGCTATGTAGTCTTTTCCTCCTCAGTCGTTGCAAATCTTCGTCCTTTCATTGGTCTCTTCAGTTTTGGGAACAGGAAAAAGTCGCATGGGGCCAAATGCAGTGAATATGGTGGCTGAGGCATGATTGTTTTGGTCAAAAAATCACTCACAAGCAACAATGGGTGAGCAGGTGAATTGTCGTGGTGCAAAAGTCATAAATTCTTTTACCACAAATCCTGATGTTTTTTTTTTTTTCATATTGCTTCTTGCAAATGGCACATGAGTTCAAGGTAATACTTCTTATTGACCGTGATGGTGATTCGACGAATCTCCAACACTATTTTCTTCACTTCTTCAACTTTTCATCTTCTCGGCTATCTTGGATGAGCTTGTGCCACTTATAAACATTTTTTTACTCAAAGTAGATTCACCGTATGCCACTGTAAACATCTCAAATGTTTTGGAGCACTTAATTCCATTTTTTACACAAAATTTTATGTGAAATCTTTGATACATTTTTTCAACAGCAGAAAATCACCGAACACACAAATCACTTCTAACATTTATGCCCCTCACAAACAATGCAAAGAATGCTATATAGTTGAAACTGCGAATATATGTGCGGGAAGAGTGTACCAAAATAAGAAGAAGAAAAAAACGAACTTTTTGAAGAAACCTCGTATATTGTACGTTTGTTGTTATTAACATAGTATTTTCCACATAAACAATATACTTAAATGGTACATTTTCTTTGTCGAATGGAAGTATTTTTCTTACGCCATTTTGGATAATGAAGATTCTGTATTCAATAGTTTCATGATTAACTAATTGCTTGAGTTGTTTCACAGTCTTAAAACCAGTTTTTTCATCATTGACAATCTCTGTATTTTACTTAACCTTAAAATGATTTTTTTTATTGTCTTTTGGCATTATGATTTAAATCACCAACTCTTTATTATATCGTTGTTAATCAAACAGAGAACAGTATGCTCAAGCATACTACTGTAGTATCTGTATTAGTTATTCAAAACTATCTCCAGACTGGATGTAGCCTAAATTAAAATTTGGTTGTAACACACATTTTGCTACTAGCTACAAGAAATGGCAACATACAAAGTAGATGGTAATTACAGTGGAGGAAATGTTTATTCTAGAACAGGAAATAAAGAAAAATGCAGAACCTACATACTATTTTAGTGAGGAGAGAAAGCTGAGGAGCGAAGAGAACACTACTGGTTTAGAGACAAGCAGGCAGTAGGGAGCACTTGAAACAACTAAACAAGTAATTAATAGCAGCAAAGAAAGAAAGCTAAACACTGCTCTGTGAAGACAGGGAGCCCACTGAATGATGCCTCTAGAAATTTCTATTGCTATGGTAGAAAACTGAGGGGAATGAAGGTATACAGACAATTGTTAAGGGTTGAGAATTATTAAAAAAAATAGAAATATTAACTAACTAAATTAATGATTTAATTTGACAATTGGGGATTATCATCCTTGAACAGGAGAGAGAAACTAAGGAGGAGCTTCTCCGCAGGAATAGAAATGAGCAGATTAAAAATTGGGAAATGATCCTTGAGGATGTTATGAACTAAAAAGCCATAAAGAGTTCAGTGTTGGTAATATTACAACAGTTGTAATGAAGATAGGGAGATATGACATTGTACCTTTCCTGGTAATATTATTCAGATAGAGTCTGGCTGCTTACCAAGAATGGAAACATAGAAGTTCATAAAAGAGGTAAGACAAATGGACTGATAGATTACAGCTCTATTACTTTCACATCAGTTGTAGGCAACTTGCTTGAGATACTGATATGCAACCTCAGGATATTAAGGAAGAAAATGGGTCGAGTAGGTGTAATATTACTTCAGATGAATTATAGGTTGATGGATATGCCTTTGAACTTTACATTATATTATTATTTAGAGTCTGGAGACTTGCAGCTTACAAGAGGACTGAAAAAGTGTGATAATCTTACTGGCCCATAAATGAAGGGTGGCAAATAGGGTTTAAAATTATAGGCCTGTTAGTTTGACATCGGTGGTGGGTAAATTTGCGAGATTAATATACAACCATATCAAAAATGTCTCCGAAGAAGAAAACTAGTTTGCAAAATAACAACATGAGTTCAGGCATGGATATTCTTATGAATCACAAGTTAATGGGCTATGTGCAAGATATTTTGGGCAAAATAGATAAAGGAGTAGAGGTGGGCGCCGCGCCGGCGTGACGCCGCAGTGTTTCAGTGGCGCGCCGCCGCCGCCGACACTTGCTTCGCGGCGTGTCCTTGAGCAATATTTCTTAACACGACATCCCGTTATTTTTATTTTTTAAAAAAGTTTTTCGTTAATTGAGTGAATTAGTTGGTGTTAAAATGACTTTGAATTAGCTGAAACTAATGTTAAAAAGCTCTCTGTAATAGTATTATATGACTGTCTAATCCAAACTAGCTTTTGTTGAAAATATTTCGGCAGTTTAGTGATAGAAGAAGCCAATAAAAAGAAAATCGTGAATTCCGATCAAGTCTATTGCTTAGCTAGCTTAAATGTAGTAAAAACAGTGAATTATTAAAGCCCTGAGTACTCAAAGTAGTAGAGAAAATGAAGACTAGAGACAAAATAGAACGCACCATAAGAGATATCAGTTGGGACAGAATCAAATGAAGACTCAAGCTGTCACTGATGCTGGAGAAAACGTGCGAAGAGAAGTTTCGTTGGCTGATAAAGAACATCATCTGTGTCTTGGTCATGGAATCCATAATCTCGTGACAGCGGAGGCATAAATAGAGTTCCAGATATTGAAACGCTCATTAAAATAAAGCAAGAATATTGTCAAGAGAATGGAATATCCCTTGCCAGAGTTAGAAGTACATGCCGAAAAGATGGAAGAAGAGTTTATGGATTTCCTTGATAACGTCCTTAATACCTACAAAAAAGGAGACCGATCCTATTTTAGAAAATGATTAGACGGATCCACACAGGAAGATTGGATGAAGTGGTTGAAAAGAGCTCGCTATTCATATCAGGATCAGGAAATATTGTATACATTCCTTTTATCAAATCTGCAATACCAACTCGATAGACACCAATTTTCTGGCACAGATTTCCATAGTTGCTGGAAAGTTTAACCCACATATGCAACCTTGAGCTAATAAAGACAAGACAAGACAAAATAAGATAAAGGATTAATCAAAGTGAGTCAAACCTTTTACACATAAAGGAGCTAGGAAAATTTTCTTAAAGGTTTCGCGAAGCAGTTGAGGTCATGTCGTCTCGAAAGATATGTACAATGAATGTGACTCTTCTGTTCCGTGCTGAAATAATTGACATCCTGAATTTTGTCTTAGATGACGAATTATTGATTACTAGCCACAAAGCTCGTCCAAAAGTGACGGGTTTAACGGACTGTTCTGGCAATTTATTTCTTTTTAGTTGCTTATTGTTATAAAATAAAGCTCAATGTGCTGTAATTACTCATCCCTTGTGATGTAGCAAAAAGTTTCAGTTGTTAATTTGGTTCAGGTTGCGTTTCAGCGTAAATACAATCTTCGCCAATATAGCCGGTAGAAAATCAAAGCTTCATTCACACGCGAATTAATAAATTCCCTGTATTACATGTCGATGTCATCATTCATCGATACCGATCATGCATCATGCGATACAAACTTGATACAAAATCTTCACAGTTTGTTACATCTTTCTTATTGTCTATGATGAAGATCGATGTTTTAACGCCTGACACAGCTTACATCCGGCTGAAATGACGACCCCAGTGAAAACGAAGGATGCTAAAAATAAATCTTAACAAATTACGTTATGTCACGTAATATTAGTTTTAATTATGGTTTGGTCGCATAGATCGCGAACAATTTGGAAATTCTTTAATTCAAACCTAAGTCATGATTTCGATATAAAAAAAAAAAAGAATGCTGATAATTAGTATGCCGTTCTAACATAAATAAATAGAATTGTTTAAAATAAAGCTCAATGCAATTCCTAGTGCCTTGCCCAATAACAAAAGGTTTTCGTTGCTATCTGGTCCGGGTTACATTTAACCTAATCACGTACTAAACTTCCGCCAGAGAAACAATTATTCAATTACACACGTATTAATGTATCTATATATCGCATTTTAGTGGTAATAACGCATCGCGATATAAACTAAATCAAAAATCTTTACAGGTTATTCCATCTTTCTAAAAGCAACTAATAATTAGATAATATGCCGTTCTAGCATTACATTTCTTACTGATTACTTAAATTAATAGAACTGTTATGAAATATAGCTCAATGCAATTCCTAGTGCCTTTCCCTATAACAAAAGGTTTTCGTTGCTATCCTGGTCTGGGTTGCATTCCAACCTTATCACATACTAAACTTGCCGCCCAAGAAACAATACTTCAATCACACGCATATTAATACATGTACTATATCGCATTTTAGTGGTAATAATGCATGGCGATATAAACTAAATCAAAAATCTTTACGTGTTATTCCATATTCCTTTTTTATATTCGTGATTCGGATAGATACTAACGGCTTTGAATGGCTGACACAGTTACATGCGGTTGAAATATGGCATTAGTAAAAGCAAAGTAAATTAAAAATAAATCTTAACAACTTACGTCATTCCATGTAATATTAGTTTGAATTGTAGATCCGAATATTGTGGAACTACTTTCATTAAAATAAAGCAATGATGAAAGTAACAGAACACTTAAGAAAACAAATTAAATTATTTTAAAAAAATTAAATGACTTATGCCCTCTGTTGCCAACTGTTGCTCAGTTCTAATAACAATCTATCAAAATTGCCGCTAACATTGAAAAAATTAGGGCTTTTATCTTACATATCTGTGGCCAAAGATTTTAACGAATACTTTTACATAAAATGAGTATTACGTAAATATAAGCATCTAATGATTGATAGGTCGATTTAAACTCAATACATACGTTTATTTCAGTGTTATGTCAATTAATTTATTCGCGGATGCTTAGAAATGAAATACGTCACCAAGAAAATGGCGTAAAGCTTGACATAATAGTGCGACGTATAGACTGACGTCAAGCCGTGACAGGTGACGTCATATGTGACAGCTGGCGTTTTATATTAATAGATGTTTTGGCTTAATCGCAGCATGGTGGCAGAAATTAACAAACAATTCGTTGACACAAGAATGGTCGTAGCAGTATCACTTTTGGATTATCGTTTCATGGGTCTCAAAGAAGTAGACTCATATTTGGAGTCAATACAAAAGACCAGTCTTCCTTTCTTGCCTCATATATCAAAGAAGTAATCACTGCCCTTAATGTACCAAAAACAAATGAAGGTAGGGATCATATTGCTTCTACAAACTCCACCAATGATAAATCGTTGCTGCAAAAACTATCGATGAGACATCGTAGATATGACTATCCAATCGATCAAGAATGTTGGAGGTATTTACTTCTTCCTGTACAACAGATCCTAAAGATAGAAATCTTTTAAGTTACTTGAACGGCAAAAAAATAAATAAATAAAAATTTAAAATGAAAAAAGCCTTAATTCCTGTTTTCCCGCCCCCGTCAAGAGTTTTCTTCGTGTGCCTGCACAAGCACACCGGGCGAAGGAGTATTTTCTGTGACTAGGTTAGTCATTTTTGCGAGAAGGTATAGGACAAGCTCAGTTCGCATTAATAAAATTATCTTTACACACGATAACTACAAAAAGTGCAAAAATTTGCAAAATTTTGACTATTTAAGTGAAACGTTACTTATTTTTTCTTTGAGGCTAAGTATTGATATATACAAATATCATAAAATATAAAACAGTCTCGCCGCCGGCGTTACGCCGCCGCCGGCTGAAAATGTTCGGCGCGCCGCCGCCGAGATTTTAGCAAGCGGCGCCCACCTCTATAAAGGAGACCAAATTATCTGCAATTCATTTAAAATAGTGAGTCATAAAATGGCAGTAAATAAGGTAAACAGTATATTTGTGTGGTCTTGTAACCGGATAACATAGTTCGATTTACCGCACATTCCACCTTTCAGTGTGGGAGGGGGGAGATCACGATTTTTTTCATAAAAATCATTGATTTTTAAAAAAAATCAAGTTAATCATAATTTTTTGTATTATTTTTATAAACACTGTAACTCAACTATTATCTGTGAAAAATTAAACACAGCAGAGAAGAGGGGATTTCCCTCACTTTGTTTCAACAGCTGGCACCGATAAAATGTGTTTCTATGAGTTATTCAACTTTTTGTGCTATAAAATTAAATAAAAATGCTTGATGGTAGACATAAAGATCTCATCTGGCAATACTTTTTTTTTTTTTTTTTTTTTTTTAGAAAAGAATAGATTATCAAAAACTGGATACAGAGCTATTTGTAAGACGTGCAAAAAGGAATTTGCAGTGCTTTATTGTGTGAATGAAAATTCACAATACAGTGAGTAAAATTGAAAAAATTGGATGTTATTGAGATTGGCAAATACTTTTGGTGATATTTATAATAATGTACCTATGGGAAACTAGTCCCAGCAGTATGTCTAATTAGTAGTGAAAAAAGACGTAACTTTTTTCCTTGTTGATTTAAATTTTGTTTTTGCTAATTGATTCCTTTACAGCTACATTTTATTAAGATTATTTAAAAAGTTTATGTAGAAACATCTACTGTATTCATGCACAACCTCTTGCAATCGCCAGCCACCCCATGCATAAAATCCTGATAAAAATAGGTAAAGACACAAAATTAACACCACTCTCCCAGCACAATAATTCTACAAGTTCTTCATTAAACAATGACACTTGTGCACCACTGTCATTTAAAAAGAATAAATATGGAAACCTGATCTCATTTTTAGTAAAAATGGAACAAAAAAAACCATTTTAAACTTGCTCGCTGGCTACTCGCCACCATCACTTAAGGATATATCCGTTAAATTACTAGTTGAAATATACCTAGAAGAAAAGGAAAAATGTTACTCAAAACTTTCAAATGATTGTGTCAATTTGTCTATTATGTTTGGTCAAATATTCAGAATGACCTTATTATTTGTGCCACACTTACAAAAGAGCAAATGAAGTATTTTTGTTTGACACCATAGTCATATCTGGAAAGCCACATAGTCTGAATATCTTGTTAAACTTGCTACATATTTAATAGAAATCTCGCTATAATTGTAGAGTTGCAAATTTTATAACAAATGGCCAAAATGAAAATATTAAAGTGAAAATACTTTATGGTCACTCAGCACATTTGCCAAACTTAGTGTGAAAGGATTTGGAAAGAAACATGTACAAATTATCAAATATTGCTGAAACAATCACACTGCAAATACGCTGCTTAAAGAAGAAAATGTGAAAGCTTTAGTATTGCCACAAGATGTTCATTGGAACACACTGCCTGATTGGTTTGAAGTATACATTGTAATTTAGCAAAAAGTCGAAAACATGCTAATAAAAAGATGTCTTGAATAATTTATGAAGATACTGAAACCAATATCACTACACTGGATTCTATGTATATATATATATAATGCATCAGTATCAGATGCAGTAAAGGCAAGGAAAATACTTGAAGCCAAATTCAGTGAAACTAACATTAGCCGTATATCTAAGTTTAAAAAGAGATGCCCAGCCACTTTTTGATGTAGTTATTAGATCCAACACAATCTGAATTCAAGGTGACAGAAGAAGATTCACCAGTTTTACTGCCAATTATAAAACTAAAGTCACAATCAAAACCCTTCAAATCTGCGATGTTTACTGAAGAAATTTTGAAAAATATCACAGCTCTGGAGTTGCAGAAATCAAAAAACATATTTTTAATGAATAATTACAGTCCATTTAAACCCAATTTGAAGTATCATCAGGAAAGAGTATTTTCTATATTTGGACTTTAAATTCACAAAATAGGTGGCGACAGAGAGAGCAGGAAAATTTGTGTTTCTTTTTAAGTATTACAATTCAAACATTGATTAGGTATGTCTACATCTACATGTATACTCTGCAATTCACAAAACTGTGGGTGGCAGAGGGTGCTCAGCACCAAACCTAATCTCTTGTTGTGCATTCCAATCCCTAACGGTACGAGGGAAAAAAGAATTCATATGAGAATCAGTGCGGCACCTTATTTCTCTAATTTTATCTTTCCTGTCATTCAGACCAAAATAGGTTGGTGGACGAAGTATTTCACTACACTCGTAAGTGAAACTGGGAGTACGCATGTTTACCAATAAGTTTATACAAAATGTGTGTCGTCTATCTACCAGAGACTCCCAGCCTAGTCTACTAATCAGTTCTGTAACGCTTTCATAAGGACTGTAGCAAGTGGTCACGAATTGAGCGACTCTTCTCTGTACTTTCTCTATTCTCTCAATCAACCCCAGATGGCACAACAGTAGTCCAACAAGAGATTTGTACGCTATCTCCTTTGTTTGTTCATTACAATTTTTAAAGATTCGACCTAGGAACCGCAGCCTAGAATTAGCTCTACCTACCAATGTATTAATATGTAAGTCCCATTTCATGTTCCTTTGTACTGTAACTCCCAAATATTTCATAGAATCGACCATATCAATAACTGAACTATTTACCTCATATTTCTGAACAATCGGATTCTTTTTGTTAGTTATTCTCATTGTCTTACACTTTTTAATATTTAGTGTGAGTTGCCACTCAGCGCGCCATGCCAAAATAACATCCAGATCACACTGGATTTCTAAACAATCGGCCAATTTCCTTACTTCCCTATAAATAACCGCATCATCAGCAAACAATCTAAAAATGCTTTTAACTTTGTCTCCTAGATCGTTTATAAAAATTAAGAAAAGAATTGGTCCTATTACACTTCCTTGAGGTACACCCGATGTAACATCTAGATTAGAAGAATTTTCTCCTTTAACAACGACATATTGCGATCGACCATTTAGAAAATCCTTTATCCATTCACAAAGCTGATCCGATATACTGTACGCTCGTAGCTTCGCTAAAAGGCGGTTGTGTGGCACAGAGTCAAAGGCTTTCTGAAAATCTAAAAAGATTGCATCTACTTGTGAACCTGCATCAATCATTTTCATTACTTCGTGTGTAAATAGGGCCAGCTGTGTTTCACATGATCTTTTATTCCGAAATCCGTGTTGATTTGTTCTAAGCAAATTATTTTCATCTAGAAAATTCCTAATGTTCAAGCATATAATATGCTCCATAACAGATGTTATAGATATGGGACAGTAGTTTCCAGGATCGCTTCGATCAGCTTTCTTGAAAATCGGAGTTACTTGCGCTATTTTACAGTCTGAAGGTACTTTCCGCTCTTCTAGGGATTTACTGAATATATCGGACAGAAATGGCCTGATTTCCGCCGCATACTCTGAAAATACTCTTACTGGAATTCGATCTGGGCCAGGTGCTTTCCCCCATTTCAGGAGCTGTAATTGCTTTATGATACCTGCAGTATCTATTCGTAAACAGGAATGCTATCCTTATTTTCGTCAGTAAATGAATTTTTGAATACAGTATTTAGTACGTTAGCTTTTTCGCAGCTTTCATTAACCTCGGACCCTTCACGATCTAGTGCTGGAATATTGCTGTTGGTACAACTGACTTTTTGAACATACAACCAAAATTTTTTTGGGTTTTCTGCGAGACTCTTAGAGAGAGAGTGTTTGAATGAAA
This sequence comes from Vandiemenella viatica, assembly GCA_031002005.1. NCBI lineage: Eukaryota > Metazoa > Arthropoda > Insecta > Orthoptera > Morabidae > Vandiemenella > Vandiemenella viatica. The sequence continues at coordinate 118,041,012 of JARYHS010009186.1, read as the reverse complement.
ATCGTTGAAGGCCTCACGCATCACATTCTTCTTACGTCCTCTTAACTCAGCCAAGGTTTCTAAATCGCTGCGAGACCTCTTCCTTCTGTAGCGTGCGTGTATCCTTCTTTGTTTTTTGAGTAATCTTTTGACTTCGCATGTGTACCACGGTGGATCATTCTCCCCATTTATTTTCCGCTTCGGTATATGTACTTCCATACCTTCCCTGACTGTATGTATAAATCAAGGCTACATCTCTTCAACGGTGTCCTTTGTTAACTTAAAGTTATGGTAATTATTCCTCAGGTAGATTCTAAAACATTCCTTTGAGGCCTTACTGAATCTGTATACAAACCGTCCATTTCCCCTTTTTCGCTTGGTCATTAATTTGATAGTCGCAATTACCGCTTTGTGATCGCTTATTCCAGTGGTCGTTGAAATGTCGGTGAATAATTCTGGCCTGTTAGTAACCAGCAAATCTAAAATGGTTTTGCTACCGTTATGACACCGCGTAGGTTCATTAACTAGCTGCTCGAGATGATTATTCGAGAACAATTCGAGAATTACCTCAGAAGGTGGCCTTATCCCTGATACCAGTAATGTGAACATAATTACGCCAGTCGATATAAGGCAGATTGAAGTCGCCTCCCAGAATCATTGCATGATCCTGAAAACGGCTAGCTATACTGTTAACATTAGTTCTTAATTCCTCGGCGATAGCTATGTCAGAATCGGGTGGACGGTAGAAGGCGCCTATGACGATTTATGACCCAGCAACATTGAGTTTAATCCATATGATTTCACAGATAATATCGACGTCTATTTCATTACATGGGAGGTATTTACTAACAGCTATAAATACCCCACCTCCATAAGAATGTAATCTGTCTTTACGAAAAACGTTCATGGTATTTTTAAAAGTTTCGGCAGAACTTATTTCCGGTTTTAGCCAACTTTCTGTACCGATAATGATATCCGCTTCTGTGCTATAAGTAACACTTTCAAGTTCTGGTTGTTTGTTACAAACGCTTCTACAGTTAATTACGAGTACTTTTAACTGTTGTGACTCTTTTACGTTCCTCCTACATTCCGGTGTTGCATCTGATTGGGTTGCCCGTAACTGTATTTCGTGTTTTGGGTCTTCCTCCCTCAGCCTAAAAAACCACCCAGTGCATTCCACACGACCCCTGCCACCCGTGTAACCGATTCACGTGTGTAGTGCACACCTGACCTATTAAGGGGAACCCTACATGACTCAACCCTATGGTGGAGATCAAGAAATCTGCAGCAAATATCATCACAAAAAACTTCGTAGTCTCTGGTTCAGCCCCTCAATATGGCTCTGAACCAGAGGTCCACAATCAACTCTGTCTTCAGTGCTACAGATGGTTAGCTTCGCCGATATCTTGCGGCCACTGGCCACAGAGTTAACCCTTTCAGCCGCCGACCCAAGGCGACAAGCATTGTTGGTGCCAAAGTGAGCCACAATCTGCAGTTGGCTACACCCCGTCCGTTCTATGGCATCCGGGATGGCGTGCTCCACATCTCGGATCAGACCACCCGGAATACACACTGAATGGACGTTGGATTTCTTCCCCGAGTAATCCGCCATTTCCCTAAGGGGCTCTATAACATTAGAGCTCCTAACTACCAGAATACCCTTCTGCGATCGCCCAGACCTAGCAGGCTGAGAGGCCGTCAGCTCACAGGACGACAATTGTGGGACAGAATCAGCCTCCGACAATATGTCATACCGGTTGGACAGTCGAACAAGTTCATCGTCTTGGCCTTTAAGCCTGTTTGACTGCCCCCAAGTGAGGCTTCGAAGTCTGGTAGCCATATGCCAGTCACCATCAGGTGACTGAGGCACAGTCTCCAGCTTTTCAGCCTGAGTTGCAGGTACAATTCTCGACATAGGTGAATCTGTGAGCGGCATGGCTACATCAGGTTCCCCAATATCGCATCTGCTGCAACTTTCTATGGCAGCTTCCAGCTGTGTAACTTTTGCTAACACAGCTGCAAGCTGTGCATGCAGATCAGTCACCTCAGCTCGCGTCTGCACACAGCAATCACAGTCCCTAGACATACTGCTTTTTAAAATCGAAAAAAAGAAAAATTAACAGAAACTCGAACTAATCTGTATTTCAGATAAACTGCAAAAACTCGGTGAGAATACTAATCAAATCCACACACCACTAAAGATAAAATGTCAAGCTAAATCACGCTACTTTACTGAGTGACCGTCCAACTGCAACTAACCTCTACTTTCTACAAAAGTAAACACTCAGAGATGTACTTCGATTAATCCTATATATGACAATGTGATTAAATCACTAATTTTTATTGAAAAAATAATTTGATTCCATCGATTAAAATTTAGAGTTTAACCATGCCAACCCTTTCTGTCTTGGCTGGGCAGTTTTTCATAGAATCTGAACCACAGAACATCCTGGTGGAGCCCATATGATTAAGCTGAATGGCCACAGTGGGATTTAAACTATGGACTCCAGAGGAAGTGACTCAAAAGCATTGGAGTGTATGGAAAAAAAATGACTCGCAGAGTAGAATCCAAAGGATAAGGTTAGGAAATGTAATATCAGATGAGTTGGAAGTGTAAATGGGAGTGCCACAGGGTAATGTGTTGGAATCACTTCTGTTCATTATTCTAATGAATGACTGTTTTGGTGCATAACTTAAATTGTTTGCTGATGACAAAGAGTTATACATTGGAATTACAATGGTAGAAGACTGTGAACAGTGATAGGTGGATATGGACATTATATCTACCTGGGTAGGTCAACATGGAATGAAGATAAATACCATAATTTTTTTGTGATTATAGGGTGTGGGTGGAATTGCATGTCATATAAATATCTTGTCATAAAATTTGATTCTAAACTCCATTGGTAAAGGGTAGAGAGTGGTTTCAAAATCTGTCATTTTTGGAATGCTTGTTGAGGGAGTGAATCAGAGAAGTGAGGTAACTGGTTTACCGAGTGTGGTGGGTGAATGGTTAACGCTCTGGTCTCATATTCGGGAGTTCAGCGGTTCGAATCCCCGTCGGGGCATCCAGATTTGGGTTTTCGATGGTTTCCCCAAATCACTCCAGCTGAATGCTGGGATGCTTCCTACAGAAGACCATGGTCGAATTCCTTTTCGTTCCTTGTCCCCACTACCATTCCACCTTTAATGACCTCAATGTCGACGAGTTTTAAAGCCATAAGTAAAAAAAAATGGAACTGATTTACAAATGAGTGTAGTAATGGACCAAATACAGGAGTGGGTGCTAAGGAATACTAAGTTTGTTGCAGCACTCAGTCTGTAACTAATATGATAAAGGAGCTGGGTTGATATCATTAGAAGAAAGGAACCATGTGAATACAGTGCTAGTAGTGCAAACAGCATATATTTGCTATGAGTCTTGGTTGGATATTGGAAGCAGTAGTTCATGGAAGGCAAGAGATTGTGATAACAAGCTAGCATTTAATGTCAGCACAACGGAATGGAAAAATTTTGTTTCTGGAGAAAGGAATTGGAATAAATTACCATGGAAAATGAACAAATTACCAGAAACACTGAAAGAATTTCAAGATTTAAAGAAAAAATCATGAAATGGAAAAGTGGGTTAGGAGGAGAATTTCCATATCCATGCCTTGCTCCATAGCAATTAAAATGTAACTTCTTGTATTAACAGTCAACATTTTTGATAGAATGTTGCCACAATTGTTGTGCTCTGTATCACAATAATTAAATATTTGATTTTATCATCTTCTTATAAACAAACACCCAAGGGTAATTTAGGTGTTGTTAATATACACATTCTTTGCTATTTGATTCCATGTTGTTAAGACAGTGTACTTATTGGAAGATTGTATGAGACACTTATTTTTTTCCAGGTAGTGGAAAGGTAAACTTGTATTTGAAATTATTTAGAAATTATACAAATATAATATTGAAAGAGAAACTTGTAATAATTTTTGTTTCGTTGAAAACCAACATTTCAATTTAATGATGTTATTTGATATACCAAGCCAAGGCAAACAAATTCTTCATACTGCAACCAAATTGATTAGTAGTTAGTCTTACGTGGAAAAATGGAATTTGTGTTAGGACTGAATAGTCTGTCAACATTGATTTTATCAAGCCTGGTGTATGTGTGAAGTCATTCAAGCCTGGCATTGAGAAGACCTAGATTTGTTTTGTAATTCAGTGTATTATCAGTATGGCTTTCCTTTTTTAAAAAAAAAATAATAATAATTATAATTATACCAGACAAAAAATTATGATTTACTGACTTAAAAAATCCTAATTGCTATTTTTTTTCCCCTAGTTTGCAATGATAGAAGGTAGTATTACTGTTATATTGAAAATTGCAACTGGATCAGAAATTTATTCAGAAACATTTGTAGAAACATTGCAGTTTTAACGTGCTATTTCTGTTGGACAGTTACATAAAATTTTCAGTGTATGTTAAGACTGATGTTTTCCCTGGCATATATATACTGCTGCAAATCAAATCAAAACTTTTTAAAGGTGTCCTAAATAGTATCCAACCAAGCAAAATTCACTTGTGTCCAAGTATGTTAATAATTGACACCAAACTTCTGTATAATGGCCCACCTCATTCATGTTTTTCTTAAAATTTTCAGTTTCCTTATTCAGGGAGCCGGAAAATTTTAATTTTATAAGGATTAAGAGTGGCAATCTGTATTTGTGGTCTGATATCCATCATCATCATCATTAGCTATTTAGATTTTTCCTGAGAATCATGACCCTGTTAAATTTCTCACAATATTCTTGACTGTGTGCTCCCCATCAAGGCCAGTTTAAGGCTACCGCAAGAACCGCAGTCGCAGGGCGCCCCAAGCTTGAGGGGGCCCCGCTATGATCCCCTTCAAAATTTGTCCTTACTTAAGGAACAATTTTCCTGCTAAAATAAATAATCTAAAAATTTAGAATGTTAACAAGCTGCGTTCACAATAGTCCTAGTCTCTACAGCACTTTCAATGTTGATCCTATTTTCCCATAAATAGGACAAAATACCCCTATTGTCAATCTGCGACGTGTTTGGTGTTATTTTAGACATTAAGAACTTGGCAACAATTAAATACAATCTCAACATATTATGGAGAAAACTTGCAGATGCTTTGAGAGACGTTAAACACAGTCAGAAGAACTAAATTCTGAGGCTCTTGGAAATGAATTGGAACTGTTGTCCTCTATGCTTCCACAAGAAACCAACACATGTTTGGAAGTACTTCAGTACATCTTCAAAAACAACTTGCAAAAAATTTTCCCAAATGTATCAATTGCGTTAAGAACTGTTGCCTCTGCAGAACGTAGCTTCTCCAAGTTAGAGATAATTAAAAACTATCCCAGATCTTCAATGGGCAACAAGCAGCTAAGAGGTCTTGCCATAATAGCAGTGGAAAGGCAAATTGCGCGTTAGTGCAGGTATTCGCTGCTTACAAAGCAAGAAAAGTGATGATTTAGGCGAGTAATTTTTAAAGTAATTTTATTTGTTTATTTTATTTATTTATTTTATTTATTTATTTTATTTATTTATTTTATTTATTTATTTTTTTTTATTTATTTATTTTATAATTCAGTAGGATTTTCGTGTGTGTGTGCGCGCATATAAAGTCACGAAAATTTTCAAAAGTCTAGGCAAAAGTACATCAAGAAATTAAGTAGGGGGCCTCAAAATCAAACTTAACAGGGGGCCCCGAAATTCCTTAAGCCGGCCCTGCTCCCCATCCTTGCAAATCTTCAGCTTTTTCAAAAAATTGCTGGAGAAGTAAACTGGTGATATTCATTTGATCAGCCATTGTTCCCACCATCCTTCATTGTGGTCTTTTTTTTTCCCTCAACCTTCTCTTCCATGATCAGTTTCTCCAAATGTTCACCATATCTTCTTACTGGTATTATTTTAGTGAAATTTGTTCATGGGTGCTGCCTTACAAGAAGTCAAGGACATCATAGAATATCATTCTGATCCTACATAGTATTGTGTTGTGGAATTTCTCTTTAAAGTAACTTCCATATGATGTACCATTGTAATTTATGTATTTTGTGAATTAACTGTAATAAATCAGCAAGTGAAATTTCAATTGATGGTGGGTGGTTTGTTTGTCAATGTTAAAACTGTGGTAGGACCATCATTTGATGATGTATGAAGGAAAGTCATTCATAAAAATCTCTTTGTTTGGTATATTTTGCTTCAGACAATGCCATCTTGTGTTTAAGATATACCATGATCCATAGAATGTGAACATCACTAGAATAAAAAATAATGCCATTTTTCCATATTTAATGCCTATTAGAAAGTCACTTAATAACTAGATAAATAAGATACATGCCATGCTTGAATAGCACTATATGCCTTGCACAAGGCTGTTACTTACCACTACTTTAAGAGCATTAACAGTATGATCTAATACTGTGCTGAGTTGTATTTTTATCAGCCAGGTAATGTAGAATGGCATATCTTGCAGAGTTATCTACATTATTGGCAACATACCAGCTTTCCTTCGGCCACTTTTTGGCAGACTTCATTGTCAATTATGACAGTTTCCAGCCCCAGCCCAGTTTGCCAGAAACATATTTGCCTCCAGCATCTTTTTCTGAGGCATGTTCCCTGATTAGAAGCACTTGTTAGTTTCACAGAGCCCCATTGGCTGTAATTTTCTTTTAGGATTCGTGTTGATGATCCTGCACAATCTGGGGTCTCATGATTTTTGTTATTCAGAAAAATCACTTAATTTCTTGAATCATTGTACCAATAATTAAGGCTAGACAAAATAAATCATCACTTACCAAATTTGAAGGCTGATACAAAATGCAAGGCAAACACAAACATACAATATTTCCGTTTAAAACTTTATTCATGTAAGGACGATCGGGACATTTGGCAAGGGAAGTGTGCATCTACCACAGCTTACCACATGACTAGCTTGGCCATAAAAAAGACAATAAATAAATTTAAAAGAATGTTGTTTAATATGCTAAGCAAGTAAACAGCAAGTGATGGATTTATTGATAGGATGTCTGGTATCCAGGATATTTTGGTACACAAGTTCCCGTTTCTGAAGTTCAGTTGTGATGCTGGTTTCTAGGAAAAGTGTGACCACACTCACTGTAAAGCAGTTGCTGAGGTTGTTTAATAGTTTTAGTAGTTAAATGCTTCCATTGTTGCCATGATATGTATAAAAAAACTGAATTTCCATTATTGTAGCCTACCTTATTGCAAAAGTAAGTAATTCAAGTAATACTTGAGCACACTGATTTGTCGTCGCTTTTATTAGTTTGAAGTTTGTTTCTTTTATTGTAAATTCCCTCCTAATTTTTAATATGTAGTTTTCATTTTCTCGGTACAGAATATTATCTTCTGTTTCTTTCTTAGTTCCATTTTTTTAGTAATCCCACCTATAACTGTGTTATTTCTATAGGACAACTGGTAGGAAAAGGTTTCAAAGTTCTGTACTTGTTGGAGACAGTGATGAGGGGATGTACGAGAGAAGTCAAGGAATTGGGTTACAAAACTTTGGTCAGACCATTGCTCGAATATGGTAGTGTAGTATGGGACCGTCATTTTACGTATCAAATACAGGAGTTGGAGAGGGTGCAAAAAAGGGCTGCTAGATTTGTTTCTGGAAATTATCGCAGAATGCAATCAGTGACACGGATATGATAAAGGAGCTGGAATGGGATTCATTGCAAGACAGGAGGAGAATGAGGAGGGTCATGGGAGTGTACAGGGCATATACTGGCGATGAGGCATGGAAAGATATTGCAATAGGTATGAAAAGTAGTGCATGGAAGAGAAAAGATGACCATGACCACAAACTGGCACTCGATTTCAGGCACAAGGGTGTAGGAAGATTCTCTTTTTTAGGTAAGGGTGTCAGGGATTGGAATGAGTTACCAAGAGAAATGATGAATAATTTACCGAAAACTTTGAAAGAATTTAAAGATAAAATTTGTAGAGGGCAAATGTAGGTAGGTGCAGTATAGGGGGAAGATGGGTGTGTAGGAAAATTGCCACCGGAGCCTGTGCTCCATTGCAATTAAAAATTAAATTAAATATTTCTATGTTTTAAGATAGCTATTTTTTTTTTCAAACTCTTGAATATAATAGTTGGAGATAGAAACAGTTTCTCACAGCTGAAGAATACTTTTAAAATTGTTCAGAAATAGTTAAGTCTTAAAGAACTAGTATTTATGTCTGAAGAGCTTTTTACCAAAAACGTTCAGCTACTAATTTAGGTTACTTATTGTTTTTGGCATGTAGCTATGTGTTCATTTGAGATTGGAAAATATGGGTTCTATGTGGTGTATTATATAATTTCCATAAAGTGAAACTCCTTTCAATTTTTTATTGCTTATTATCAAAAAATTAAATTGGCGGTATTATTTTTAAAATGGAGTTCCAGAATTGTCTTGGAATTTGGATAAAATTACATCAAGGGCAAGTAAAAACAGGCGAGATATTTTTGTTGTTTCTTTTAGTGAGCGTAAAGAAGTATTAAAGCCAAAAATTGTGTTATAAAAAAGTGTTATAAGAGAATTAATTAAAAGTGAAGAATTTCAGTAAAATTGTACTTCAGTTTTACCAATATTTTACTCATAATGTTTTCTGCTTTGCTCTGAAATATCATCCATCTGTCCATAATCATTTTTGCGTTAATCAGCACAATTTTTCTTTTGTAATGAGAACATTACAGTTGTAGTTCTGTTAACTGAACTTCTCTCGTTTATTATTTCAAAGCCTGAGAATATTAGTTTTGATGGAAATGTGTTTGTCTATAGTTGCACATGTTTTGTGACACTCCTATGTTCATAGTATTTTGATATCACATTAACTGGTTGTTAGTAACATTAATTAATATTTGTTCTTTAATTCAGATCAGTTCTTCCTCTTGTTTTAGATAAACAACTTGCTGCTGATAAGCCAGCTCTTAAACTGATATTGAAGGTGGGTAGTTCATCAACACCAGAGCACAGCAGTGATTCGCCTGGTCCGCCACCAGCCATTCCTCCTCCTCAGACAAATGCTAACCTTGCTGTTGGAGCAATGGCAGTAGCAGATGATGAATCCCATCACTCAACAAACTCTCTACATGCTAAAGAAGACTCACATGGCGATAAGCAACATAAGAAAGCAAAAAAGAAAAAGAAGAAGAAAGAAAAAGAAAAGGACAGAGATAAGCATGAAAGAAAGCACAAACATCATCACAAGGTACAATATTTAAATTTTTACAAAGACTCATTTACTATCTTATCTAAGTTATTATTCCACTGTAATTTTTGTAATATATATCTATAATGTAAGTACTTCATAATTTCCATTTTTCAGAATGTTTGTTCATATCTGTTTACTTCTGTGATAAAATTCTCACATTATACTTCAAGAGTCAAAATCAGTTTTGATTCTGAAGTTGTTGGGTTATAAAAATGATAGCCAGTTTTTTGTGATTTCTATTGTTTTGCACTATTTTTGTATGAAACAAAAGTGCTACTGAAGCATCCATCATCATCCTGGACAGTTCCCACCCTCCTATCTTTTTCTATTCTGTTAATCCATCTATTGCCACGGTCTTGAGACTTTTTCTCTAGCAATTTCAAATAATATATTTTCATCCTTACATCACTCATCGATCATTTTGTAAATACTTCATCAAATCTACACATCCATGTACATTGCTCTACGCTGATGATATGTTCACCTGGAAGTCTCTACAAGAATTGTAACAACAAATCCAATGAAGGGAAACTTTCCTCAATAAATGCGGCATGTGATTTAATGTCCAGAAGACCAAGTACTAGGGGGTACCCAAAAATAACTGGAATAGCATTGGTGTAGGCGGAGCTTGTGTAGTACGTGTTTCGGCCGCAACTCATTGTCAGTTCAGTACCACCTGTTTTGTCGACCTGGCTTGTTCTGTTAATCTGCAGTGATTGTTTTTGTTAGCACTGTTTTGTTATTGTTTCGTTTTTGATGGTGGAAAGTTTAAGTGAACAAAGTGCAGCTGTAAAATTTTGTTTGAAATCTACACAGTAAAAATGCTTCTGAAACTGTTTTCATGTTGAAAACAGCTTACGAAGATGATGGGAAAAAACTCATGTGTACAAGTCCTTCGCTCGGTTTAAAAATGGCGACATGTCGATTGATGACAAACCTCGTTCTAGACATCCATCAACTGCCCAAATCGACGAAAATGTTGAAAAAATTCGAGAGCTTGTGCTACCAAATAGTCGACAGACAATTGACCAACTATCAGAGACTAGTGGGTTATCTTGGAGCTCGGTTCAGCAAATTTTAACCAAAGCTTTGGGAATAAGAGGGTTGCTGCCAAGTTTGTTCCTGCATCACAACAATGCACCTGCACACACAGCTGTCTCTGTTAGGCTCTTTTTGGCTTAAAATGGCATGGTTCCGCTGTCCCACGCACCTTACTTGCCTGACTGGGCTCCGTGCAACTTTTTCTTATTTTCACGCATGAAAAGGGGCTTGAAAGGACATTGATTTGACAAGATCGAAGAGGTCAAGAAAACGGATGATGGAGGAGCTGTCAGCCATTTCTAAAAGTTACTTCAAAAAATACTTCGAACAGTGGTAGCACCAGTGTGACAAATGTATTGGTTGTAATGGAGAGTATTTTGAAGGGGATAACGGGTTTTTTTATTTAAAAAAAATTAAAATATATAACTTTTAAAAAATAATGCCTTTTTTGGGTACCCCCTTGTACATGGAGTGTTTAGTTCCAAGTGATGGGTCTGTTAGATCGACAGTGTTGAATTTCGTAAGTCATCTGAATACAAATACCTGGGAATAGTGCTCTGTTCAGATGGTCAGACACTCCCAGACATCTGAAACAGTCAATGCAGCCTGGATGAAGTGGCGTCAAGTCGCAGGAGTCCTGTTTGACCGGAATGTGCCATTGTACCTTAAATCAAAGATTTACAGAACCATCGCTCAACCAGTGGCACTGTATGGAACCAAATGTTGGCCAGTCACGAAAAAAACAAGAACAACAGCTGCATGTCATGGAAATGAAGATGATTCGCTGGCCACAGGGACTCACTAGATTGGACTGCATCAGGAATGAGAACGTCCGGGCAGCATTTGCTGTGGCTCCAATCCCTGAGAAAATGTATGAGGTTCGTCTGGATGGTACAGCCATGTGTTATGCAGCAACGACATCTCAGTGGGAAGAACAGCACTTCACATAAGACCGGAGGGCCAAAGACCATGAGGGAGACTCACGAAGTGTTTGCTGGACACCTTGCAGGAGGACATGCATCTAGTCAATGCCTCACCTTGGCTCCCGTTATGTACCTCACCATGTGTAACAGATAAATACTTGGATTTACCAAAAAGAAAAGTATAGCAAAATGAACCACCACTTACCTTTGATGATGGTTTCATAGTGTGAACACACACAAAAAAATACAAGAACAGGAAAAAAAATGAATATTTCGGGACTTGACCCTTTGTCAACAGGAGAACATTTCACTATCCATTTTTTGTAAATCCATTCACTACTTAGCTCCTATTATTTCCTGGTTACCAGATAAAATACTTGATAATAGTAACAATTAAAATGCCGCTAGGCAATGAAAATAAAGTGTAGGGAAAGTAATCAAACCATTCACCACAGAGAAAGGCAGGAGGGACACGACGAACACACAAAGACAAAGAAACTTTACAATATTTTGGTAAAAACCGTACTCGTGTTGAAGTAAAGAATAGGGAATGTTTCTAAATATTGTACATTAGTGTTCATCTCATGTTTTGTATATTCATCCCATCCTTTGATATATACATTGCCCAAAAGCTGTTAGTCATGTTATAGGTCAGGGATATGGCAAGGAGATCAAATCTGTACACATACAGACCTACCACATGACTAAATCCACAGATGAACAAGGTGCAAAAGTTGGGAATGGCAATGGTGACGAGGGGAGAAAGTTGACCAACATAAATTCAAGAAAACGTAATTTCTCTAACAGCTGGTCAAAATTAATTAAACTAAAATAAGAGCATGAAAAATATTTTGGCTCAGTTAATATATATAAATATAAAAACAAAATAAAAAATTAATTTTGATATTTATTACGGCATAAGTGGTAGGTTTAGTAGTAGGGTCTTTACAGAGATTGGGCCGGAGAGATGCCACGTGTCAAGGATATGTTGATAGACTAGTTGCCATCTGCGTAGTTCCGAAGGTGTAGTAGTATCAGGTAAAACTCATTAATAACTCTCACTGTAAAACAGGTGTTGAGATTGTTAGAGTTGTGTAAACTGATTGGGCCTGCCTCTCCATAGTTGAGTTTCTGACAGCTCTCACTGTAAAACAAAATATGTACATTATCAGCCTTATTGAAAAATGCACAGTGAACGTTTTGGTAGGTTATTGATTGTTATTATAAAAGTTGTTTGTAGGAATATAACATCATCATGAAGGAAATGCCAAATTAATACTGATATGTTTTGCTACATCTGTGTTATGTATGCAGCAGTAAAGCAGAGGCAAAATATCAGACTCTGTGAAGGAGATTTATACTGCTTATATCAGATTACAATAGTAAGAAGTCGTGGTTTCTCCATAAAGTTTTTAAATCCTATTTTAAATCATTGTACTTGTGGGAAAAAGAATAACATTCTGGTTTAGATTTCAGGATGATTTTAGAAGGTTTATTTTGGATTACAAAATGAAAAGTAAGATAAGTCGTGGGTTCTTGATAAAGTTTGTGAATCTTGTTTTAAATCTTTGTGCTAAAATTTTGGTTTAGATTTCATTGTCCTTTAGAGTCCTGGAGAGAACTCAATGATCATTTCAGTGATTGCTACTTTTGTGCAATGGACATCAAAAGCATTAATTGGTATAAAACATGGCAATATCTTACTGAAATCTGACTTTTATACAGTATTTTGTAATACCACTTTTGTCTCCCTACAATTTGACATTTAATGAAGTTGCATAACTTCCAAAATAAAATTCCTTCTGTAACCAAGTTGTGTTGAAACACTTTTTCATATCCAGAAATCTGTGTAAATGTTAAGAATTGGAGTGTGTAAATGTTAAGAATTGGAGTTTTTTCCCAAGCTTTTCCCCAATTTCGGCATTACTCAATCAACTAATATCACCACTGATTTTCAGTGTTAATATGTCCTTGTAAGCAGTTTTCCTCTTTCCCTGGTAGCTCCAGTGATGAAATTTTTTTACATTCAACAGGAGAAACGGAAACGACCTCGTGATGAATCTAGTCAAGAAGACATTAGTTTAGGTGAGGAATCTCTATCTGAGCCTCCGTCATCAAGTAAACGAATGATTTTGGAAAGTAACATTCCTCACAATAAACAGGTTGCTGAAATGCAGAACACAGGCCAGTCAACAGGATCTGATCAGACTGGTCAAGGTAACAATATAATATTAATTTAGTTAATTTTTTCTCAAATAACGTTTGTGAAATTATAGATTGCCTTTTATAAATTCCATTTTATTTTCAGTATTCTAAAACTACGCTACATCAATTTTACTGATCTTTAAAGCCGTTATCTTTTGTTATAATATTAAAAAATTAACTATTTTTTATATTAATATTTTTCTACATTCAGGTTTTCATGTATTCATTAAGACAGTGCTTACCATTTGCAAAGTCCCTGCATTATCTCTCTCCCACAGTGTTTTTTTTTAATGTACGTGTAAAAAACTGTATTGAAGTAAACTAGTCAGTAAATATTGGAATTATGGTTAAAAATATATTCAGAAACCATGCAGTACTCTGATGGTAAATTTTTATTCCTTTTTAGTTAATGTAATTATGCAAAACATTTGAAAAAAATGCTGGTTTGTGTCCTCCTACTGCTTAAATCTAGACACACAAACATGCAAGTGTATTGCCCTTAGGTTTCTATGACTTTGCCAATTACCTTAAGAACTATATAAGTACAGAAAAATCTTGGTATTAAACCCATTCAGAATGATAATAACAAAAGTAAATCGTATTATGCTATCAGCAGACTGTCAGAAATGTTATTTGTATTTTGTCTTTTGATGAGATGGATCTAAATGTTTTGTATACTTTTGTGTATTCTGTTTATAATAGGCTTTGCTTTATCTATAAACCATACAACTGTATTTAAACATAGTTATAATAAAGATAAAAATTGGAAAGGGAAGGAAACCACTTCTTTCTACAGATGATTCAAAGACAGTGTCGATACATGAAAAAAATGTAGTCGCACTCAAAATCCTCTCTGCTCCTCCCATAACAAACCTCTAAACTCAGCTAGCTCCTAGAATACATCTTCCAACTTTATGATTCAATGACAGTTCGGTGGCTCCTTCCTATGCAACATATCATGCTTCTGTCACCAGCACCATCACCAGTGGAAGCACTGAGCATGGTGGATGAACAGTAACGCGCTGGTCTCGCGTTCAGGAGGATGTGGGTTTGAATCCCCGTCCAGCGATACAAATTTGGGGTTTTCATGGTTTTCCCAGATCACTCCAGGTGGAAGCCTGGATGGTTTCTTCAAAATGCCATGGCCAAATTCCTTCCCATTCCCTGCCCATAGTCCTCTCCTACCTCTAAAGACCTCATTGTCGACGAGCAGCAAAACAGAATCAAAAAAAAAAGGAAGCTTTCTCATTGTAAGTCAAGAACCTCTGAAACCTCCCAAGTCATATCCCAATTAACTTGTAAACACTTTCCAGCTTTCTGCATAGATTTGGCTACAAATCAATTCTCAATAAGAATGAGTGTTCACAGACAATTGTATTCGTCCAAAATTCAGACATCCCTGCAGCTGGTTCTGATACCAATAATTTAAATTTTTGTTTCACTGTTTATGTCATCAGAGTCATTCCTGACTGTAGCAGTGCCCTTATGTTCAAACTTTAAGAACTGGTATACCAGTATGAACTGGATACAATGCAACCACTGTTTCTCAAATACTCTCTCCTGTGTGAAGCAGGATAAATTAAAATTTGGGTATGGGAATAACTGCCACTAACCAGAGTTGAAGGCAAAAGCGGTGTCAAAAAATGGGTAGACACGGACACATGTTAAGTGTTGAAATTTTTACGTCCCTTCATCAACAACAGGGTGAGGGGCCTGCATGATGGTTGCCGGCAGGTAACTGCAAATTCGATACCGCTTCTGCCTTCAAGTATACTAATCAGTTGTTTTTCTCCGATCCAAATGTTTAATTTTTATATACAATAATTAGGATAGAGAAATGAGCTACCATTAATCTCAGGTGATAGCAGAACAGTGTGGAAACATGAGACTGACACAGACGCAATACACATTACAATTTCAAAGTACAACTTGTTGGAAAGTGGATACTCAAATATTTACTGTTGAGCAAGGCACATAACAGGAGAGGGGAGGTGAGGGGGAGTAAGTTCAAACAGAGGTCAGAGAGTGGGGCAATGAGCTGAAGAGAATACCCAAGCATTTGCAAAATGAATAAATATATTATCAAAACTTGTCACGGGCAGACAAAGGAGCAGACAGGAAAATAAAATAATATAATAAATACATAAATTTAAGTAAACAGTAAATAAGAAAAATATAAAGTTAAAAATGATCTTGTTGTCAGTGGTTAAAGTTAGGTAATGGAAGTATTAAATAGGAGAGAAGAGAAAGAAGGAAAACTAGGCACACTCACAAGATGATATCACAAGCTGAAACCTGGTGGTTGCCTTGTTTCCAGTTTTTGGTGGTAGGTCAGTTCCTTCCAAGTTCAGAGGAGCTACTTTTGTTTGGGACAACTCTGATAACACAAACAATAAAGCAAAACTTAAAATTTTTGGTGTCATGGGAGATGGCATGGGCAGCAACTGGGTGGTCTGAGTTCTGGGTGAATACCGTTATGTCTGCAGCCATTCATTCTTATGTACAGTTAATTGGTAGACAAAAATGACAAAAGTGTGTGGGAAGTTGAGCAGTAGTTGCAAAGGCATTAAATTAGGATATATATGCCCTATTGTTGCAGCTTAAAGATTGCTAAATAAGCACATCTCTGCATTGGTTGACCAATACCTACATCCTATAGCTTGCAGCTTCCCTCACATATCAAGGACACACAACACTTCCTCTTCCGGCTTTCTTACTATTCCCACATCTCTTCCTTCCACCTCCATACTGATAAACATTAATGTCACGTCCTTGTACACGAACATTCGACACTGGCACGCCCTCAGAGCCATCGATCATTTTCTCATCCTCTTTATGACATCCTTCACCATTAAATTGGTCCACCTGATTCTCAACAACCTCTTCTCCTTCGAAGGCAGCATCTGTCACAAAACCTGTGGCACTGCCATGGGCACCTGCTTGGCCCCCTCTTATGATATCTTGTTGATGGGCCATCTGGAACATATTTGTGGAGGAATCCCCTCTCAAACCCCACATTTGGCTTAGATTCATAGATGATATTGTTATGATTTGGATGCATTGTGAAAATGACCTGCTTAGTTTCCTAAACCATCCTAACACGCAGGCTACATTCTTGGATATGGATTTTTCCCTCTCTAATGGCTACCTCAACTCCTCAGTCCACATAAAACCCACCAACCTTCAACAGTATCTCCATTTTGACAGTTGCCACCTGACCCAAACCAAACGTTCTGCCCCTACAGCCTTGACATTCGGGGTAGTTGTATTCGCTCCAACCAACCTCATGCATTATTGAAACAACATTTCACAAGCATTGATATCTCACATCTATCCTCCAACTTTGGTTAACAAACAGCTTTCACATGCAACATTACAACCTACTCAACCTATCAATAATCCCAAACCCACAAAAACCAACCACTATCTGGTCCAGGTGACTCAATAGTACCTAGGTGTCGAATTCATTAACAGAATCCTCCGGCAGGGTTATGATTTCTTGCAAAACTGTCCATAAATGAGATCCATTTCTACCAAAATCCTACCAGTACAAACTGGTCACTAAGCAATCACCTAGACTCAACTTAAGATAATACCTGATCATCATTATTATTATTATTACTGCTTATGTTTACTTTTCTTTCTTTATCCTCCCTTTGTCTCCATCCCCACTTCCTAAATTTAACCACCACTAATTTGAGGTGATGTTTAACTTCATAGTCTTTTTTTTTATTGTTATTATTTAATTTATATATATGTAGACATAAATTTTATTAAATTATATTATTTTGCTCTTCCTCCACCAGAGATCAAATTTGAAATTTATCTATGCTCGGGTATTAGTTCTGAATGACTGTCCTTCTACCTTTCCTCAGTTTGAATTTATCCCCACCATTTTCCTGGCCAACAGTCGTTCTGTGAGGCAGTATCCCACAACACCCACTCCCTCATAATGTTCTCCTGTTTACATAGGACTAACCCAAAAATTTCTATATCATGTGTGTTTTTGTCTTTTCTGTGTGTTCATGCCCCACATCTATCATATAAAGGTTAGTGGTGGCTCAATTTTCGTATCATATTCTTTATTCCTTTTTGCTACTTGGCAGCTTTCACACATGTGTATACACCTATATATATATTGAACATTAGGATAGGATAAAATCCACCGCTTACGAAAGAAGGGGATTCCTGCGGCATTGGTACACGAAAAAAACACGAACACACAAAGAATAGAATTTTCGAACATGGCTCTTCCTCAGTAGAAGTGAGATGGCTACACGCAAGCAGCTGGCAGCCAACTGCGTGAGTCGCAATGTTGGTGGCTCATGGTGGGGAAAAAACAACATGGCAGGAAGTGAGGGTGGTGGTAGAAGAGCACAGGCTGGAAAACAATGACGAATAGCAAGTATAAAGCAAAACTGCACACAATGACCCATCGTGGAAGGGCAGTATACCTCAGTTAATGGTCCCAAAAAAAAACCAAGTAATAGACACATGTGCAAACAACTGGGGGAAAAAAACCCAGAAATTTTAGGTTAAAACTAAAAATAAGCAAAATTCGAAGTCACAATCTATAAAGATAGGCTCTGGTGAGCGGTGGTTCTATGAGAGAAGGTGGAAGTGAGGGGGATGGGTGGGAGGAAAATTGGTGCTATCTTAAATTTAGACCTGGAGATTGTCTGGTCCCCAGTTGGTACTGATAGGCCAGATCCCACTAAACTCATCATTTATAGAAGTTAGAGGCAGGAAGGCTGTAATGACACAAAAATGCAATTACACAATATTTCAGATGATATCATAGTCATTTGAGGAGGAAATGAAGCACAAGGCAATGTCAACTGTTGTACAGGTGCTAGAACTACCATATATCATTCCATTCATTTAATCTGAATCTTTGGTATATGTAGTATTTACATTTTCTCTCTTTGTTTAATTTCACATTGCTTTTAGGTTATTATTATTATTACTGTGTGAGCAAAATTTTGAGAATTTTATATTGCAAACATCAACTGTAAACAATTTCACATCTGCATGTTTTTCAGTGAGGATGCAGGGCCCTGCAGTTTCTCGAGAGCCCCGATCGTGTGTACTTCGCCAGCGACAGGAAAAAAGTTCATTGCAGAAGTTATTAGATTATCTATTGAAAGGACTGGAAAAAAGAGATCCACAGCAGTTTTTTGCATGGCCAGTCACAGACCATATTGCACCTGGATATTCACAGATAATTCAGAATCCAATGGATTTCAGTACCATGAAACAGAAAATTGATGATAATCTCTATCCCACACTAAACGACTTTATTGTAAGTATTCTCTACAACTAAGGCATACTTGTGTTTTTTTTTTTTTAATTTAATAATGCTTGGAGGTAGATGCTGAATAGCATCCAAAATTTGGATTATGAAAGAGAAAATTACTTGAGTTAATAGCATGTTTGTGGAAAAAAGAAACATACACAAAATTTGGGTGCTAACCTTTGTTCACTTTGAGAGAGATAGATACTTAGACCTAGGGCTGACCCTAAGTTGGTGTCCTGTACTTACAGAAATCCATTATTAATTATCATGAGAACAACTGAATAAAATTACCTTTTGTAAGTGGTTGTATCAGACTTGTCATCATCGTTCTAATTAATGCAAGAATGGAAAAGCATAAAATCAGTGAATTAATATCTTCAACAAGAGACAAGCAAAATTAAGCGATATTGTTTTCGATAATGGCTTATATATTTGGAAGGTATTTTTCTGCATCATTATTAATCGCTCTCTTGTGAACAATATAATGAAAAATTTTTTCATGAATTAGCTTTCCAGTACATAATTTTTTCCATTTTATCATTTTCATAAATGGAAAATTGTAAAATACTGTTTGTGAAAATTGCAACACTGAGAAGGAGGCATGTGATTACAATGAAATTTATTCCACAGATTATGGGCATGATAATACACAAATGATTAGAATTACAGAACTGTACATGCAATTTGACTGTGAGAATTCAATATTATGTTGAGCTGCCATATGCTGCAATTAGAGTCTCTAGATGTGGTGACATGGAATCAATGAGAGCCTCGGTTTGCTTCTAGAGTACCACATTGCCAAGCATTTTGCAGATAAGAACAAACAAGTTGTCGGCTGACCATATCTCAGACATGGAACTTGACCATGGCCATTTGAAGGCACCATTCCAGCATTCACCTGGTGTGATTTGGGGAAACCGTGGAAAACCAAAATCTTAATGGCCAGACAGCCTGGGCGTTGTCCTGCTGAATTATGGAATGTGAAACTGCTTGCAGGATGGGCAGTGCCTTTGGCTCTAGAACCTCGCTCATGCAGCAGTTGCTGTTCATATTACTTTCAATGCATAGGAGGCAAGATCACATATTATAGCCACTGGCACCCCAAACCATTACACTTGATTTTTGTCTGTTATGCAGCTTAACTATGCAGTCTGCCCAGTTGCATTCACCACTGTAGTGAATTATACATACTCAGCCATCAGTGTAGGACAGATTGAAGTGGAACTCTTTCAAAAACCCATACTTTGCCAATCAACACATCGATGTCGGCATTCTCATGCCTATTACAGTTGAGACATTTATGGTTTGTGGTCAATCAAAACCAACATAATGGTGTGTCACCAATCCATCCCTCAGCAAACAGCGCCAAACTATTGATGCAGTCGTGTCTGCATCCTTTGCAGAGCTCCTACATTGGGCCAACACTGTGGTTGAAGTTACAGCCATGTGGACAAGATGTTGGTGCTCTCGGTCACATTGTGTGGTGCGGTACCCACTTGTTTACACTTCTCTTCACGGGTTCCACACATCTATCTGCTATTGTAGCATAGTGCCGTGCCCTGCCCTGCCCTTAAGGCCACAAACCAGTTTCCCAGAGACCAATGATTCTGCCAAATTCCAACTCACATGCTGATATTGCGCGCTTCGACATCGACAGTGATACCGTCACTTGTTTGCACATTTCCACTTTATATGTGGCTTCTCACTGATTGAGCATGGTGTAACACTAATCTATCCAGTCATGCAAGAGAGAGTCCTGCTGGGCCTATGTCCACACCATCTCTCTGCAATTTTAATCACCTATTATGGTTCTTCTGCCCTAGATGTCATACGATTTTGTATTGATCCAGACCATTCCTTCTGAGTGTTGCTATTTTCATAAACAGTAGTGTATTAACTTGATTCATTTTATCACCCTGTAAAGCTAATTTTACAACTAGTTTTCCAGTTGCTTTAATTTATGAAATACTAACTCATAAAATGAAACATTCATGGCAAAAGCATTTTGTATATGCACATTAATTTAAACCCTTTTTTCATGGGAGGGACAGATAGGGCAGTTAGCAATTTAGTTAATTTAAAGAAATAAATTGGGAACAAAAATCTTTGTATTGTGGTAACATTTTTCCTATTCAATAATATCTTTAAGGTAATGTGTATTAGTTACCTAAATGGAGGATAACCTAATATGGTATGGAAAATTTTTCAGAATTTGTATTCATAAATTTTGCATTTTAGCTATGAGCCAGAGGATATGTAAACATCTTTTCATTTTAATTAATATTTCCAAATGAATTTAACCTTTCTAGCTTTCATACTTACAGTTTTTTCATATATATGATCTATATTGCATCTGAATTGGAACAAGCGACAATATGGTCAGCGTCTGTTCACCAGGAGGTGCAGCTGTAACATGCTTCAGGAACTATCAATCCCTGGTTCTACAGTACTAGCGAAAGCTAGAAAATCAGTTACAAGCAAGTATGACTTGTACAAGTAATGACAAAATTACCCCAGGTGGACGATCCACCCACTCCAAAAGTGGCGACCCAGCATTCGGATTTGGGGGAGCTTGGACTTATACGAGAGAGCAAGTCGGAGTGCTCTGGTAAACTTTCAAGAAAAACACACACTTACAGGGTGCGTCACCAAAATCCGGACAAATCGAAGAGTTTTATGAAACAATTTTTTTTTCACAAAATATTAAACATAACAAAAAATACTTTTGCATGGTTTATCAGGGACCTCTATAGAAAATAATTATTCAATATATCCCCCTTTAGCTTCAATAACTGCCTCCAGTCTCGGCCTGTTGCGGTCGCATGCTCGACGTAATGCAGCCGAGTCCATGGCGGCGAATGCTGCTTCAATGGCGGATCTCAATGATGCGACGTTTGGATGCCGAGACTTGTTGGACATCCTTTCAACTACGCTCCAAACGTAGTAATCCAGAGGATTTAAATTGGGACTGTTTGGAGGCCAAAATTCCTTTGACCAAAACATGTCCAAATTATCGGACATCCAGTTTTGAACCAAATGGCTCGTGTGGGCTGGTGCACCGTCTTGCTAACGACGAATATTTTGCTACAACATCATAAACTGTCGATTTTGGGTACTTGAAAAACCGAATTATTTCAACTGCTGAGCGCCCAGCGCGAAGACTTTCGACAATCGCTGCTCTTTTATCATACTCCGCACTTCGCTTCAACATCATGGCCATTTTGAGGTACCACTGTTTACTAGAAACGTTAGACACTGCAGAGCGCCAAACACGACCTCTGGCGGAAGAAAAATGTGGCGGCAAATTTAAATTTAAAATTGTCCGGATTTTGGTGACGCACCCTGTATATTGGCACTTTTAACATTCAGACACTCATTAAAACTGGAAAGTTATACCACCTCACAACAGAACTTAATAAACAGAAAATCCAAATCCTCGCCCTGCAAGAAACGCGCTTTACAGATTCGGAAACAATAGATTACAATAATTACAGAATCTTCAAAACTGGAACTAACAGAAAAATTGGCCAAGGAGGAGCACTATTAGGCATGGCCTTGCCAGATAAAAATGTGTTGGAGTCAGTGAAAGAGTTGAATCCAGTCAACAATTGACTTATGACCATGAGAATAAGACACACCAACAAAAATTATACTTTCATCAATGTACATGCACCAACAAATGGTGACAATAAAAAAGATCCCGAAAAAACAAAGATTCTGGGAAGAGCTTGAAACAGAGATGGCCAAAATTCCGAAAGATGATGTGAAAATTTTGCTTGGTGACTTCAACGCACAGATTGACAGGGAACGCAAATACAAGAAGACAGTAGGAGATTACCCTGCACACAAGTTCACCAACAAAAATGGCTCACGACTTATTGAGTTATGCCAGCAAAACAACCTCAAAATTACGTCAACCTTACTTCAAAAAAATCAAAAAAAACATGGCGATCACCCATCCATCATTTAGGGGAATTCCAGATTGATCATGTTGCAATATCGTATGACTATCAAAAAGAAATTCACAATGTGCAAGTACGCAGAGGGGCAAATATAGATTCTGATCACTATTTATCCAGGATAAAAATTAAATTCACACCCAAATGAAAATTTAACAGAAACCCACCAGTGAATCCAAAATTCAATCTATTCAAAATCAAAGAAAAATGGGAAGAAGAACCTTCAGAAGATTGGCAGAAATTTCGGACTAAAATAATCAAAACCGTGAAAGAACTGATACCTCTTCACAAAAAACCAAAACACCCTTGGTGGAATCAAGAATGTGAGACTGCACTAGAAGAAAGAAAAAAGCATTTCAAAATTACAATTGCAACAAATCTTAAGAAACACACAAGAAATTTCTCAAAGTTCACAAACAAACATCTAAGATTTTAAGACTAAACAAACGAAAATATGTTAATGACCAACTACAGACAATCGAAGACAACTTCAAAAATTACAATACACATGACTTCTACAACACCTTCGCGAACCAAATATAAGGGTACTCACCACAGAACCTATGTTTTAGAAAACAAAATGGTAAACTTGCCCTGACAATTAAAGAAAACTGCCAAGAGCTGGCCACTTATTTTTCACAGCTCTTAAATTGTCTGCAACCCAAAAAGAGGTTTCCGAAAATACAATCTGAAATAACAACGGAGAACTCATCACCACCAACACAAGAAGAAATTTATGGACATATAAAGAACCTTAAAAATAACAAAACATCAGGAGAAGATGGAATTGTAGCCGAACTCTTAAAAAATTTAGGTCCAAATTCACTCAAAGAAATTACACAAATAATCCAAAACATTTGGCAAACTGAAAAAATCCCAGATCATTGGAAGATTGCTCTCATCCACCCACTACATAAAAAAGGTAACAAATCAGATGTAAACAACTATAGAGGGATCTCCCTTCTACCAGTCACGTACAAAATTCTTTCGGCCTGTATTGTGAAGAGAGCGTGAGCAGTTAGAAACTAAATTAGCAGAATATCAAGCAGGATTCAGACCAAACAGGTCATGCCCAGAACAAATTTTCAACTTCAAAACTATAATCAAAATGCGAGCCCTAAGACAAAAACCCCTAGTATGCACATTTGTGGATTTCAAAAAGGCATACGACTCAATAGACAGGCCTTCACTACTCCAAATTTTAGAAGAAAGTGGACTAGGTCCAAAACACGAGAACTCATAAAACAAACACTAATTGGCACTAAATTTAAAGTGAAATTCGTAGGAGAAATTTCAGAACCCTTTGACATTCAAACAGGTGTGAGACAAAGTGATGGGCTCCCTCCTCTTCTGTTCAATGTCGTTCTAAACAAGGTTATGGAAGAATGGGAGAGAGAACTCAAGAAATGTAAGTGTTGGAAACCAATTCCACTTGGCTTTCCCAAAAAAAACCTCTGTATACCATACCTCACTTTTGCGGATGATTTGGCAATACTAGCAGAAGATGAAGAGACTGCCATCAAACATCTTGAGACACTCAAAGAATGTGCAGAAAAAGTAGGATTGCAAATCTCATTCGAAAAAACTTAGTTCATATATTCAAAGACAGAAATAGAAAGTTTGAGAACAAAATACGGTAAAATCAACAGGGTCGCATACTTTAAATACCTCGGAGAATTCATCGAACCGACAGGCCTTGAGAAAATCTCACAGCAAAATCGCCTCCAAAAGAAAAAAAGCATTAGGGTTAGTCCAAAATCTCTGCAACAAAAAATCTATGTCAAGGCAGACGAAAATTAGGCATTACAACACAATCATAAAACCGACAGTCCTCTATGCTATTGAAACATTAACACTTAACAGAAAACATGACCTTGAAGAAATTAAAAAAGTAGAGAGAAAAATTCTAGGAGCAAGACTCACTAAAGATGGTTACAGACTACAATCAATCAAAACAACAGAAAAGTGTTCAAACATCAAAATTGACATCAAGAAAAGGCGAATGAAATTCTTTGGTCACCTTAAGAGTTTACCAGAAAGTCGATTGACAAAAAAGATAATAGATTATGTAAGTTCACTTATAAATCCAACACCTTGGCTGAATGAAATTCGGAAGGATCTTAAAAGTGCAAGCATAGGAGCAACAGACATCTTAGAAAGAGACACCTTCAGACACAAAGTAGACAAACGGGAAGTTATAACTGAGCAACCAAAACAAAAACAATACAGACCAAAGTGGTCGGAAGAATGCAAACAAGCTTTCTCGGAAAGAATGAAAGCCTATTGGAACAATAAGAACAACTCGAAGAAAACTTGATTTGGTCATTTGCTTACCGTCTTCCATTCATTGGGAGAATTCGCCAATAATAATAAATATATATATAACAAATTAGGATAGGGAAATGAGTCACCACTTACCTTTAGATGATAGATGTGGGGCGCGAACATACAGAAAAGACACAAACACAAATAATAATTTTCCGGATAAACCCTTCGCCAATGGGAGAACATTGTGAGAGGTGGGCACAGCTGGAGACTGCCAGTTGGGAAAATGGTGGGGGTAAATTCAAACATCGGAAAAGTAGAGGGGCAGTGAATCAGAGCTAATACCCGAGCATAGATAAGACCAGGTGGTAGCCTTATACCAAGTTTGTACTGGTAGGCTAGTTCCCTTCTATCAGAGTTCTCCCTAATAGCAGCAGTTTCTCTGAACACAGAATTTGGGAACTTGCCTACCAGTACAAACTTGGCACAAGGCTACCACCTGGTCTCAACTTGAGATATTACCCGGTCATTATTATTATTACATATGTTTAACCTTTTTTAATCCTCTTTTCCGTTACCTATATTGAACCACCACTAACCTAAGGTGATGTTTACTTCATAAAAATTATTATTTTCTATTATTATTATTATAATTTTTAATTTGTAATATTTTATATAATTATTATTTTTTGCATATTTATTTCTAATTATATTTTGATCTTTGCACCGACCAGAGATTAGTTTGGTTTTTTATCTATGCTCTGGTATTAGCTCTTGAATCACTGCCCCTCTACTTTTCCGATGTTTGAATTTACCCCCACCATTTTCCTGACCAGCGGTCTTTCTGTGAGGCAGTCTCCAGCTGCGTCCACCTCTCACAATGTTCTCCCGTTGATGAAGGGTTTATCCCGAAAATTACTTTATTACTTTTACTTTTTACACAAACACAAATAATAAAGAAATTTTCGGGAAAAAACCCTTGACCACCATTTTCTCGACCGGCGGTCTTTCTGTGAGGCAATCTCCGGCTACACCCACCTTCCATAATGTTCTCTTGTTGACGAAGGGTTTTTTTCCCGAAAATTTCTTTATTATTTGTGTTTGTGTCTTTTCTGTGTGTTCGCGCCCCACATCCATCATCTAAAGGTAAGTGGTGGCTCATTTCCCTATCCTAATTTGATTCCATATATATATAAAATCTCCTCATACCACTATAAGTGGGCCATCTCCAGAAAAGTATATAAATGGAGCTAAAATGTATAGGACATCATTCTAATGATGATACATGTGCCAAACATGGAGTTCCACTTATGTATGTCAGAGTGCAGATCGTTATGGTTTGATGCTTTAGAATGAGCATCTCAGAAATGGTTAGGCTGGTCCGCTGTTCGCATGCTACTGTAATGAACGTCTAGGGAAATTGGTTGAAGGAAGATGAATCCACAAGAAGTTATGAGATTGACGTGCACACCTCATCAGAAAATATGTAGGTCTAGTCCAGAGATTTATCTGCTCTGTAAATCAGGTTAGAGAGCAATCTGTGGCAGATTTGATGACAGAGTGCAATGCTGTTGCAGGCACAAGTTTTTCGGAATACACTGTTCAGCGCACATTATTAAACATGGGGTTCTGCAGCACATGACCCCTATTTATTACCATATTGACCCAATGACATAGTCATTTACAATTGTGGTGGCCATGATCATCATGATTGGACTGTGAATAAATGGAGATGCACCTGGTCAGATGAATCACTTTTCATATTGCACCTAGTCAATCGTCATATCCGGATACGCAATCTTCCATGCGAATAACTGCTCGAAACATGCTCCACACTATGGAGACTGTACAGTGGAGACAGTATTGTGCTATTGGAGACTTTCACTTGAGCTGTAATAGAAACTGTGGTAGTGATTGTAGGCACCATGACAGTTGTGGACTTCATGAAAATTATTGTGGACCACCTGCATCCCTTCATGCTTCATGAATCTTCCGTCAGGCCAGAATCATGCTGCAGTGGTTCGAGAAGCATGATAGTAAACTTATATTGATGTTTTGGTCATCAAATATGTGAGCTCAAACACATCAGGGATGCTATTGGGCATCATTAGTCTTCAGTAAGATAACAGTGATTATAATACTGATGTTAATGTTCTCAAAATAGTTATTGGCATAAATGGGAATCAAAAAAAATTTCGACTGATTTTGTCACCTTTGTATTAGGTCCTGTTTGATGTGATACATGCCAACAAATTTACTGTCTTCAAAACACTCTATATAGGCACTTTTGGGTTTGACCTTCATTCCTTCTGCAAATTTAATTTTTTTTGCTTCAAAGGAGTTAAAACTTATCCCAAACAGCAGTCATGTACCAGAGTCAATTTGTGGGACAATAAATTAATATTAGAATTTTCCTTACTCCTAGGAGCAACCAACCTCCACCTTGTACCTTCTCCCTAAGATATCCTCAACATCCCATAGTTGCTGCTTTTTGGTCTCGCACTCACTTCACTAGCTATTGGCTGGTGAATGGCAATGCCATGCTCTGTCTTTAACTCACAAATGAACAGCAGATATTAGAAATTAGGTGTTATGTGCACAGTTTAATAACTAAGCAACTGCTATGAAATTAACTGCTAGAATACACCCGTTAAGTTTACACGTCAAGTTTGTATATCAGTTAGTTCTAGTCAAGCACCAATGAATGACCTTTGAAATAATTATACAATAGTATGATCGTCTCTGTCAGTGTTAAAATATTTTATTCAGATTTTTCACAGTGAACCCTTTGGGTGAAACACGGGTCGAGTTTGTATTTGGCCAGATCAGGTCAATCTGTCATAATCTTTAACCCTAAAAATAGTTCTAGTCATGTCCGTGACCATACACAAAAAATGATCATGGGTTCACATTAGTTATTGTGGCAAGGAGGGGGCCAAAGGAATTTTTCTTATGATGGAAGTGGGTGTGGTATGAAAAAAAAATTAAGGAAACCCCCCCCCCTCCTCCTTCCTCCATGAAAGATGCATTTACTCTGACAAATAATCCTTTATGTGGACCGTACACAAACAACATTATTGTCAATATAAGTATTGAAAACACAGCCATCAATCCTCATACCAATTAGTCTGAATACTGCACTCCAGATTTCCTTCAAAACTCCATTAATATCATAAGAATAGATCATCAATATAATTTTCCACCCTATACACCAAGGCTGCCCAACCCCAGGCCTGCAGGCCACTTTTTGGTTCGCCACCGCATTTGAATTTGCTCACCAACAGCAGAGCTCAGTAAACACTGCAAAGGTCTCATTGATGTTTTTTACTTTTTTATTATAATTTAAAAAAACCTCATCAATGGTTTTTACTCTTTGATTGTAATTAAACTGTGTTACTTATATCTATGTTAAATTTAAATATCTATTGTAACTATAGGCAAGTGTTATGTGGCCTGCAGATAAACTTAAAATTGAAATTGTGGCCCATCTCCAAAATTGGTTGGGCAGTCTTGCTGTACACAGACAATATTATCGTCAGTATGATAAGGGTTTTTCAGTATTATTGATTATGCTAGATCGATCTTACCCTTTAGTTTGACAACCTGTCACAAGCCCTTATATCCCTTAATTATCTTCCGAACTGATCCATAAACTGATATCCAGCCATAAACTGTCCAACACACCAAAATGGACAACTCGGAACTAACTTAATCCTGTCTTTCTCATCCAGTTCTCTCCAGGCCTAGAATCACTGAACCAGATTCTTCGTCATGGCTTCAACTTTCTCAGATTCTTCTCACTATCATCTACACAACACCCTGCACGCCTTCAGTGGGCTACGTAACTTAAAAAATACACTTGTGTACAAATACAAACCCTCTAATGCTCCTAAACCATCCCGCAGCTCTTTCCCTAGTAACAACTCATTTCAAATCATGCAACATGCAATCACCTACCACAGCCTATTGTAACCCCACCACTGTCATAATCTCGCCACCTGTACCACATCCCGTCTCATATACCAGCTTATCTGCCTCCATTGCGAGAGTTCTTACCATCAAGAACCAGTTAGCCATTAGAATGGTCACAGACAAATTTTTGCTCCCAAAATATATATCACTTTGTTGCTCTTCAAGGGCACATCCAGTATCAGAACTGGGGGGATGGGGGTAGGGACCCAGTTCGTATAGTTTTCAAGGAAGTGAGGGGGGGACTGAAACATGACAATTTCTTACAAGAAAAAACTCAAACCTATTGATTAACATAGTAATCCAACCACTTAATCTAAGGATCTACTATGTAGTTAATTAAATTCGTAACGCAGTTATAATTTTTTATGTAAATGTTAATCGTCTCGGATTTTCAGAAAATTTTTCAATTACTTTGTTTGTCAATATTTCACGGTGTTCTTTCACGAAATTTCGATGCACACTCATCAGGCATAATACAGTCAATGTTTCCTCTCCCATAGTGCTCCTGAGCCAGTTCTTCACTCGTCGAAACGTACTGAAGGATCGTTCCACTGTCACTGTAGTGCACTGAATTGTGGATGCTTTTTTCATGGCGGGTAAAAAAAATTAGTTTCATTAAACAGGTCAACAACTTCTATGACCCTTAACCATTTCCTACCGGCTATTGGAAATAAAGGGAAATTTATAATTTTAATTATATATTTGTATAAAGGTACTTGAAATTAAACACACATATTTTTTTCAAAAAAAATTTTAACTCTTAAATGCTAATTACTAAGCTGGTACTTATAAGTACCGTCAGGGACTTTGTGTATCACAAGATGTACAGAAATAGCAACTGAAATCAATTATGTTCATATTGGTATGAAATGTTCGCCTCTTGATATTCAACAAACCAATTCTTTTTGCTCATTCAGACACAAAAAGACATTGCAGTGGAACATTTGGAATGATGTTTTGACTGTATCTTCTTCATACTACATACATCACATCTTCATTTGATTTTTACTAATTAGGAACAGTGTATACCTCTGTTTCCCAATATTACGTCTCTTATTGTGGAATAGTAAGACTTGTGTTGTTTGAATGGATGAGGGCTTGGTGAAATATCTGTAGATGACCTTTTCTTATTACCGATATCCTTCACAATCATCATAACCTGTGCAACGGATCTACTGAAATTTTTTACAGACTTGTTTCAAATATCAGACCATTTATAATATAGGCATTGACAAATACAGCAACAAGAATTCCCAAAAACAATCTGTGCCATGATTTCGGTAATTTTCTGTCAGCATTGCACAACGCCATCAGCTGATTATAAGTATCAACCCCACACATAAATTGATTGTAGTCCTCGACTACTCCTGAGCATGAAATTTTCGACTTCAATCCATCTTTTTGTTTGCATTTAACCAGTGGTGTAACAACAGGGTGGCAGGGTGGGCAAAATGACATGGGACCCACTGCCGGAGGGAGCCCCCGATGACCAGCCGGAGAGTCCCTCTAGCCCAAGATCCACCCAGGTCACCAATTAAGCCAGAGAGAGGGCCCATCTGTTGAAATTGCCACAAACCCCAACCAGTGTTGTTAATTGTTATGCCACTGTGTGTAACAGTAGTTTCCTTGCTGCCATGAACATTTGATACTAAATGTACGACCTTTTTATCCTACCATTTCCAGTAGCCATGTCTAGGTTTGAAACTCTGTGGACTCAACGTCCTCTTTTTAGTTTTCTGTCGGCAAATAAGTTGTCAGAAAGGCTTTGTGGTTGGTCCTGATTGTCACACAACCAAAAGTTCTTTAAGTTTTTATAATAATGAAACGGACAAAAAATTATTATCATCCTCATTGCTCCATTTTTGTTCAGACCGTTCTTTGACCTAATGAGTAATCCAAGAACTTTTCAGTCATTTCTTCATTTTTGCCTTGATAAATTATAAACTTCTAAGAGAAGAGCTTCAATCAGAGCTTATTTCTTAAAAATATTCATTTGAAAATATTTAAAACAATGATAACACCAATCATATAGTTGCTAAATCTATTGACCAATAATTTGCATAAAACTACTCAGAAGTCCCTGACGGTACTTATAAGTCCATGTTGGTTTTTCTCGATTATTTAGTAAAGAAACTAGAAAAACATATTTTATAGGTAAAATACACATGGTTAAATGTTCAAACTAAAAAAGTGATAACAGAAATTGACGCTTACCACGTAAATTGTGATCTAAAAATGCATTGTAATGTAGCACTTGTTACTCTGGTCAATATGCTGTCAAGCCCCAACTTTGAAAAATAATTTCTCGGCAATTTCGTGCAGAATTTAAAAATAAATGTTGTCATTGTCTGACCTAATCGTACAACAATAGATCAACAGGCTTAACAATGCAGTGGACACTGGTATTGTCAAATTATATGGTGGTAAACATAATGGTACTTATAAGTACCGTCAGGGAGGAAAGGGTTAATTTGTCTTCCGGTAAATTCTTCTTTATCCATAAATTGTACCATATGTCAAGTTCTCCAGTGATATCATCCAACTCATTAAATTTTTTGAACAGTTCTGTGTTCTTGTGTAAATCTGCTGCACTCATTTTGGTCATGAATAAAGGGTTTAATCTTGATAACGCAAATGTTGGAGTATTTTCTTCGGAAAATCTAATATTTAATGACGATATAAGAGAATTCAAATATGGTATAATTAATTAGTGCATGTCGCCAGTAGTCTAACAGTAAGTCATTGTCTGAGGGCTCCTGATTTTTTTGCCTATGAGCAAGATGTGGAACAAAAATTTCAATTTCCAATCCCATTGTGATGTCTTGTGCTTCTTTAAGTAATTCCTTGGTGATTCAATTTGCATCCTTACGTTCATTTTTAAGTACGTCAATTATCCCTTTAATGTTTTCTCCAACCGCAATTAAATCCATGTTCTTTGTTTGTAAGGCATTAACTACTGGTTCCAACACTGCTGAATACTTTGCTATAGTAATGAAAACAATGATGAACAGTGATTTCGTAATCGCCGAATGCAACTGCTATACAGATTTTATTGTGACGCTAGCAGACTTTCCAGCGTTGCCCAAAATATTTGGCATAGATTTACCCATACGCTATGTTTATTCCCGCACTGAGAAACATTTGTACAAAGATTCGTATAATTCACACCAACTTTTTTCGGAATTAAAGCAAACTTAGATTTACCCGCCCCCTATCAAGAAACTGGTGGGTTGAAGTTTATTTGCACATACACTATTTTTATTCGTCTGAAAAGATTCATGTGTAGCAAGCTTCATTAATTTGGTTAAGAAATTGCATTACTACATTACTAAACACCGCTAGATAATGTTAGAAACTCACTTTTGACTCGATTGCGATGTGAATGGATATACTGTTTGCTCGAAACACCAGATACTTTAACTCCGCAGATTCAGCCTTTTATACAAATATCAAAAGTGAATCGAGAATAATATTACCGTAAATAAATGATTTTATTCAAACAGAATAATGCTGATGGCCAGAGGCAACGTAGTTGTAGGCTTACTGCCAGAGATCGTGGTTAAAGAAAATCTGTTGTTTTTATGGCTATCGCGTTTCAAAATTGAATATCCCGATTTAAAGGAAAAAATACTTCAAGTTTTGATCAGTGTGCAAAATAGTTATTATTGTAATGGCCAGAGACATTGTAATTGTGTGTTTAGTGCGAAGCATGCTTCATCTAGTGGTTCCATGTGTGGTATTCCTCACCATACGTTCAGAATTTCATTTAATGTTCCGGCGTTATGTAACATAGGAGTATAAGATATACCAAACAATTGAGTTGATATTCTAAGCTTTAAAACGGTGAAAACCCTATCGAAATCTTCACAGTAGATTTCGAGGTTTTCTGGTACAAATATACTCGGTTTTCATTTTATAGATATAGATAAGTTCTCTCAAGGGGAAATTTTGTGAAAATTTTCGAATAGATTTATATTTCTCTGACCATCTTGTTTCACACATTTGTGATAGACTAGGAAAGTAAATCCTAGGAGAAGTCGAATCCCTGAGGAATTTTGTTGTATCCTTTATAGTGCCAATAGTATTTCTAATTTCTGGTACTGCATTTGCGTCGTTCACCACAAGATTGAGTTTGTGGCTTGAGCAGTGGAAATGTAATGGCCGACAATATTTATTCCTCAAAATCGCTTGTACACCACTGTCTTTGCCTACCATTGTTGAGCATCCATGAAAACCCAATCCAATGCAATATTCTGGCTGAAGACTGTAACTAACCAAAAAACTTTGAGTTGCTTCTGCAACTGATGAATCTTGTGCTTTTAACTCCACAAAACCTACAAATTCTTCTCGGATTTTTCCTTTGCTTTCATCATAGAATCGCAAGCCAATCGATAGCTGTTCTTTCGCAGCTATGTCTGATGTTTCGTTACCTAAGACCAAGTAAGCTATGGTTTTTTTTTTTCCTTTCTTATTATATTTTCCCTTATAACTTCGCCACATAAAGA
Organism: Vandiemenella viatica; assembly: GCA_031002005.1. Classification (NCBI taxonomy): domain Eukaryota; kingdom Metazoa; phylum Arthropoda; class Insecta; order Orthoptera; family Morabidae; genus Vandiemenella; species Vandiemenella viatica. The sequence goes on along the minus strand of JARYHS010009186.1, from coordinate 118,007,626 downwards.
TATGTTTGGTTTTGTTTTATCGATCATGTGTAAACTACATTACGGTTACAATTATTTATACGAGTCTTCACAATTTACCACTTTACAATTTGACCGTGAATTTTTATATCGGAGCTTCATATTTCTGAGATGCAGGTTCTTGCATTTGTTAACACTTCCACCAGCTCAATAATGCGTTCGAACACCAACAGTTATTAATTAAGCGAGATCACACACACTGTTCTTCACAATGAAGTGACTGTCCATTTTACTGTTTGCACCCCCTACTTTCACTGTTCCGAACTGCTTAATATCCCACACTAATTGAATCATACTTCGTGTTTCTTCGTCGGAGCCGGACACAACATGACGCGCTTCCGGGCAATCGCGCCCGCTCCTTCCCGAGTCTTGCTCCCAACTGACTAAACTCATCACACTCCCGGCACAGATATACCCTGTATACTTACACCCCCACCCAAAAAACTGTGGCAAAGTATCGGTTTATAAACTTTTATAAACTGAGAATTTGACACAAAAAAAAAGGAGTACGTGAGGAAAACCCCAACCTCCTTTGAGTTACGCTAAACCAATATAAAACGTACCTATAGTGGTGGTCACTACATATTCATAACACTCATTGCAAAGTAAACTAAACATGAAAATAAATATTAGAAACACAAATAGACCAAATTCTCGAGACAATTGAATACTGTCAGTACAAATCAATTCATTACTGTCATAACTAAAATTGCAGCGAACAGAGATTAATAGATCATTTTACAAAAGCAGGCTATACACAGAGGTGACAAAAGTCATGGGATAGCAATATACAAATATATAGATTGCAGTAGTGTCGCTTAAATATTGTATAAATGGTCAGTGCCTGTGCAGGACTTTCATTTGTGGTCAAATGCTTCATGTGAGAAGGTGTGATTATGGCCACACGACGAGAATTAACAGATTTCAAATGCGGTATGCTAGTTGGAGCCAGACGCATGGGACATTCCATTTCGAAAATCGTTATGGAATTCAACATTCTGAGATCCACAGTGTCAAGAGTGTGCCAAGAAAACGTAAATTCAGGCATAACCTCCCATCATTGACAACACAGTGGTCGAGCACCAGCACTTAATGAGCGTGACCAGTGATGTCTGTAAACAGACAAGCAACACTGCGTGAACTAACCGCAGGAATGAATGTGGGGACGTTCGACGGGTGTGTCCGTTATGACAGTCTGGCGAAATCTGGCTTTAATGGGCTATGGCAGTAGAAGACGGACTTGGGTGCCATTACCAACAGCACAACATTGCCCACAGCAGTGTACCTGGGCTCATGGCCGTATTAGTTGGACCGTAGACGACTGGAAAAAATGGCTTGGTCAGATGAGCCACAATTTCAATTGGTAAGAACTGATGGAAGGATACGAGTGTGGTGCACACCCCATGAAGCCATGGACCCAAGTTATCAACAAGGCACTGTGCAAGCTGGTGTGGGCTTACATGGAATGGACTGGGTCCACTGGTCAAACTGGAAATGATTACGTTCAGTTATTGGGATACCACTTGCAACCATTCATGGACTTCGTGTACCCAAACAACAATGGAATTTTCCAGGATGACAATGCGCCATGTCACTGGGCCATAATTGTTCGCGATTGGTTTGAAGAACATTCGGGACAATTCCAGCGGATGATTTGGCCACCGATATCACCCGGCATGAATCCCATTGAACATTTATGGGACATAATCGAGAGATCAGTTTGTGCACAAAATCCTCCACCGACAACACTTTCAGAATTATGGACATCTATAGAGGCTGCATGGCTCAGTATTTCTCCGGAGGACTTACAACTACTCGTGGAGTCCGTGTCACGTCGTGCTGCTGCACTTTGCCGGGCAAACGGAGGACTGACACGCTATTAGCAGGGTATCCCATGACTTTTGTCACCTCAGTGTAAATTAATGTGGTTGCCTGAAATATCATTAACAAATTATTTTGTGACTTCAAAAGCAAAGTCATCCTCCAAGTGTGGGTCATCTCAAATTCCCACATATTCAAACCATTCCCCAACTGACCCAACATGTTACACAAAAATTAACACATTAAAAAATTGCATGTAAAATGTCAAGAAAAAATGCGTTCCAAGTATTGATAATATCAAACTAGTTATAACAGCATTAGTTTATAGTCCATCCCACCTGCAAAAGAAAAAACAACACATACACCCTATTACATCAATAGTGCTTCACACGCTTTGGCTTGTTTTGCCTGTAATCACTTAAGCACGATTCACTTTTCCTTTCATACACAACACGGTTGTCTCCTCTTCACTAAAGCAGCTGAGTAGAGGGAAAAGGATATGTATAGGTTAAATGTCGTTCTTGCCATAGCAAGATAAATGGGTTTTCAGCAAGGGAAAAAATTAATAATAGGCCATCAGCTTATTGGATGCCGTTTCCTGTGGACCCAGCATCTTTGGAGTTCTGGAAGGCCATGTCTCTACCTCCCCCCATCACCACAGCATCATCACGTTGTATGTATCCTTTAACTTTAATAAATTTATTCCTTCAGCAAACAGATTTACTCCTCTTATCTTCCTTCTACTATGTTTCTTTATATACCTGCCCTCATCATGCAGGTCTAATCGTGCCCTCTTCTTTACACTGGTACTTTGCTTCTTTTCCCATCATATCTTCTTCTTCAAATTTCCTCATCGTGAACTCAAACAGCAGAAGTTCTCTTATATTGTCATCAAAGAACATTGTCTTCCCCTCGTGCCCTTCACAGCTGTCAGTCCCACTTCAAATTCGCCGTCGTCACCAGCTGTTTCATTGTTACTGCACTCTGCTCAGTTAATGGCCTGCCGTGCCACTGGCCACTGCAATCTGTCAGTTGTGTTCGCTGCTTGCGACACTTCCACTGCTTCACTTAGGCCGTACTACACCATCACTGTTTTACTGTCGGTGTACAATGTACCATCAGTCTTGTTTACATCGACTAACGATGCTCTGATCATGTCATTTGATTCGTCTCCCTGATTGGTTTCGATCTGCTTCATCACTTCAATCTTCTCCCATGTTTTCGATCCACAAACAACTTGTGAGACGTCATGTGTCCACTTCTGCACATCTCGTCGTATCTCCGATATCAGAGATCTGTTATCCTCCCTTGCAAATTTTGCATCCATAAAGTCTCTCTTACTCTTCTCCATACTTTGGCTCTTGGTTTTCATATCTTCCCCAAGACCTTTAATATTTTTGCCAAGCTTGTCTTCAAGTTTTTGAATCTTTTTTTGTAACTGCTTTAGTCTCTTTTTAACATCGAGGTCTTTAGAGACGGGAAAGGATGGGGGGCAAGGAATGGGAAGGAATTCGGCCATGGCCTTTTGAAGGAAGCATCCCGGCATTTGCCTTGAGTGATTTGGGGAAACCATGGAAAACCCAAATCTGGATGCCCGGACGGGGATTCGAACCGCCGTCCTCCCGAATGCGAGGCGAGAACGTTTTGAATCTTGGTTAAATTTTCGTTAAGCTTATCTTCAATTCTGTTTAGCCTTTCAGAAAGCTTATCATCAGGATTGGTTAAATTTTCACTAAGCTTGTCTCCAAAACTGTTTAAATTTTCACTTGTCTCCAAGACTGTTTAGTTTTTCCGTAAGCTTTTCTTCAAGGTTGGTAAGTTCTTCCCTAAGCATCTCATCACGACTTTCCATTTTATTCAATTGAACAGTGAAAGATTCCAATAGATCCTCAAATTCCCCCATTGTACCCCCGTGCTGTTCAATTCCTCCCAACATGACTGAGGATCAACGCAGAAACAAGACAAGAAAAAACCAGAGGAAAGAGAAAAAATCAGCAAAGCAACCTGTGTGCATGCAAAGACTAACTACATGTTTATATTTCATCGTCATATATCATGATGAAATGCGCTTGCAGTAATAATTATGAGAGAAGAAACCTAATACCCTATGGTTTCTTTCCCTATGGAATTTTCTACAAATTTGTGGAAAACTACTAATATATACAAGAAACTTAATGAAAGTAGGAAAGGAGTAATATTTTTTTGGAGCTGCTTAGCTTTCGAAGTCTTCTTCTGCTCGTCACTGTTGATTTTCTGCACCGCCTCAGCTGCAATGTGATGGCTATCATGTCTCCCGTGGAATGAGTAGTTGTAGCTGCCACCGCTATGTAGCGTCGCGGTTGTTTTCTTGTCCAATGTGAAATTTTTGACAACGGTCAAGTTCGCTTAGCAGCCACGCCAGCCATATGTAGAATGTCTTTCCCGTCAGTAACTTTGGCTCTTGTCTCAGCAGTTCCACGAATACATTCCCATTGTTGACTCGGTCTTACTTTTTTATCGTATTTTTCCCAAATAATTACAAGTTTTTTCTGTCTTGTTACTTTCAACCGGCCAGCAAACACAATTTCTTACAAAATCGATTTGAAATTATTTTCAAGCCAAAATTTGTCTGGTCACTGCACTGGAACCATGTAACATCAAAAGGAAAATATTCTGTTTATGGTAATTGCACAGTTTATTAATTACTCAAGTTCGGACCTGGTCACCACCAATGGAATGTGGGGAAAAGTTCTTAAATATGTTAGGTTATCGAAATAAGAAATCAGAAGCTGCTGCAAGACACCAAACACTTTTAATCTTCATCAATGTTTGTTGTGACCACCACTTTACAATTTGTGAATTTTTATATCGGAGCTTCGTATTTCCAAGATGCAGGTTCTGACGTTTGTTAACATGACCACCAACAGTTATTAACTACGCGAGATCACACACACTGTTCCTCACAATGAAGTGGCTATCCTTTTCTCTGTTTGCACCACCTACTTTCACTGTTCTGAACTCTTTAATATCCCACACTAATTAAATCATACTTCGCGTTTCTTCGTCGGAGCCGGACACAACACGACGCACTTCCCGGCAAACCTCCCCCCCCCCCTCTCCCATCTCCTTCCCAAGTCTTGCTCCCGACTGACTAAACTCGTCACTTCACGCTTCCGGCACAGATATGCCCTGTATACTTACATGCTGTTCTGATGAAAACTTTTTGAAGAACCTGGAGTAAAATCCCAACATAGCTATCAATATTCCAGAGTGTATCAAATTCACACTCAGATGGTTTGCTGATATAATCTGATCTCCTTCCTTCCAATTCTTTTGTATCAGTCCACTGAAAAGCATTGCTATTCTGTACAATCTCCAATCTACTACGTTATTTTGTCTGTATAACAGAAGAAAATACTGTTGCCGTAAGAATATTTTACAGATGTTAGTTTTTGAACCTTTAAAAGTAATTACATGAATATTTATTAAACAACATCTGTCTACTTAAGGCATTTAAACACCTTTTTTCTAATTATGTAGAGAGTTATTTCCTTAGCTTCCAGTACAGAATTTTTTTTTTTCTGTTGCAGCAGTGATGAGATTCAATATCTTTTATATGTTCCCAGTGATTTGAAGGTACTGTGAAGTGGAAATACTCCAGTTCACCTTGAAAAGCTGAACATGTAAATTGATTTTCAGATATTGGAAACTGCTTATGTGATGCTGTGCTGCTTTAAGGAGACATTATTTGTATTGGTTGGGTTGTTTGACCATAGATCATCCATTAAGAAAACTACATTTCTGACTGTCATAAAGATAATGTGTTTACTGTAAGTTATCAAGCATTGGCTTGATTGGAAAAGAGAAAAAAGTCTAAAAGTAGTTCATAAATTTGTACTTTTTTAATCAGTCCTATACAGATGTTGCTTCACAAGAGTTATTCATATAAATGTACCATTTTTGTAAATGATTACTCAGACTATATCTTGTATCAGGAAAGTAAGTAGAAATCTCTATTTTCTCCTTTTTCTCTATTTTTTTTAATAAGTCAAATATTTAATCATTTATCTGTTTTTAATGTTAATGCTTATTGATTGATCATTTCTTCATGTCTGTGTTTACTTCACATAACATCAGATCATCTGTGATAAATTACTTTGACTAAAGTATTTAACAGCATTCGCTTACCATTCTCAACTATTTGACATCCTTGAAATCTGGACAAACTTGATCACAGAATTACACCAAATTCATTGTTAAACAACCAGGATAGTGTTTTTGGCAGTGTGGTAGTAAGTCCAGCTAATTAATTTTTTCTCACAATATGTACTGTGATATTACGAAATCTGTGAAATAAAGAATGACTCGCTGTCACAATAATGTTCTACCGTGGGTCACAGAAAATTTTTATGTTCACTGCTTTAAATATTCAAAGTAATTTAGTCTCTACGGTATCAGGGTTGACAAACAGTATTGCAAATTTATTTATTGACTTCAATCCCTTCAGTAAATGAAGGTAAAATTCCGGGAAAACAGCATTCACTCTTAATACGTCACTTATACTGTTAATGAAACTAAATAATTTTGTCAAAATTCTTATAAAGACTTTGTCTTTAAAAAAAGTTCAGTCCCACCCCTTTTCCATTATTAAATGTTTGAATCGTCAGCATTTTAAGATGACTGTTATCCAATAAACTAACATTATTGGCTCTAGGCTCTTCTCGCCAGGTCATATGATGATAAAACCACTTTCATCATGTACTGGCACTGCGATGTTCATAGTAAATCACTGCCAACACAAAAGTGTGTCAGGACTACGTCCGGTCCTCTATATATAGGCAAGCCTTGACAATATGATTCTCTCTTTGAAACTGGATTTCTCCCCATCATGTAAGCTATTAACTCTCTCACAACTCTGTCTCAAAATTCAAGATTTTCCAAAAATTGCCCCAGTTTTCTTCAATTTTTACAGAATGTAGGCCTGAAAATTGTAAACACTTCTTGTCTTTGCATATTTTGTGAAATATGCTTCTTTATTCTTGTGATAATTATCCGAAGTTATATTTTCTTTTCCCTATCCTCCCCTTAACTAAAGTAATCATTACTTAAAACATTGTCCGTTCTAAAAACCCTAAGATTGCTTCCCATTCCTTTCAATATCAATCAAACTTTTGCAAGATTCGTAAATAGACAAATAAAAGCAAATTTCTCACTTCTGACCAATTTCCGCCATAACACACTTCTAAATTCAAAATTAATTATTTTACTGCATTTTCAACTATAAATTATCATTGTAATACTTCTTTTTCAATCTTGGTTTATTATTCCGTAATGTTCTAATCTCAAAATTTAATTAAAATTTTCTCTTAACTACGACATTTTTCCTTTGTTCACTTTTTTGAATTCATTTATTTATTTATGCCATAAAATACTACTTTTATCATCAAACCATTATTGTATCTTAATTTCCCTTAACTTAGTTGTACTCCCTGTTCCCTATAACATCTTTAGCTAAGGAATATCAGTTCTATTCAAAATTATCTCTTTCATTCAAAGTGTTATATTTATAGAAGTCCTTGCCTCTCATCATTTTCCAGCATCAGGCTATCATTTTCATTCTTATTTCTGGCTTTTTCATTTAAAACTTAAATGAAATGAAATTGACAATTTCTAATCTTTTGCATAACTTTTCTTTGTTTAAAATCAAAGTACCCCAGTTCTATAAAATTAAGTTGCGTTTGTTAGAAAATTTTCCGTGACATGGTACTTATTTCAAAATGCTCCTCTAATCCCATAGAATCCGTGATATTGCTGGGAATGAGAGTTGTCATTTCCTTGGCTTTAGTCTGTAACCCAATACCCATGTTATTGTATATCTCACGCTCTCATATAAGCCACACCTAATGCTTACGATTGGATAATGGTGACAATTAAAATGTCGATAAGTGATGGGTTATTTTTCCCTATCCTTCCTTATTTCTAAAGCTTACTACCAACAATGGCTAAATCTTGTCACCAATCTGCTGACAAATGTAATTTCAGAATTTGTTAGGTTTCCAATTATCTATATAAACGTACATTTTATCCCCTCATTAAAGTACTTATTTTGCAAAGTAATACAACAAATGCTAGCAGCAACTTACATGATTTCTTACAGATAGCAGTGCACTGTTGCTTAAAAATTGTGTCTTCCTATATGAACCAGATGTTGACATAATGTGCAGTTATTAAAAGAGGAGAGGATTAGGTGATAGGTCAACAGAAGTTTTCTAGATAGCAGTGAACCGTGTGGCTATAAAATCAAATATGATTTTTACCTATTAATAATCTCTAAAATACTTAAATAATACCGTATTACTTGCTTGAGATTAGTAGTTTTACCTCATGCCTTGAGATAGTAGAAAAACTTAAAAATATTAGAATTTTTACTTAAGTGCACTTCATTATTCATTACATTTTTTGAAGAATGATAAATCTGTCATAATAACAACTCTATTCAGTAAAATAAGCTAGTTAATCTTTGAATTAATAAATAATTTTATAGAAGTTAAATTTGTTTCTGACCTGTTTTTGTTACTTTGTTTCCTATGATACTTTTTGATTACATCATTCAACAAACTGTTATCTTCTTGTATTTCAGGAAGACTTCAAATTAATGTGCAATAATGCAATGGTTTACAACCATCCAGAAACCATTTATTACAAAGCTGCTAAGAAATTATTACATGTTGGTGTAAAAATGATGAGCCCAGAGAAGCTGAAACCACTCAGGAGCATACTTGCATATATGATAGAAATACCAAGAGATGAACTGGGCTTTGATTTGGGTGTAGAAGAAATTCCCTCGCCATCTAATCCTCAGGCAATGTCTACAGAGACAGGTGAAAATGGTGCTGCAGAAGATGAAGTAGACGATGTTGAAATTCAGAAAGAAAATAAACAGAAGACAAAAGAAAACAACCGACCATTGTGAGTAGTCTTGTTTATTACTTTATAACAGTAGAAACTTCTTGTTCAATGAGTGCTACTAAACAGTGCTGTCTTTAAGAACAATGTCTGGGCAAAGAATCTGAGTGATATTTTCAGTATGGGGTTGTGAAATTTAAGAGGAAACATTTACACATTCTTAGTTTATTTTGTGGTTGTCTCTTCGCTTGCATGTACTACTTATAATTATTGTACCAGTATCCATCCAACCACCCATTACCAATATGTGCCTTATATGCTGTCTTCATCCTTCTCCTCTGTATTTCAGCAACTCACATCCTGTTTCCTATATCATATCAGTTACTAATCGTGTTCTGCAATAATTTCTAAAAACAATGTAGTTGTCCTGCATTGCACCCCAAACGGAGGTGTCCAATACTACACCACCATTTTCAAGAATTGGTTTTACCAGGTTTTTGTAATCTAGGTCCTTCAATCTAATGTTAAATCTCTTATTACCCTCTCCAATGCAGGGAGGATTTTGAAATCTCTCCCTACCATATGCCCATTGTGTCGTGCTCAATCAAATTATGGCAAGATATTTACACTAGTGTTGTGCAACAAGCAATGCATCCTGCATCACAAAAAAACTTCACATTTTTGCTTGTGCATCTCAGTTTACCATGCTTGGTGTGAGAGTGGGAATGCTTGGAAGGATGAGGGTTCAAGTCCAGCCATCCTAAGTACACTTTTCCAAATCGCTCATGTAGTTTTTCACAGTTCTCTCGAATTGTATAACATATTATGTCATCATCAAACAACCTATTCCTGACTAAATCACCAGCACAATCATTCTTTAGGATAATTTACAGAGATGGTGCCAATACCAGTACGCTACCCTGTGGTACTCCCGTTTTCATTTCCATATCTTTTAGTATTTCCTTTTCTACCCCAAATCTTTGATTCCCACCTTTTACGAAGTCACTAGTTCATCAACTCAATGATTTTTAACGTACCATTTTGTAGCTCACTCTTTTAATTTTCTTGGAGAAACCAACTTGGCCTCCCTTGTCCATTTCATCCGAAATAACCATGCATGTTGCTCATTAAGTGATATTCACATGAATATTCGTGCTTAAAGGCATGTTGCCCTTTTCAAAACTAGTTTCTTTCCTCACAGAAATTTCTGATGTGGTTGCATATTAATCTCTTCGCCAACTTGCTTGTCACTTATGTCAAAGTAGGGAGCTTGTAATTTTTCATCATGTTTACCCGTGTCTATTATTACACTTCTCCAGTCCTCTAGAAAGCTATTAGGCTGTAGACTCAATCTAAATCATATTCTGCGGTAAGGTACAATGTCATATCCCATTATATTTAATACATCTATAGTAATATTATCTACACAGACCCCTTTTATGCTTTTTTTCCCCTTCATTGTACCCAGAGGATCTATTTCAAATCTTTTTGTCTGCTCAAGTCTACTTGTGTGAACAAACTCCTCTGATTTACGCCCTCCCATTCCTGAATCATACGTGCTAATTGGTCTCATAAAACCAGTTACTTATAATTTCTGCCTTTTTCAAATCCTCAGTAACTTCTTTTCTATACTTGTTGGAAAATTTTCCATTCCCCTTAGGATGTAACAGAGCCATAAAAATTTCTAGATGAATCATTTAGTGCTCTCTGTGTACTTATAATATTCTTCTCTCCTTGCTGCGTTTAATTCTTTTTTTTTTAGTATTTCCTCCTGTCCTACTGTCTCCTAACTCTGTTGTGTTTTTTCCTAACCAATTCCTTTAGCCTCCTCATCTCTCTGTTATAGTACATGGGTTCCATACGTTTCTTTATTTTATGTTTATTCCAAAACATTTGTCCCATCCCTGTTCATATTATCTCCATGGTTTAGTTGCTCCTTGTTTCTCCTTTCCTATCTCTATTGACCACAATGGCAATGACGTATTATGTCATATGGGGGAAAAATGGAAAAGGTGCTCCCACTTCGACTTCATTGTATTTGCACTCTCCTCTCATATGCTGAACCTTCTCCTGAAACATCTTTATAATTTTAGCTGTAACACCCTTAATTTTGTCCACAGGTATATTGAATCCAACTATCAATACAGAGATGTTACTCGAGGTTATGCATGTTATGTAATAACAGTTCTGTTTATTTAAGCATCTGCATAGGAATGAATTGACAGAACACTGAAAGAAAAATATTTATTTTGTTTCAATTGACATATTAATTATTAGCTAATTTATACTCAGTCGATGTAGATGTTTTCTTATACTCGCTGTTTTTGACTGGCTTAGAATCCATAACAATTGCTTCCCTTTGACCTTCCTTTTTTCCATCTGTGATGAGTGATGGGTTTATTTTTCATATCTTTCCTTATTTGTAATCTCATTCATTTATAATGCCTAATTTAACTACAACATACTGTTTTTAAACTAATTGCCGAGTTCCTAAATAAATAAAACTGGTGATAGAAAAATGAGTGGACAATAGGGTTATAAGACCGATAGGTTGTAAGCAAAACCAAAAATAACCAAGCAGGAAATTAATATTCAGGAGGAAAACTAAAGATGATTTTATGAAGAACTAGCAGTAAGAAATTTTTAGATTATCTTAAATTATCGAAGACATATTTGCTGGGTAGGTAAAAGCAAGTGCATCCCCGTTTCCTCCTTTACTTCTAAATTTAGTTTATGTATAATTTTTTTTTAAAAATGCACTTGTGCACATCTTTTTTTTTTCTGCTTCCTGTTGAAACTGACCTGCTTAACAAGATTTTATCATTATGAATGACACACAGGCACATACTTCAATATTAGTCACAAAGTTTCTCTGTAACAATATTTAAAGTGATCGGACCTTATGTATGTATATCAATTTGCTTTATTTTTATGTATATAATATAAGATCACTAATTGCAACACAAAGTCACTCTGTTATAATTTGTACAATTTAAACATTATGTGTAAAAGGCTATTGTTGCCATCTGTAGTCACATTAACAGGTCTTTTCCTGTACAAATGAGAACACATATATACAAAGGAGAAAACAACCACTTTGTTTTTCTGCAGCATTTATCCTATGATGGTTACTATGGAAACTAACGAGTTGTAACAACAAAATGACTATTGGGGTTGTAGGTAAAACACTTCGTCATTAACTATAACCATGTTACTTATGTGCCATTGGATTATTGATTGTTTTAAAATTCTTTTGGCCGCCACCTAGTTTAATTAAACCCCAAGTTAGGAAAGTTAAGGTTCACATTGTAATAAAAGTCCCTGTTAGTAAGTTCAAACTCAAAGATCACTATATTCTCAGAAAACAAAACAAAACAAGTCCAAACAATCGACGACTATCGGAAAATCTTTACCAAGTTCTTAGACTGCAAGTTAAGAAAAGTGATCAGACCAGACCAAACCCCGTTGTAAAATTTGAAAGTCACATTGAATTTAACCGAAACTGTTCCACTGTACTACAACAATATAAAAATGGCTACCCCCGGCCTTGTATCACCATGTGGCACTACCTCCATTTCGTGCCAGACACACGATCCAACAATGTCACTGCTCCAGTCAGTCCAACTAACTCAAGAGAGCTCGTTTTTTAGTTATGTCATTGTTGCAGCAAATAAGCGATATTAAAAAAAAATCTCTACTTCGTTTCATCCTGATCAAAATACTGCATGTTTCTTAACAATACTTACTAAACCCTATTTCTAATCATTTATATGGTATTCTGAATATGTTTTCCCCTCTTGAGTTTGTGTATTATTCAAATGATTAATTTTTCTGTGTGCCATATGTCTTATTCTATAATGTTAAAAAAAAAACCTTTAAACTGTACTGAGCTTTCCTAAACTTTAGTGTATGAGCTAAAATTAGGTTTCTCTCTTGCTATAAGCTTACTTCCTATATCTTCCCAAAATATGACTTCTTGAATTTTAAAGTGTGTAAACACGTGTTAAATTTTTCATACCGGCTTTTTAGCTTTTAATGTTTTTAAACTTTTTAGTATGATTTCTTTGTTACAAAATTTATTATCTTTTGACTATTAATTACCTGAATATCTTTCAAAATGAAGAAAATATTGACTTTTACAAAATTATATCAAAACCAAATATTGCATATGCAGATGTAATGTTGTGTCCTTCTACAGGGGTTTAGATAGATTTAGAATTTACTATTTAAACTTGATTTACTGTCTGAATTAACTGTTTAATTTGATTTATTGCCTGAATTACCTCCAAAAATGACTCTTAAGTCTGTGGTATCATGTGGTTCACCTGAGCCCATTATACTGTAAACAAATTTCTTTATGCAAAATTTACGAAATTTTATGCTAGCTAACAGAGTATGTGCATGAACTCTCTGTATTTTACTTCATATTAGTACCTGTATTCAATTATGTGGTACGTGTATGTTTTTGATGGTTTTTTAGCCAGCTAAGTTATCAAGATGAAAATTATCCTGTACATTGATTTCTAAGTTCTGTTTCACTGAAATCCAATCTTCAATCTTTGCTTGACCTGTTTACAGAACAGCAAAAATTGAAAAAATAATGGTTTTGGTTTCTGTATGTCAGGAACTATGGTTCTAATCAGGATAAAGGTATTGGATATGTTAACCAAAGATATGGACAGATAGTGTGGAGGAATATGGCCTGAAATTTAATGTAAAGAAATGTGAGTACGTGGTAACAACCAGAAAGAAGGATAGGATAGGATAACCCAGGGAATTGTGATGGCAGGGGAACAACTAAATAAGGTAAACAGGTTGAAGTACTTGGGGAGTGTATTAGAGGAATGTGGAGGAAATGATGCTGAGATAAGTGTAAGAGGAAGACAAGCAGAGGCATTTCCAAGGAGCATTAGAAGCCTGATATGGAATAAAGATGTGCCACAGAAGCAAGAGAGTAATCTATCATACATACTATGTGCCTATCTTGACTTATGCTGCTGAAACATTGACAATGAAAAACCCCGCAGGGGCCTGGTACGCAAGTGCCAGGTACGGGTTTGGCGAACCCGCGGTGCCCGAGCTGGAAACTTGTGAGCGCCGCAAGTTTCCCACACCGTAAACTCCTACCATGCTTCAACGACCACCGTAGGGCGTGGCGGTGGAACGTTGTGTGCCTAGGAGAACGGGGATCTTGGCTTCATCGCCCGGATCGCGAGGACGGTAAAAACCTCTATAAAAAACCCCTCAACCTCAAGGTGAGTAACGTGCCGAGGAGGTGGATGGGTGGTGAGGCAAACCACCCGCTAGCGTACAACCTCAGGGGCACCTGCCGCACCCCTGTTGTATTGGGCTTGGTGGCGTGATGCGGGGGCTCCACGTCACTCGACATTTAGTTCCTCCGAACTCGTGGGACCAAAACGAGGAAAAATAACAAACCTAACACCTCCTCCTGCGGCCTGGGCAATCCGCAGGAGAAATGTCACTCCAACGCCCAAAAAACTGGTAAGCGGGCCAGGGTGGAAAGCCCTCCCCGTGACCAGGACAACAACAGTAACGGGAAGGGTTATTTATTGGATAACGCCTTCATTATAATGGAAAGGCTGGAGGGATCTTTTGAGAAGGTCTCTCCATTTTACATACAAAAAGGTTTAGAGGGAATAGTTGGAACCCTTAAATCAGTTAAGAAGCTGAGGAACGGAACACTGCTGCTTGAAACGTCAACTCACAAGCAGGCTGTCCTGCTCCTTAAGTCTGAGAGGCTCGGGGAGTTCGCAGTAAAATGCGAACCCCATAAAACTCTAAATTCAAGTAAAGGCGTAATCACCTGCCGGGACCTAATGGATTTAGAGTCCGAGGTACTCCTTAAGGAGTGGGCATCCGAACATGTGGTCGAGGTTCGTCAGATAAAGCGAAGGGTAAACGGCAGTCTTGAGAAGACGGCCACCTTCGTCCTGACGTTCGACACTCCAACGTTGCCCAAAGACATCAAAGCAGGGTATTTAAAACTAAATGTGCGCCCGTATGTACCGGACCCCATGCGCTGCTTCAAGTGCCAGAGGTTCGGTCATACGACGGCGACCTGCAAGGGCAACCCCACCTGTGGGAAGTGCGGAAAGGCGGCTCATGAGCCAGGCACTGGCTGCACGCTCCCACAGGTGTGTGTGAACTGCTCCGGGGCACATCCAGCCTGGAGCAGGGAGTGTCGATTGTATCTTGAAGAGAAAAAGATACAGGAGATAAAAACGAAAGAGCGAATCCCTTACGGCGAAGCGAAAAAGCGGTACAAGGCTCTAGCACCCACCATCTTTGCTACGAGCTTCGCTAAGACTCTTTCAACTCCCGTCAGGAAAGAAAGTGTTGCTACCCAGACGACAGTTGCGGACATGGGCACAAGTACAACGTGCTCATGTCAATGCAATTGTGGCGCCAATGCCACAAAGGTCATTACACCTAGGACCTCTAACGTCGGCAGCAACACTTTTGTAAACCCGACCACAAATGCAACAGGTTCAGCAAGTTCACCAGCGAAAGCACAGTCATCTGCTGCATTGGCTACAACTGTTCGTGCTTCTGCAACAGCAGAAGCAGTGCCTATACAAGAAGTAGCATCCACTTCAGAAGTAGCATCGGCAACGCCATCTGCCGGCAGCGGATGGCAGACAGTGCAAAAGGTTCGGGGTCCGAAATTCAAACATACGGATCCCAGTATGTTCGTCAAGTCCCCTTCATCCTCTCCCCCCAGGGCACAGACTGGCGGGGAAGGAAGGGGGCGAAGGCCTCGGCGGAAGAAAGAACCGCCAGGCACCGAGGCCTTACAAAATGCAGATTCGTCTTCGGACCCCGAAGACGTTCAAATGCTGGTGGACGAACCTGGTTCCGTTCGTCAGCTACCATTATCGGAGGACCCACCCGATCCGGGGCGGGTGATTTTAAATAGTTAGAATGGCTCCCATACTTCAGTGGAACGTAAACGGCTTTCAGGCTCACAAAGAGGAAGTCCACCTCTTAGCAGAGTCTAATCCATTGTGTCTCTGTCTTCAGGAGACACATTTTAGGCCTTCACACCAGCCAGTGCTAAGAGGGTATGACATCTATAGAAAGGACGATACCGAGGGTGATCGAGCGAAGGGGGGAGTGGCTGTGTTTGTTAGAAACACTGTCCACTCCGAACCTATTGCTCTCACCTCCGATCTACAAGCAGTTGCGGTGAAAATACACGGTCCAATCCAACTGACCGTATGCTCTGTCTATCTGCCACCCAGTGTGTCAGTCGGCTACGACGACCTGGTTGGCATCGTACGACAACTCACTCGGCCCTTTCTCCTTTTGGGAGACTTCAACGCCCACAGTGCGTTGTGGGGTTCTAACACCGATTGCCCCCGGGGCCGAGTGGTTGGTAGATTGATAGAGCAGGAGGAAATTTGTATCCTGAACACAGGGCAAATGACTCATTTCACCACTGCTTCCGGTACGTCTTCTGCCATTGACCTTTCGTTGTGCTCCCCCTCAATCGCGGACTCCGTGCATTGGGAGGTGGATGGTGACCTTCATGGGAGCGACCACTTCCCAATATGGATGCATGTAGAGTTCGAGCGCGGAGGAGGTAATAACCGACGCAAATGGAACGTCAGCATAGCCGATTGGCCGTTGTATCGTAGGTCACTACGACTCCGGCCTTGTAAAGGCATTACGGAGATGGTGAATCACTTTACCGAAGTGATTCACCAGGCAGCTGACGTTTCAATGCCGAACGCTGCGGAGGACGCCCGTCCCCTGGTGGAACGACGAATGTCGTTCCGCTATTCAGGGTCGTAGACGGGCGCTGCGTCGATTTAGGTTGCAGCCAACTTCCGACAACCTGGCAGCGTTCCGTATTGCAAGAGCAAAGGCGCGTCGTGTTGTTAAGGAGAGTAAGAAGAGGTCATGGCAGACCTTTGTGAGCACAATCAATCGTTCCACATCATCATCGAAAGTATGGGAGTCCATTCGCCGTATATCCGGAAGGTACTCCCGCCCACCAGTATCTGGATTGCTGGATCAAGGATGTGTTGTTACCGACGAACGAAGCATAGCCCAGCTGATGGCGGAGAACTTCGCCTCCGTCACTTCGTCCGTCAACTCTGACCCTCGGTTTCAGCGACAAAGAGTCGCTGCCGAGAGGCGTGTGCTGTGCTTCGATTCGTCGAATACAGAGGCCTACAACTGCCCATTTACATCTTGGGAGCTGGAGTCGGCATTAAACAGCGCCAATGACACCGCTCCAGGGCCTGACCTGATCCAGTACCAGATGCTGAGGCATCTTAGTAAAGATGCTAAGGAGTATCTTTTAGATATTTTTAATCAGATTTGGACCGAAGGACACTTCCCTGACTCGTGGAAAGAAGCAACGCTTATCCCAATTTTAAAACCTGGAAAGGATAAATTATTGCCAGGTAGTTATCGTAGCATCGCCCTAACAAGCTGCGTGGGTAAGACGCTAGAGAGGATGGTAAATCGCCCCCTCGTCTGGCGTCTGGAATCCCAAAATCTTCTCAGCCGCTTTCAGTGTGGATTCAGGAAGTCCCGTTCCACCTTGGACAACCTGATCCTACTGGAAGCTGCAATCCAAGACGCCTTCATCCGCAGCCAACATCTCGTAGGTGTGTTTTTCGATATCGAGAAAGCATACGATACTACCTGGCGACACATTATTTTAAAACAACTACATGAATGGGGTTTCAGGGGCAAACTGCCCCGCTTTTTAAAATCTTTTCTATCACGACGTTGCTTCCGGTACCGAGTTGGTAGCGAAGTGTCAGATCTTTTTATTCAGGAAAACGGTGTCCCTCAGGGGTCAGTTTTAAGTGTTACACTGTTTGCGATTGCAATTAATAGTATTGCAGCCACAATAAGGAGTCCCATACGGTACTCCTTATATGTGGATGACTTTTTAATTTTTATAGCATCTTCCAGCCTGAGAAGCGCTGAGCGGCAGTTGCAGCTCGCGTTGAACAGGCTGGATGATTGGTCAGTACACACCGGTTTTCGTTTCTCTGCTGAGAAAACCAGGTGTGTACTTTTTAGCCGTAATAGAAGTCTCTTACCAGAGCCCCACCTTACCTTGAGGAACACCGTTTTAACTTTTACAGATACTGTTCGGTTTCTGGGCCTTATTCTAGACACAAGGCTCAGCTGGCTGCCTCATCTTAAAGATGTGAAAGCCAGGGCCTTGAAAGTTCTGAATATATTAAAATGTCTTTGTGGCAGGTCATGGGGCGCTGACCGCTCCTGCCTGCTACAGTTTTACAGAGCCTTTGTACGGTCGCGGTTGGAGTACGGTTGCATTGTCTACGGTTCGGCACGGGACAGCTATCTTCGGATATTGGATAGTGTCCACCATGCAGGAATTCGGCTCGCCACGGGTGCCTATCGCACTAGCCCGATACCGAGCATTTGTGCAGAGTCTGGCGAGCCGCCGCTTTCCACCCGGCGGCATCTCCTCATGGTGCGACACTATGTACATATTGCCACAACTCCTGGTAGTCCCGTGCACGACGTAGTGATGCGACCGAACTTTGAACGGCTATATGCCAATCGCGGTAGAGCGACCAAACCGTTCAGCCACCGTACAAAGGCTATTTTAGAAGAATCTGGTTGTGTGCTGCCCGCTTTTTATCACCAGGGATGGAGTAAATCTCCTCCCTGGCTTTTAACGAGGCCCAGAATAATTTTAAATCTTTGTCGGTATAGCAAATTGTTTACCGATAATAATGTTTTTACTAGTGTTTTTACTGATATACTAAAACAGTATCACACATTCACCCCTGTATATACGGATGGGTCTAAGCAGGCTAATAGAGTAGGATGCTCTGTAGTGTTCCCTCGAGCGACTTATACCTACAAACTTGATGGTAGATGCAGCGTTTACACCGCCGAGTGTTACGCTGTGCTAAAGTCGCTCCAGCATATGAAAGTAGTCCGTGATAAGAGGTTCATCATATGCTGTGATTCCCTCAGCTGTATTCAGGCTATAGGAAATATGTACCCAGCAGACTGGCTAGTCCAGGATATCCAGGACACCCTCCTTTCCCTGCAGTCTCACGGAAAGGAGGTTTTATTCTGCTGGGTACCAGGCCATGTGGGAATCAGGGGGAACGAAGTAGCCGATGAAGCTGCTCGGTTAGCCTGCGATAAGGTCAGAATCGACTTCGCTCCGGTCCCGAAGTCAGACCTTGCCTCGGCGGTAAAAAGAAACGTTTTTGATGTGTGGCAGAGGCAGTGGCTGGAAGTCGAGCATAATAAGCTCCGGCTGGTCAAACCGACCATTCAGCCGTGGAGCAGCTCCTTCCAGCGGGCGAGGAGGGATGAGGTTCTCCTTACTCGCCTCCGTATAGGGCACTGTCCTCTCACGCACAGCTTTCTTCTCCGCCGGGAGGACCCACCGGAATGTGATGCTTGTGGCGTACCTTTGACGGTACGCCACATTTTAAGTGAGTGTATTTTATTTTTAGACTTAAGGGCAGACGTTGGCTTAGCCAACGATCTGTCACTTATTTTAAACAATGATAGTGACAATGTGGCTAAGGTTTTAAAGTTTTGTTGCTTGGCCGGTCTTGTCCCAAAAATGTTGGGCAGATCGGCCTAGGTTTTATATTGGATTGGTGGCCATTTACAACCATCAATCCAAGTACTGCTTTTACTTGTGACACTGCTTATATGGCTGGCCCTTTTACAGCCAGCCAGCTAACTCCTTTTTTAAACTGGTTGGCCCTTTTACAGCCAACCAGTTAATGTATGAATTTTTAAATTTTCCTGTTCTCAGTTTTATTTCTTATGTTGCCGTCTGTGTGGCCGATCCTTTTACAGTCGGCCACGCAGATGGTATTTTATTTAGTATGTTAGTATTTTATTGTGCTGTCTCTGTGGCCGACCCCTTTACAGTCGGCCACAGAGACTGCAATTTTGCCACATTGTCACGCCAGGTTGTTGTTAGGGCGCTAATGACCCCGTCGTCGACGCGCCCTAAAACCCAAATAACAACAACAATGAAAAAGCGGGACATCAGCAGATTACAAGCAAGCGAAATGAAGTTTTTAAGAGGTAGAATGGGAGTTACTAAAATGGATGGAAGAAGAAATGAAGTGATTAGATGCACCATAACAGAGGAACCCCTACAGGAAAGGGTAGAGGACCAGACTGAGATGGTATAGACATGTAAAGAGAATGGAGGTTCAGAGAATTCAAGAAAAATCCATGAAATTAAGATGTATGGTAAACGACCCAGAGGAAGACCAAGAGACGGATGGCTGAAAGGAGTAGAGAAGAGTGTACGGAAGAGAGGAGAGGACTGGAACAAAGTGGTGACAGAGAAGTGGTGGGATGAAAGAAGCAAATGGAGAGGCTTATGCATGAAGCAGACCTGGCCAGAGGCTGGAAACTGTTGAGGATGATGGTGATGAACCAAAGATATGAGCTTTCAGTATGTGCAGTTTTGAAAAATTCAGTTGATTGTTTTTGCTTGATGCATATACTAAAGGCTATTGTTGCTGTCTGTTGGCAACTAATACATACGAGAACTCATATATACAAAGGAAAAAAACCACTACGTTTTTCTGCTGCAGTGATCTTATAATTGTCACTGTGGAAACTTATGAGTATGTAAAGGGTGTCTCAGAATGTTTTTCGTTTTTGAATTGACCAATATGCGCCAACCGCAGGTAGCAGGGGGGGGGGGGGGGGTGGACTCAAACGCTCTGCCGGCTTGTTAAGTTTAGTAGCCATGAATTGTTTCACGGGATTGCAGCACGCATTTTGCGTGAGAGTGTTTTATAAAAACAACGATTCCTCGTCGTCTCTACAGGACACATTTTAATTTAAAAAGCTTAAGACATGTGCCAAGTGCCAATTTAATTAAGCATTGGGTGTACAAGTTTGAAGAGACTGGGAATACAATGCCGGACAAATCGTCTGGGCGTAAAAGGACATCAAGAACGAGCATGAAACCGAGCGTGGTGGTGTAACGGATAGCGTTCTGGCCTCGCATTCGGGAGGACGGCGGTTCGAATCCCCGTCCGGGCATCCAGATTTGGGTTTTCCATGGTTTCCCAAATCACTCCAGGCAAATGCCAGGATGCTTCCTTAAAAAGGCCATGGCCGAATTCCTTCCCATTCCTTGCCCCCATCCTTTCCTGTCTCTAAAGACCTCGATGTTGAGAGACGTTAAAAAAAGTTTTTAAAAAAAAAACGAGCATGAACGTCGATCGCGTTCAAGAGTCTGTTATGGACGACCCACAACAATCATTGAGATTGCGCGCAGCTTCTGTTAATTTGAACAAATCTACGGTTCATCGCATTATTTCGAAAGATTTACATTTTCACCCCTATAAAATTGTTATTGTTCAAGAAATGAAGCCTGATGATCCTGATAAACGAGTCGAATTCTGCAGGACAATGAAAAACCGTTTTAGGAGTTTCAATAACATCTGGTTCTCCGACGAGTCGCATTTTCACATCAACGGTCATGTGAATAAACAAAATTGCAGATACTGGGCTTCCGAGAATCCTTTAGAACTGCATCAGACGCCCTTGCACTCGCCAAAAGTTGTTGTTTGGGTTGCCATATCAAGTCAAGGAATTATCGGTCCATATTTTTTTGAGGATGACCGAGGTCGAACTCAGACCGTTAATTCTGACCGATATTGCCATATGATCCGGACTTTTTTGGCTACAGAAATGTAAAACCAGAAGGGCTACAACCGCAACACCTTTTTCCAGCAAGATGGAGCCACTTTTCATGTTACAAATGACTCATTAGCTGGTCTTCACGATTTATTCCGTGGAAGAGTGATAAGTCACTGAGGAGACATCAATTGGCCACCGAGGAGCCCTGATTTAACGCCTGCTGATTTCTTCCTATGGGGCTACCTAAAAATCAAAGTTTACAATCCATTACCACCCAACCTGAATGTTTTGAAGCAAAGAATCACTGAAGAAATCAACTCTATTCCAAGAGCGATGCTCCAGCGAGTTATTGAAAATTTTAGGTCCAGGTTAAATGAGTGTGAACAAATGAATGGTGCGCATTTGCAAATGGTTGTTTTTCATAAATAAACTTCAAGAATTGCTCTTTAAATTAACATTAAATAAAATGAGATTTAATTGATATTTTGTTTTTTATTTAACATCTAAAAACGAAAAACGTTCTGAGACACCCTTTGCGTAAACTCTCTGTATGTTATTTATCATTAATACCTGTACTCTGTTTTGTGGTATGCCATGTTTGTGGATGTGGATTTATTCTTCTCTAACGACTGTCTCAGCACATCCGTCCATACCAAACCGACCTACATACAACATTACCTTCATTATGACAACTATCATCCTTATCTCACATCCATGGCATTCATGACAGGTGCATATGTTCTAACCATCAGGCCCACACGCTGTATTCCAGTAACATCTCCCGAGCTCTGGTACCTCAAAATTACACACCAAATTTGGTTCATAAACAACTTGCATGTATCACATCACAACCCACTCAACCTATCAACCAACCTAAAAAATTAGAAAACAACCATAGTCCAGTTCTGGTCACCCAGTACTTTCCAGGCTTCAAATAAATTAACTGAGTCCTTTGCCAAGGTTATGATTTCATTCCAGCCTGCCCTACAATGAGAACCCTCCTCCCAAAAATAATCCCTCACCCACCTGTAACCTGCTTCAGTAGACTACTGAACCTCAGCCAACTCCTAGTCCATATATGTGGGCCTCCCCAGCTTATAAGACAATCCCAAGGCTCCTTTCAGTACAACAGATCCTGCTCCAAATCGTGAAACTTGCACCAAACTTCCATTACTTTTACCAACCCAGTAACCAGGGAAAGCTTCCCCATCATAGTACTTGCACATCTGTATCCTTCTAATAACTAATCTGCAACCATTGCCCAGCCTCGTAACTAGGTCCGACCATGCATCAACTTATCGTCAGAGTGAACAGACACAGACAAACTATATTTACCCAGAATCCTTACCACCCAATACCTCACCATGCCACCACACAATGCAAACAATTTCAGTTCTTGCTTCACTATCCATGCCATCAGACCATAGCAGCATCTCTGAACTCAGGAGGTGGGAACTGGTATAGCAATATAAATTGGGTACCAGATAACAGCTGGGTCTTAACTTTAGAAAAGGCCCAGGAATCTTCCTTTCACTACACTCATTCATCATCCCTTCCATCATCCCACAGAACCACCACTCACCAGAGCTATTCATTAACTAGCTGTAACATCATTGTTTTTATTATTTTGTGTATGTGTGCGAAAAAAATACTACAACTCGTGGTTTCTTTAAAATTGTCGCAACATGTTATTAGTATTGTGGCATTGACAAAAACAGCCAGAACATGTTGTGGCTATCTCAAAAACGCCACAACTCAAAATTTGCGTCATGGCTCTCATGATATGTGACCACTATGTGTTGTGGTTACTAAGAAAAGCAACAATATGTTCTGAACGTTAGCTGATGCAACCACGACATGACGGGCAGGTTGTAACTACATATTCTGAATGTTAATTAATAATCAGGTGATGTTAAGATAGTAAAACACTCTTTTTCATTAATGTTTCTTTATCTTTAATCATTGTCTAATGTAAATTGACAGTAAAATTAATAAAATAAAAAAGGTAATAACAAAATTACCTATAATTATTTACTTTTATAAGAAATATTACCGTGACCTTTTGAGTTACATTTTCATTTCGTTGAGCAACATTTGCTTTTTTTATCAATACTGCATCTTTTACAGTGAAACATTATAAAGTCTTGCTGACTTCCAGAAGGTAACATAGATCCTAAGCATAGTGTTAAAGAAGTTTAGAGATGTCCTAAATGTTAAAGCTACTCTCAGAAACTGTAAATTCATTACAAGCATAAAGTGGATCCAGAAGACCTTCCTTGTTTACTAACTAATAGAGACCTGATGGATTAATGCTCATAACAACAACTAAAACATTGCTGGGCACTGTGCGGCATCATCAAGTTTGGGTACCCTAAGTAAAACAGTAGAACCAATTTCAACTACAGGAAATTTTTAGGTGAACAGTGAAATCATTGTAGGTGCCTGTTTCTCTTGGCTGGAATTGGCATTTACCCTACAACGTTTATGCTGTTCTTTCTTAAACAGAGCTTATAAGTAACATTTGATCCCCTCATTCTCCTTGCTTTTTCCACAGATTTCTTCTCAATGTAAGATAATATCCAGTCATTTTTTTTATTTATTTATTTATTTATTTTTTTTTTTTTACCCTTCTTCCCCCCTCCCCCTAATTTTCTCTTTGCCTTCATTGCCACTACCTAAGTTGAACCACCACTAACTTATGTTGAAGTTTGACTTAATAGAGTCTTTGGTTTATTTTTTAATTATTTTTTTTCTTATTTATATTTTCTTATTTATATTTTCTTATATTATTTTGCTTTTCCTGTCCACCAGTGATCAGTTTTTGACAATTATCTATGCTCGGTAATTAGCTCTGAATCACCGCCCTCTACCTGTCCTCAGTTTGAATTTACCCCCACCATTTTCCTGGCCAACAGTATTTCTGTCTCCCATAACATCAACCCCTCGTAATGTTTTCCTGTTGATAAAGGCTAGACCCAAAAATTACTTGATCATGTGTGTTTTATCATTTCTCACATCCATCATCTAAAGGTAAGTGTTGGCTCATTTCCCTATCCTAATTTGTTATTCCATGTGTGTGTGTGTGTGTGTGTGTGTGTGTGTGTGTGTGTGTGTGTGTGTGTGTGTTCATATATATACTTTATCATCATTATATCATTATAATAAAGAGAATGTACATTCACAGTTATTTTGTGTAATTGTTTAATGTTTTTGCTATTAGGATTTATCATATGTATTTAACATTATTGGACTCAGACTTTAAACTAAGAGAAACGTCATAAGCATTCTCACTTCTACATTTTTACTATGCTGATGTACTTCAATTTTATTCATTGTGATAACATTGCTCATGCAGGAGTAAATTTGAAGCAATACCTGATGATCTAACACCTGAGGAGATTTTGGAACAGGCCCAAAAGGCAGCACAAGCAGCAGCAGATAGGCTTTCTATGAAATGTGTTAACACGAAGGTGAGTATATGTGCTATGCAAGAATGGCTAAGCAAGCTGTCTTTCTTGGGTATAAATTATTCGATCACCGAGTCTTGCAATTATATATATGTATACAATATGTTTTAAGAATATTTGTACATTTGTTCCTAGTAACAAGCTAAAACCATGGCTTTGTGTTGGCTCGCAAAGTTTTGCTATAAGGAATATAATATATAACAAAAGAAATTAATAAATAATCGTAAGAATTTTAATATTTAAACTTCACGAACTATCATCAAAAACCATGGTTTTAGCTTGTTGACAAAAAATAACTAGGCACATTTGTAATAAGACAAAATTCTTAAATATTTTTTAAAAAAATTATTTAATTTGGTTTTAATCAGATGCAAAATTTCTCCTTCAAGTTTCTTCCTGTTTTCTACATTTTAACATTGAATTTTTAATAGTGCTAATTCGGTCATAAGAAAATCTTCTGTTTAATGCTAGGCTTTCTAAAGTTTTTGTCTCGATAACGCAACATATGTTAAACCTACAGAATTTTCTTTGTCTCCAATAACTACTACAACTTTATCCAATGTTTAAACCTTAAGCTTTATGAATTGTTATTGCAAAAGCTATTTTTAATGGAAATTGTTTTCTTGAATAAGTGATATTCCCTCTATTACAAAAATTAGTTGTGAGTGGAATTGGAACACAACCACTATTTTGATAAGTTAAATGAAAATAATTTTCAAACCCATCCTTTATCACTCGTGGCATTTAATCAGCTTTACTTAGATTTCTTCTAATACAACTCGGCGAAACAAATCGAAAATAAAGAATACATTTTTTTGATATCTCTCTTAGTTCTGGAGATATCAAATCTCAAAATTGACGTGGCTAGGTTGAAATGTGGCCTGGACCCA
Organism: Vandiemenella viatica; assembly: GCA_031002005.1. Lineage (NCBI taxonomy): Eukaryota > Metazoa > Arthropoda > Insecta > Orthoptera > Morabidae > Vandiemenella > Vandiemenella viatica. The sequence goes on along the minus strand of JARYHS010009186.1, from coordinate 117,981,885 downwards.
AAAAAAAAAATTCGCCCTATCCAAATTTGCTAATGAATTTATATGTAACTTGACAAGACAAATCGAACATAAACAATAATTTTTTTTGATATCTCGCTTAATTCTGGAGATACTGTATTTCAAATGTGAGGAGGTTAGACAGATCCAGAAAAAAATCACCAAAACCACTATATCAACGTGGTGGAATTTCACAATAGGTGTTTTATTTTCGTCCTATTGGTTGTTGTTAGGTTGAAATACAGCCTGTACCAGTAGAAACATCACCAAAAGCACAAGAAACTATGCCTACGACTAATTTTTGGCATGCTATATCTCGAAGTCTCATCGAGTTACATAAAAATTCATCATCAAACTGTGGCGTAGAATCCCCACATACACACATTTCTTAACACTAATACAGAAGAATCTTTAGTAAAAAAATTAATACCTCCTTTTCTGGAGTTTAAATTCTCTCAATACTTCAGTTTGTGGCAACGTTATTTTCGATTAAAGTTTGAAACGTACCGATTAGGTATACATTCCTTTTATATTTTATTTTATTTTCATTAAACATTGAATCGTAAGTCATTATGATTCTATAGGTACTTAAATAACTGATTAGGAGCGGAAGTGGAATTTCTTTATATAATTACAAAACTGACGCATCTAAATTTACACAAATCACAGATGTATTTACATAGAACATTCAACAACCATAGATCATATTTAATACAAAAAAATTAATATCTCTCTTTCTGGAGCGTAAGTTCTCAGGTGAACATCGAAAATCACAAACTACACTTTTAGTGAACAATTTATTTGATTATCTTACCACTGCTGTGAAAAATGGCTGCACTTCAAGTTCAGTAGTAAGTTATTGCATAAAAGCTAACAGCGTTTTCAAACTGCGTCCCTCTCAATAGACACACTAAAAGCAAAACTACATTAACACGTTTCCAATATCTTGCGTTTTAATTGATTCACTAATTCTTGACAATAAATGTGTCAAACCACGTGACGCGGTCACGAGCCTGCATCTCGTGACGCGACCACATGACGTGGTCCCGTGACCACGCGATCGCCTCTGATTTCCATCAGCATGAATGAATAGAAATATTAAAAAATATAGCTGTTTATTTGTGTTTTTTTACAAAAATAATGATTGATGGCACATCTACAATTGACTTTGAATCAGTATGTTCGATTTCACGTATTTAGGTGCAGCAGTTTTTTCGAAAAAAGTATCATGTTTTGTCTTTTCCTTTGCAAAATAAGACATTTTTCTGTAGCCATGATAGATTTGTTGATTGATTTCTGTAATATGGCTAAGACTGAAAAGTTTTTAGGCCATCCTTGTACTGTCATTACTTACTTTGTGATGCTTTCAGTTATTTGAGATGACTCGACATTACCTTTTCACAGAGTTACTTTCCACAAGAGTATATAAGTCTGAATATTAGTAATAATTTGCAGAATTCATTTGTAAATGGTAGGCATTTTAAAGTTAATTGCTTATTAATAAAATCTAACAGATTTAATAATTAATGCAAAATATAAAAAAAAACACAAGTTATTAAATATGGCATATAAAAGTTAAAAAGTTGAAGAGGGATATAAAGCAGCAGCATACCCGCAATATTTCAGCTATGCTTTCTACCAATGAAACATAAAATAAAGAATTCACAAGGAACTAGAATACAGACAACTAGATTATATTGAGAGATATGAGTATTTAACATGTGAGGCTGCAACATACCACTTATAATAGAAAGAGCAGTGAAATGGTAGAAAACAGAGAGAAAGGAATACAAATGGAATTTGTTTAGTTTAAATTTCACAAATGAACATTAATATTTGCAGACTCTTCATTACAGGGTGTTATATGAGATATGTGCATGAACAACGTACTGTTGGAAAGAGCAAACTCTCAAGGTTTACATGGTTCCCGCTAAGTAGCAGCCCACTTCAGTTCTAGTAAAAATGGCGTCGGGACAACAAAAAGCTTTTTGTGTTTAATGTTTTGCGCAGTGTGGGTCAGTGACTTTCATACTAGGTATGGTGTGGATCCTCATACAGCACAGAGCATTAGACAATGACATGAACAATTCCGAGAAACAAGTTTGTGTAAAGGCAAGTGTCTGACGCACACGTTGAACGCATCCGCCATACATTCACAAGGAGTCTGCAGAAATCCATTCACCATGCAGCTCGACAGCTCAACATGCCCCTATTGTCCATCTGCTGTGTGTTGCGTCGATGTTTACACATGAAACCATACAAAATTCAGCTACTGCAAGCTCTTCGTGAGGGTGACAAACAGCAACGTGTGGAGTTCTGTAATTTCGTTCTTGGCAAGATGGAGGATGAGAGTTTTCTTCCACGCTTAGTGTTTAGTGAGGAGGCAACATTCCATTTAAATGGTAAGGTGAACCATCATATTGTGAGAATATGGGGTGCGGAACAACCACATAAGTTGTACAACATGAGAGGGACTCTCCAAAATTTAATGTGTTTTGTGCAGTTTCATGGGAAAAGGTGTACAGTCATTTTTCTTTGCTGAGAACACTGTTACAGGAATCACATATTTCGATATGCTTGAGAACTTTTCCTACATTAGGAGACTGATTCGTATGACTTCATTTACCAACAGGATGGGGAACCACAACACTGGCATCTGGAAGTGTGGGAATTTTTAAATCAAAAGATTACTGAACGATGGATCAGTCGCACTGGACCAAATGATTCAGCCTTACATAGGTCACCAGACCTGACTGTATGTGATTATTTCTTGTGGGGGTTTATAAAAGACTGTTTGTGTGCCACCGTTATCAACAACAGTGAATGAACTGAGACATTGCATAACAGCAGATGTGGAAGTTGTCACACAAGCTCCCTGCAGTGTGGGAAGAATTTGAATACCTCACTGACATATGCCGTGCACCTCAAGGGGGGCATAAGAAAAGGTATGGGGGGGGGGGACATTTTGAGTTTCCCATTAATAAAAAAACAAAATTCATTGTATATGTTTATTAGTTTCAGAAATATGGCCGTGCCAAGTCGGACAGTTCTTTTGATACACCCTGTACTTTAAAAAAAGGTATATATACGTAAATGAAATTTTAGGGCACTAAAAAATGTTACATCTACTACTGTTTGAACATTTGTTTGGAAAGAAGATTCTAAAGTGTAGTAGCAAATGTGTACTCCGACCATCTACCATATACCTATAAAATGCAACTCTTGGTCATGATGTATCCATGTCACACCATGGCGTCACACTTTTTGCCTCCATTGCGCAGCAAACAATGAACAGAGATGTTTGAGGTTATACACGTTATTTAAAAACAGTTTTATTTAGCTATGCATTCATGAATAAATTAACTGTCAGAACACTGAAAGAAAAGTATGTATTCCATTGAAATCAATATATTAATTATTAGTTGCTTTTTCTTAATTAAAATTTGTTCAATATAAAGTTTTCTTATATACTCTGGACAGCGTACCATTGTTACAGTAAGTTAACAAATATTTACATTACATCATTTTCTAGATAATGAATGATATTTGATGAAAATTGTAACTAGTCAGCGAAGAAACGAATTGCTAAAATACTGCATTCAACGCGTCATTTATGACGGGCTTACAAGATATTTATATCTAATGTAGATATTTTTAAGTCATTGTTTAAGTCATTGTTATAATATTCTGGAAGAAATGCTTTGCTGAAACACCAAAATAAAAGTATGTACTGCATTTAAATTTATATATTAATTATTAGTTGTTTTTATTACTGATCTCACTATTTCAGACGTAAATATTTCCAGTGGATCAAATTTAGATTGCAATACAATTAATTTATTTGGATGTGGGTAATAGAATCTATGATTTTGAACAACAATATTAGTAGAAATTGTGGATATGTCGAAATGCAGATGGGACCAGAATGACAACTGACACACTTTTTTTGCCGAATAATTCACAATGAATCTAGTTTTATAAGTAATTTAAGCTGCTTTCCTAAGCTGTGAGTTATTGAAGTTCAGTATTTTTATATTGATGGAATGAGTTCCATATTTTATCATGCTGAATGAGACCTCATAGCACGACGTCATAGTGTGATGTCACCGCATAACAAAAAAATGACCGAATAAGTGTTTTATATATATTCTAATCTCTGTCTTCCTCCACTGTCCTTTGACTGTTTCCTCCACCAACAAATTAACCAATCCCACATGTCTTGAAATATGACCAACCATTCTGTCTCTTCATTCTGTAAGTCTTTTCCACAAACTTCTTTCCTCACCCATCATTTCCAAACCACGTTCATTTCAAACTTTATCAATCCACTTAATTTTCAGCATCCTTTTATAGCACCCCATTTCAAATGCTTCAATTTCTGGTATTCTAAAGTCCATGCTTTGCTACCTTGATGTGCTGTGTTACACAGATAGTTTTAAAATGTTATTTCTTAGTCTTAGATCAAGATTTTTCTTTTCAAGAAGGCTCTTATCACTGTTGCTTTTCTGGCTCTAATATCATCTCTGCTTCAGCCATCAGTTTTAATTTTATTTCCTAAGTAACAGAAGTCACCTATTGCATTAATCTGCTATTATTGCTATCATTTCTACTACATTTCTTCACCTTTGTCTTGCTTTGGTTTATATTTAGTCCAAAATCTTTCTTCACTATTTTGTTAATACCATTCAGCAACTTCACAGAATCCTGTATGTTCTGCTAACAGGACAATGTCAGCAACAAATTGTAACATACTTATTTTTTTCTCCTTGAACACTTATGCCACATTCAAATTTTTTGTTTACTTCCTTTACATTGGGGATAAACCATAAACTTGTCACACATCCTTTTTAAATGGTTCATATCTCATGATTCTTTGTTTTCATTATAGCCACTTTATTCATACATAGATTATAAAATATTCTTCTATCCCGTTACTTTACTCCTGATTTCTTTAAAATTTTGAACATCTTGTCCCACCTAAGTTTTTCTCAATCAACAAATGCCATAAAAGTTTCTTTGTTTTCCTTGATCGACCCTTCAAGTATTAATCTTAAAGCCAGAATTGCTTCTCTTGTAGTACAGTTTTTCCTAAACCTTAAGGCTGCATTTACACAATGTAATTTGACTGGAACGACAGTAGGCAGCATCGGTAGTAGGGACGAGAGAGTGAATTAGCATGCTAGTAATAATTTAAAGACAGTCCACTGTCAGAACAGTTCTCCATTCATTTGTTGTGATCTTCTTGAAATTATTACAAGAAGGAATTAATATTGTAGCTGATATCTTAATTTTAACATTGAATGATACAAAGAACAACAAAAGAAAATGTCAAAAATGGGTAAGAGAGTGGTAGCTGCTCTATGACATGTCAGCTGATGAAGGCAGCGGAGGTTGCTGCCAAAATGTTGTGAACAGAAGAACTTATCCGACGGAATACCTAAGTAGAATTTTTATCAGCTAACTTGTTTGTCATATTTTGCCAGTTTAATTTCATGGTCTAATTTTTTAGAAAAATTGAGTACATACACTCTTCGTAATATTTTACACATTGTTCTGTTTCATTACCAAGGAATGTTAATAAACTATTTCTGTGTTAAGATTCCTTTATCACCAAAATATTCTGTATGTATCAGTTTAATGAAATGTGCATGAAAAATTATTGTTTTCGATGTATGATTGATAATACTTGAATGTAATTGGATTCAATCTCAAATCTAGCTAATCTGATTTCATGTTCCAGGACTGCCCAGCACCCAGCTTTCTCAGAATAGAGTAATAGAGTATGGTCAAGTTCTTTCTTGTGCCATATTTCAAGTGCGAAAATCTTTTTGGTGGAGAGCTGTAATGCAACATTCATTATTCTGTTGATTTGTGAGCTAATTACATAAATCACTCCTATTTTAAAAAGAAAACAAATATTTGCTTTGATTTCACATTAAATCAAGACAGCGAATTGCAGGTAGTAACAATGTGTTGTAGTCATTGGTGGTGTGAGATGGCCAAAGAAAAGCATGGAAATCTTTGTGAACACAAAAGTCTTCCATTTATTGACATGAACACATCAATGAATATTACATTTAAGTTTCAAATATGAGGAAATTTGGAGGTAGATTGGTTATATAAAACAGGATGCAAACCTGAGTAATTAACTCTTAGTCCTGGCATTCAGTATATCTATGGTTTAAATTGTAGTCTGGCAATACAACTCCATCTTCCTTTTTTCCCCCTGTGATTTTACATTATTAGGTGTGACCGTCAGGATTGTTCCTTGATATATACATTGGCTCACTTACTCAATGTTAGTGGGGAATAAGTCTCATCATTCTTGAGGATAGACTGGTGATGTTAAGAAGAGTGTGATAACCTGATAAATAAAAGAAGTACTGAATTTGTTAATATTACAGAATTGTGTCCTTCGTGAGATGTGTTCTGGGTGAATAAAATCATGGAAGTAGTTGGCAGTTATTAAATGTAGAACGTTAAAAATTATGCATCAAGGAAGGATGTCAAATAGTATGAAAATATACTCTTATTGCTGTTAGTATGGTTAACAGAACCCAAGAAGTATAAGAGAAATTAAATTATTTCTGGGGCTGTTGCAACTAGTTCTTTATGTTGGGATTAAAACTGAAGCATCTACATCGATACATACCTTTCTAAACTCTTGTAAATTTATGATTGCTGAAGTTACCTTTGAAATTAGCATTGTGTTTGGTATAAACCTTTACAATTAAACCGTTTATGACATATAACTACCAGATTGTTTTGATTCTAAAACATTTTACAGATGGGCTTTCTTCGCCAAAATAAGGATGGCAGTACCTCCCTTGCTATCCTTGTACCTGGAGATGGAGTTACTCCTGGAACAAATGAGCGGCCTATATCACTAGGAATGTTATCAGGGAAATTGACACATGGTACTGGGCAACTTCAGGGATTCAGAGAAGACAGGCGCAATTTAGCTAAAGCTGGTATTTATTTCATATACTAATATTGAAGGATGTATTTAAACATTTATGATGATTTGTTTAATAGAATTTGATAAAAACATAATTATGATAATCACACTATCAGTTGTTTCGTAAGTTGTATAACTTATTTTCATTAGTAAAACAGAATCACACAGTTTATATTTTGTGTCAAAAATCACCAGATTGGGGCCAGGATGAAAGGGTAATAATATTCTTGATTCATTTGAAAGTATGTTTTAACTGAGTACTGATTTTTTTAAATTACTTCAGTAAGTAAATGGTGGTTATCAATTAACACATACACACAATTTACAAAACACCCCTTTCTTGTGGTTTTTTATGTGATTGGTCTTTCATAGCAGTGGGTGGGAAAGATCACCCCACATATAGGGTGATTCAAAATGATTGTCGGGGGTTCATGAATTTTTTACCTGCTGTGTACTAAACATACAATAGTCCAAGATCCCAGAGCCCCCAGACCTACGTCATTTTAGCAAAGCTGAAATTTTGAGGATGAGTAGAGTAATATGTAGTTAAGAACGTATGCGTACTCGCCAGCATGGAAGTGGGGCCCTTTCAGAGGTAGCGGGTACTAAAGGGCCCAAAAAATCTTGCTAACCTACGTCATTTTAGCAAAGCTGGTTTTTATATATGTTTTACAGGATATTGTTAAAAACCAACATTCATTATTGCCAGACACTTCCTGTGGGCCATTACTTGAGCCAGACGCTTTAAAGGTCGTAAAAAAAGGAGGTAAACTACGTCATACTAGCAAGCCTGAATTTTATATATGTTGCTCGGGGTACTATTTCAAGACATTTTGTAAGCAGCCAGACCAATCCGATGGGCCAAAGTTCCTGCCAGACACGATAAATGTTCCGTTCTGAATATGAGCGCGTGGCCAGTATTCATGCGCATGAGCGCGAGTGAGATATCTTTGTGTCTTATACTCATGGTGTACCCTGTGATTATATTTGTGTGTAACGTTTTTTTCAGTCTCTGGTCATGCTTCTGCTATTAAGTTGACATTTCGAGTGAGTGAAATAAAAATTTAAATAATTGCAGTGTTTAAAAATATATCATGGCAGAGTTATTAAATTGTGTTTTTTGTAACAATTCTAATGAGAATTTAATATTGTTTACTGAAGAGACGTTAAGAAATGTGCCAACAAATTTTAAAACTTAGAAAGGATCATAATCTGAAATTTAAAGATGTTGTTTTTCCAGTTGAATTATTTGAAAGTGGTTATCATAGAGAATGTTATAAGTCATTTACAGGATTGATGAAAAAATATTACAAATCCAAATCTACAACAAAGCCTGCTCCAAAAAAGAAATCATCAAATGCTACAGAGGACCTATGTGCAACGTATTCATCGATACCTAACCTTAATAGACAATCTATTGAACCACTGTCATGTTTTTCACAGTCTTCATTTCCAGCAGCTACTCTTATACCTGACCAGATTAGAATACCTGAACCGATCGAACAGGCAACATCATTTTCTCAAGAAAATTGTGTTCCATTAAAAAATGTTAACATTACATCTGAAAGTAATACTGAGATTGAAAGTGATGTAAGTATTGAACGTAAAAATATTGTTTGCTTATTTTGTGACCAAAAGACCAAGAAACATCATTCAAAAAGACAGCCTTTACATTCAACTGAAAAAGAAATTTTTTTATCAAACATATCACGAGGACATGAAAATTATCCACACTTATTTAACAAGATAGTAAATCTTTCTCATTCAAATATTTACTATCATCATATTTGTCAAGTGGACTTTGCTAACAAAATATCATTGTTCAGTAAAAAAACAACTAAAGGTATTTGGCATGATCTGCGTCAGTGTCATCAAATGGCTTTTGATGAAATAAGTGCTTTTATTCAAGAAAATGTCATCGAAAAAGGACGATGTTATTTTTTGACTTATCTTCACAGATATTACATCGACTTTTTAGAAAGAATTGAAGAAGAAAATGCTGAAAAAATTACAGTGAATTTTACACCACAGCATTTAGAAGATAAGATACTTAAAGCATTTAGCAAAGAAATTAATTTTTTTCATTCAAAATAAAAAATTATTAGCCCCAAAACATTTAACAACCATTGATGACCAATCATTTGAAAATTTAAAGGACGAAGACATTTTGCAAAAAGCTGCGTTGCTGTTAAGAAAATCAGTTTTGCACATTGAAAAGAAAAAATTACCTGAAACTATATCAACACAAGATTTAAAGGAAGGAGAAGTATCAGTGCCACAAGATTTGTTAGACTTTTACTTTACTCTGATTGCCGGTAGTAATCGAAAACGAAGAAATAATCCAAAATGTATTCGTCAAGTGCGATCTTATTGTGAAGATGTCGTATATGGAATACACAATGGAAAAGTGAAAACGTCAAAACATTAATAACATTAAAAAGTTTAACAGTAGTAGAAAAATTATTGATATTATTCATAGATATGGGCATTGCATAAGTTATCCGGGAATAGAAGAGCTGGAAACAGAAGCAACATACACTTCTATTCAAAAATCAAGTTTATGTCCTGCAACAGTTAAAAAAAATCCAAATCTCTGTACTGGTGTTGCCTACGACAATTTTGATAGGTTCGTAGAAACAAGAAGTGGTAAGGATACCTTGCATGATACTGTTGGCATTATCTACCAAAATCTTGATTTTAAAATTCCAAATGTATCAGAAATAACAAATTTCCCCATTCCCAATGATGGAGAAACCTTGAATACGAAGAAAAGAAGACGGAGAACTTTTGAAGCTATATCTTTAGATGAAGTTGCTTACCCTAAGAAACCAAGGATGACAGATGATTTGCAGTTGTCAGTACATGAATCTGAAAATTCACAACCTGTAAATTTAAATATGATGCAATAGACACAATTTGGATGGTTAGCCATGCATTACACATACCAAATGTTCCAATGTGGGTTGGTTTCAATAGTTTAATAAGTGACTATAATAATACAAAACAAATAATTTCTTATCTGACCCCCATCAATTCATCACCAACGAATCCATCAATAGTTCTGGAGACTATGAAACAAAGTCAGAAAATTTGTCAAGACGTAAAACAATCTTCTATTCAAGTCACTTATGATCTCGCGATTGCGAAAGTAGCCTTACAAATTCAAGCTACCGAAAAGCCTACATTTGATAATTTATTCATTCATTTAGGGCCTTTTCATATTATGATGGCTTATTTTAAAGCTTTGGGCAAAGTTATTATTGACTGCGGCTTATCTAGTGTTATGGTCCAAAGTAATTTGCTTGCAATGGGCTCGTTAAGTGGATTTCTTGAAGGAAAGCATTTTAACAGGTGTAAGAGACTTCATCCTTTGATGGCAGTGGGATTGGAAATTTTACACTTCAAGAAATTTTTGGAAATTAAAAATATAGTATTCACAGATATAATGATAGAGGAAGTCTCACGACTGGGAACCTGTCCAATATCGTCATTTAAACAAGTATTATCTTTACATGGATGAATGGACAAACTCTCAAAGTTTTGTTTTGTAGCAGCCACTAATCTTGTAGTTCATTTTGTTCCACCAGATGTCAGTGTTTACAATATGGCAGCTAACACTATAGAGAAGGCTTTTTGCACTCTAGATTTTCACGTGTGTCAGTCAGTTACCGTTGTCCAGCGGCACTTTCGAAATTTTTTTATGAAGGATGCACCTTCAGACAATTCCATTCGGAGGTGGTATGTGCAGTTCGTGGAGAGGGCTGCTTATGCAAAGGGAAAAGCATTGAGCATCCTTCTGTGTTGGAAGTCGACGTGAACTGTGGTCAGAGAAGCTTATCGACATAGACTGCGGCATTAACAAGAAGAGGCAGCAGAGAACTGAACATTCCGCAAACCACAGTTTGGCGCATGCTACGAAATGCCTAAAATAAAAGCCTATCGCCTAGGGCTGGCTTAAGGCTTAAACACCTGACGATCATCGCAAAACGTCTCATGTTTTGCAACATTATGCAAGAAAAAATGGAAGAAGATGGGTTTTGTAAAAAAACTCATTTTTAGTGATGAAGCAAACTTTCACTTGTGGGGGAAAGTTTAACAAGCATAATGTGCGGATATGGGGGACAGAAAATTCCCAGTGCTTTTATTGAACACCAGCGTGATTCTTCAAAAGTGTGTGTGTTGCCTCAGTTGAAAGAGGTGGATGAATTCATATTCCAACAAGATGGTGCTCCACCTCATTTCCATCGGAAGGTCAGAACATTTCATAACGAACAATTGCCACAGCGATGGATAGCAGGCGGAGCCAACAGTGACCAAATGCTCATGGCTTGGCCACCTCGTTCACCAGATTTAACCCCATGTGATTTTTTTCTATGGGGTTACATCAAGGATCAAGTTTATCTTCCTCCTCTACCTGCGACTATCCCGCGACTGAGAGAACGGATCAGGGCTGTCTTTCTAAACATTTCTGATGACATGCTGCGTTGCGTGTGGGATGAAATGGCCTATCATGTAGATGTGTGCAGAGTGACATAGGACACACATATCAAACATTTGTAATGGATGTAAAAAAAACTTGATGAGTTTCTTTACACATCAAAATAAGATTCAAATTCGTATCTCAATTGTGCTAAGTGTAGGAATTTTTTGAAACCCCAACAATCATTTTGAATCACCCTGTATAGATGAGGAACTCCTGGTAAGAGTGTATCACATGCCACTTTGGTCAGTTATAGCTACATTGTTTAACAATCCAGTGCCTACTCTTGCCAACCTGCACTGGTAGCAAACTAAAACTTTACATGTGGTGGGTATAATAGACCTGTTTACACACAGAATTTTTTTAAAACAGTGTTGGAACATACGTTCCATGTGCACACATCAATCCCTCAAATATAAATACTCAGTAGTCAGAGAGACATAGTACAGATCTAAGAGTGTCTAGTGTTAATATGTGCATTTTAAGTTTGATATGTCAGCACTTGTTGGTTTTTAGTTTGAACTTCTTAGTGATTTCATTAAGTTTTTTATTTCTGAAAGGCTATTTATTCATAACATGCCCTCCAATGATTTGGCTTGTTCTGTGAATTTAGGAGCTGAAATAAGGCTGATATTAAGTTTAGAAAAGAAAATCATTTCCCTTAGTCTTTAGGTTATTAGCAATACCCTCTCATTCACAGTATGTTCATACTACAACAATCTGCAACATCTTGTACTTCAGTTGAGAAAATGCATAATAAATGAGAGTATAAATTCAAAATATTATGAAGAATCCCTAACACTGATACCAGTGCAAAGATATACATATGATCACATATTATTAAATCAAAAATGACATGAAATATATTAACACTACTCATTCTACTTAATACAACACAGATGAGTAATTGTAAATATATACAAGAAGGTGTAATAAATTTATCAAATATAAAAAACTAAAAAAATTCGTTATTTTACATCGTTAAAAAAAAATCTGTGCTTAAAAGAGTCCATTTTGTCATATTAAGTATGTACATATTGAATCGGAGTTTCATTTAGTAAGCTTTTCAAAAGCAATGTACTAATCTCAAACTTGTACTTAGTTCATTTAAATTGTCATTAGAAAAGTGAAAATTGAAACAATCTTTGTTTTCTGAAATATGTGGCGTTGAGATGCCGTAGTCTATTTCATTAACATACAGCATTTATTCTTAAATTACACAGATATTAATGATAGTAAATAACACAAGGTTATGAAATCTTATAATTAATAAAAAGCATATCCATATACAAAATAACATGAAAAAGAAGAAGAAAAATGAAATCACATATTTATGAAGGCATAGGTTATGGGTATGAATATGGAAACCATGCACAAAGAATGTGCTTTAATGTCACTAAATTGTATATAAAACTAACAATAGCTTACAAAGTATAATAGGTTCATTGCAATAAAAGGGAATGTCACGGAAACCCTGGACTAATAAAGTGTCCCATTACTTGCAAATCTTTGTTACATACTTATCTATTTCAAAATTTCCAACATGGGGAATTGTGAACATATATGTTGTGCCTTTAACGGCCATGTGTTTTTCAATCTTATCTACTTGTAAACACAGTAATAATCTTTGTAGAGGATAAAGAAGAGAGAAGATGAGAATGAGAGTTACAATCAGCACTGCAACTAGATATTATTCCTGGAAACCTCTAAATCATCTCCTAATACAAAAGACAATTGCAAATAGACACATTGATAATAAATAACCATAAGGTGTGGCTGTGGTGAATAGAAGTAAAAAGAGTTATGTGAGAGTTTCCCAAAATTGATTGTCAAATTTGACATTAAATTGTTGTTCATGACTATCAAATTTTGTATTTAAGGAATCAAATTCTTGCTTGTGACTGTCAAATTTTGTATTTAATGCAGCAAAATCTTGCCTGTGTCTATCAAATTTCTGATTTTTTATACCAAAATCATTCTTAATATCTTGTGACTGTTGGTTTATTAGCCTCAGTATAGCTTCCAGCATGGGAGAAGGTATCAATGGGGTGGTGGAGGAATCAAATGGCTTGATAGCAAGTGTAATATCCTGTGGTAGTTGTTTGTAAGAAGTGCTATCATTTGAAAGGGAATCTGACTCATCTTGAATTTCCAATCTATCTGCAGCTGGTGTGTCTGGTGTCTATTTTCAAACTCTTCAAATTGTTGTGCAGTATAGAAGTTCCCTTGTTAGTTAATTTCATCATACTGTTAGTGGTTTCTTACGAAGATTTGCTTAAAGTTTCGTGTAGGTTTGCATCCATTGTAATTAGTGTTGTTGTGTAATTTGGATATGTGGATGATTAGTTAAGTTGATTGGGTCAGTACTATTAGCTGATTGTACTGATAGTGTAACATCTGATAGCTGATGCTCACTCCTCTGATCACTAGGTGATTAGGTATCAGTGTTTACAGTTACGTTCTCAACCAGTTCGATTTCTGATCATTCAGAGATATTTTGTGATGCCTTGATGTCGAAACTGAATCACATACACCTGTTACCAAAGCAAAGTAAATAAATACTTTAAACTATATTACACACAGAAATAGTTGATAACACAAAATTCTAAATGTCAATACCTAGAAAGACATATCATAAAATAGTATAGAAAACACAGATATGGCTTCTATTGGCGGAACTGTAGTTTATTTGCGAAGCTGATCCAACTTCTTTGGCTTGCCGGTCAAAACATAAACAAAGCTTTACCTCAAAATAGTTTCACACAACATACAAGAGCTGTTTTTCTTTCATAGTCTGATTGTATTTCTAAGAAAGCACGTAATAAGCAGAAGTCAGATCTACACAACGTGCAGTTGCACAGTTTCCATACCATAACCTCTGCCTTTGGTGGCTCCAATGTGTCAGTCATATCCACATCTACATATATACTCTGCAATTCACGAATGTTGTGGGTGGCAGAGGGTGCTAAGCACCAATCCTAATTCTGTGCATTCCAATCCCGAACAGAACGAGGAAAGAAAGAATACATAAAACCATCAGTATGGCCTCTTACTTCTCTAATCTTAATTGGGTGCACAGCAGTGCACCCGCCAAGTCGAGTTAACAGCGGCACTGCCTACCCTTTTCTCGAAGCGATTCGGGCCATTTTTTATCTCAATTTCTTCTGTCATATTCATGCTACATGTCTCAAATTTCTATTATGCAAAGATATCAGCAATCTTAACAAACATACTAAATTTTATTTCGCCACTGTTGGTGGGAAGGTTGATATCTGACATTGTGTTAGTAGGAACACTGGATTCTGCATGCGAGATAACCTCTGCTACCAGCGATAATTCATCAGTTAATCCTCTCTCTATGTTGAAGAACCAGAGAGGTAACTCGATTAATATTTAGGAACTGAGAAAAGTTCCTGCGAAAAAATAAATAAGTAATTCTCGTAATTACAACAGGAAGATTACAAGAAGAAAGTACAATCCGAGTAAGAGAGTTGCCCACTATTTGACAAATACTACCGTTTGAATAAGGCACGCGAGTGTTCAGTATAATTAAAACATACCAAGCAAACAAGAAAGGAAATGATATAATAAGTTCTATGCAACTCCAAAGTTCGTGTGTATAATGTGAATTTTTCAACTTCAAAAGTTCGTAACCGTGAAATTAACTACAAAGCTTCTTTTTGGAAGTGAGGTTACTGTCATTTACGTTAGGACGCTCCACTGGTAACGCCTAATAAACATATACTTAACTTAAATGAAAGATTTGTAAACAAATCTCGCCAACCGAAGATCAATGTTTACTCCAAAGACTGTAACCTCGTCGTCTTGTCTGCTATCTGCGACCAGATGTTCGTCGAAGATATGCTCCAACAGCCAGAGTTGAAAATAATTATATCAGTCGTTCTCATGTCGTAAATTCCAGCGATTCTGCTAGCGACATTGTCGAATCTTCGTCGTAACTGTTAAATGCTTTTCCTTCCGTAGCCAAGTTGCTTTGGTGAATACAATTTTTTCACTGCCGAGTCACCATACCGCGTGACTGGTTATAATTATAAATAACTCAGTTCTTTTGCTTTCAAAATATATTGTTTATTATTCACAACTCATATTCCTCTAGGAACTATATCGGACTTATAGTATTCGAAGAATGCAAGGTTCTTCAGCAGTGAAATGGTTTCAAAGCAACCGTTCGGTCTTTATGTCGCCAACCTCTAGCTATCTCTTGATTTCTTATCGCCATGGCAACTTACATTTCCTTGCTATAGGAGTAAATATATCGATTTTTGTTTAATCTCATGGCACAAAAATATGTTCTTATTAAATGTTTCTGTTCTGTCACAAAGTTCTGGTGTTATTCGGATGCAAACTTCAGCGAATTTGTCATCAAAACTCTAAGGTATTACCCGTAGCAGTAGAAAGCTGAAATTTGGCTCACAGATAACATTTTACCCACATATTATGAGAAAAGTATGAAACTCTTAAATTTCTATATACCTACACCTTACCTATCCCTAACATGAAATCGCTTTTCACCATAATAACTTTATATAGCTCAGATTTTCATTGTAGAGTGAGCTTACTAAGTTTAACTAATGTGTTAAATTTTCCTTCTTTCATTTTCTTACTTTGGAAGTTATTAAAATTCAAAATTTTATTTAGACCACGACACCCCGACATCAAAAATCGACTGTACTTCCAGTAATCCTAGAAACAAGTAATTTTGTACACATATATAGTTTCATCCCTACATCATAAGAAAAATTTAATATTGGAGTTTTTCCCCGTATTTATTTAATTATAATCCCAAACGTGAAAAATTGTGGCACATATTTGCCGCTTAATTGTTTTTCTCCGGATGAAGCTATATGCCTGGTTTTTTTGTTTTTTTTTTTTGTGCATAGAGATCAGCAAGTTTAACTAATTTCTTAAATTTTAATTTGCTCCTATGCTTAGTTCGGAAGTTACTCATAATTTATTTTTGGTGCTAGTTAAACCATTTCTCGGCTACGGCACACACCCATTGTTTTGAGAGAGTGTGGCATTGTATATCAATGTCTTCAATTCTGAAATGTTCTTATTCACCATTTTCAAATGGAATTATTACATTTAAGCAGCGATTCAGAATAAGCGATAAACTTACAAAAAGAAATGAGATCCCACAAAAACAATTCTTGTTTAAGCCAAGTCTCATGCTCGTGTAGTGATAAAAAGTTATGAGATCTTCTTCTAAGCCAAGTCTACACTTTAAAGCGTGTATTCACTTAACTCTGTGAAACAGAATGGTTTCTCTCGGTGTCAATGATCATTTATTTAGAATTTTAAAAAAATCTGGTGACTTGGCCACTACGCATGTCATAATTTTTACTAAAATTAGGGGCATAATATATAATTGTCAAATTCTAAAAAGAGTTAGGGAAATATTGGCTTTAATGTATTTGTAAGTTTGACTAAGCAACACATTTAAGGTAACTAAAACATGGTGTGCATAATGGCCAAGTCACAAGTTTTTTTAATTCTAGATAAATGATCAATGACAACGAGAGAAACCATTCTGTTTCACAGAGTGAAGTGAATACACACTTTAAAGTATAGACTAGGCTTAGAAGATCTCATAACTTTTTGTCATTACATGAGCTCAAGACTTGACTTATTTTTACAAGGATTGTTTTTGTGTGATCCCTCCTGTCATTGCAACCTAAATAGGTTGGAAGAAGTAGTATTTCATTGCACTCATAAATTAAAGAATTTCGCACATTCTCCAATAAATTCAAACTAAAACAATGTCGTGTGCCAAACAATCCCAGCCCAATCTATGTATCAATTCTGTGACACTTTCGTAAGGACTGTAACTAGCAATCATGATTCGAGTGGCTCTCTTCTGTGCTTTTTCTAACGTGTCAAACAATCCCTTGTGATATGGATCCCAAACTCCACAACAGTAACCCAAATGTGGATGCACTAGTGTTTTATACGTTATATCCTTTGTATGAGCATTATAACTTCTCAAAATATGACCTATGAATCATAATCTAGAATTAGCTTTGCCTACAACAGAAGTTATGTACAAGTTCCATTTCATGTTGCTTTGTACTATTATGTCCAGATACTTCAGGGAATCAACCGTGTCAACAACTGAATTGTTAATTTTGTAACCATGAACAAATAGAGTCTTTTTGTTACTTATTTGCATTGCCTTGCACTTTTTGCAGTTAAGTGTAATCTGCCATTTATGACACCATTCAGAAATAACATCCAGATCGTGCTGAATGTCTAAGCAATCTTAAGCGCCCCTTATTTCCCTATCGATAAGCACATCATCAGTAAAAAATCACAATCTACAATTAACATTGTCACCAAAATCATTTATGAAAATTAAGAAAAGAAGTGGTCCTATTACACTTCCTTGAGGAATGCCCGTAGAAGAGGCTTCCCCGTCAACAACGACATACTGTGATCGATCAATTAGAAAATCGCTTAACCATTCACAAATCTAATCCATTATATACCATATGCTCAAATCTTCATTAAAAGACGATTGTATCGTACAGAGTCAAAAGCATTCTGAAAATCTAAGAAAATTGCATCAACTTGCGAACCTGCGTCAATAACTTTCATTATGTCATGCGAAAATTGGGCCAGTTGTGTTTCACATGATCCAAAATCCTTGCTGGTATGGTATAAGTAACTCATTTTCATCTGGAAACTTAATAACGTTAGAGCATATGACATGCTCCAGAATTCTACTGCAAAGAGATTTTAGAGATATGGGTCGATAATTCCTAGTATTACTCCGATTTCCTTTCTTGAAAACAGAAATCACCTGGCATATTTTCCAGTCAGAAGGTACTTTTCTCTCATCTAAAGATTTATGGAATATATCGGACAGAAAAGGTTCTATTTCTTCCATGTATTCTAAAAATATTCTTACTGGTATATCATCGGGAGCCGGCGCTTTCCCCCACTTCAGAAGCTTTAATTGCTTTATAATACTACATTATCAATTTGTACCGTATCCACCTCAAATTCTACATGCCTTGGAAAGTGGGAATGTTTTCCATGTTTTCGTCGGAAAAGTATTTTTAAAATCAGTGTTAAATACGGTAGCCTTTTGCGGCTGTCATCAATTTCCTGACTGCCTTGTACTAGAACTGGCATATTGTTGTAACTACCACTAAATTTTTTTTACATACGACCAAGTGTGGTGGGTGAACGGTTAACATTCTGGCCTCGCATTCGGGAGGACGCGGGTTCGAATCTCCATCCAGGCATCCAGATTTGGGTTTTCCATGGTTTCCCCAAATCACTCCAGGCGAATGCTGGGATGCTTCCTTCAAAAAGGCCATGGTTGAATTCCTTTCAATTCCTTGTCCCCAGTCCCATCCCACCTCTAATGACATTAGCCGTCAACAAGCGTAAAGCAATAAGTAAAAAAAAAAAAAAAAATACGTATGAGCAAAATTTCTTTGGGTTTCCGTTTAGGCTCTTGGAAAGTGAATTGCAGTGAAAGTTATTAAAGGCCTCCCATATCGCATTCTTAGCATATCCTCTTGTCTCATCTAACTTTTCTTAATCACTCCTGTACAACATCCTTCTTGAGCATGCATGTATCTTCCTTTGCTTTTTAAGCAATCTTTTAACTTCACATGTATAACACAGCGGATCATTCCTTTCCCTGATTATACGCATGAATAGAAGCCACATCTCTTCAACTGATCCTCTTGCTTCTATGTAGGTAACGTAATTACCCTTCAAATACGTTTGAAAATACTCCTTTGGGACCTTTTCGAATCTGTAAACGATCCTTTCTTCTTTCTTTTTGCTTGCAGCTGTTAATTTTACTGTAGCAATTACAGATTTATGATCTCTTATTCCTCTGCATCTGGTGGACGATAGAAAGACCCTATTGCAAGTTTTGTTCTAGCTACGTTGAGACTAATCCATAGGATTTCACAAACCATATCGATATCCATTTTGTTACGCGACAGGTGTTTACTAACAGCTATAAATACACCACGTCCATTGGAATGCAACCTTTCCTTACAGAAAACGCTCATGCTATTGTTAAAGATTTCTGCTGAACTTATATCCAGTTTTAACCAGCTTTCAGTACCTAATACAATGTCTGCTTCTGTGTTACTAACAATGCTTTCAAGCTCAGGCTGCTTGTTACAAACACTTCTGCAGTTAATAACGAGCACTTTTAACAATAGATATTTATTTAAGCTACTCCTAACATATGGTGTCGAATTTAATTGGACTACCCATAACTGTCTTCCTCCCTCGGCCTAAAAAGTCCTCCCATGCACTCCACATGCCTCCTTCCACCCATGTAGCTGATTCACGTGTGTAATGCACACTTGATGTATCCAAGGAAACCCTACACAACTCGACCCCAGGGCAAAAATCTAGGAATCTGCAACCATGCTGAGGTGCAAGCAATTGAACATGGCCACTACCGTCGATGCTCCAACCATATGTGAGTTACAAAGTGTAATCTTTTTTCTGCAAGCAGGACATAGTGCCACTGAAATCCACCACAGAATGTGCAAAGTGTATGGTGAAGACTTTGAATGATGGTAGTATACATGAATGGTATAGACAATCTAAAGCAAATCGAATCAACGTCCATGATGAAGGTGGACAAGGGAACAAGACTGTCGCTACTGTAGACCTCATTCAGTGCATTGATCAGGCGGTCATAAGACAAAACAAAGGTTTCAGTCAGTGAATGATCTGAACAATTTCAAGAAATTTCAAGTTCTGCTTTGTACACAATCCTACAAGACCTGGGATACCGGAAATTTTGTGCCCACTGGATCCCAAAAATGTTGAGGGATGACCACAAAATGCAACGCTTGGCTCAGCCTTAATGTTTCTCACACAATGAGGAGAACATTTTTTGAAGTCCATCATTACTGGCAATCAGACTTTGATCCAGTATGACAATCCTGAAACAAGGGAGCAGTCTAAGCAGTGGATGCAAATAAATTCTCCAAGCAAGCCAAAAAAGTTTAAACAGACACTGAGCCAGAGTAAAAAAATGGCTACTGTTTACTGGGACCAAAACACAGTGTTGTTTTTTGGACTTACTTCAGCATGGGACAGCAATAGCAAAGGAAGTTTATTGTGAAACTTTACATTGTCTCTGTATAGCCATCCAACACTGACAAAGAGGAATGATCTCATCAGATGTGTTTCTGATCCATAACAAAGCCTGACCTTACTGTGCCAACGTGACAAAAGACCTTCTTAAACAGTTTAAATGAGAATATTTCAACCATCCACCATAAAGTCCAGACCTAGCACTGACTGATTTTCTGACAGAGTCTTCAAGTCATGGTCACTAACAAAGAACTTCAGGATGCCATCAAAACATATCTCTCCCCTCCGGCAGCTAACTTCTTTGAAGAGGACATTGAGAAACTTGTGTCACGATATGACAAATTGCTCAACCGCTTTTGCGATTATGTCAAAAAATAAGTAACACCCAGCTGTCTTTTTAATAGTAATGTTATTGTGTTATGTCTTTTTTTATGTAGCCCGTTTGAGGTTGGAAAAAAACAGCCCTCATAACACCATAGTGCTTCAAAATCAGCAAGTGTCTATAAAATGTTTAATTATATGGACAGGTAATAAAAAATGTCATCTCGCAGTTGAGATGCAAAACGTTTGTACTCGCACATGGTGCTATTAGAAAGTTTAACATTGTTATTACAGCTATTTAAGTTTATGGTCAAGTCTTTTTAATAGTAAAATTATTGTGTTATGTCTTTTTTTTATATAGCCCGTCGGAGGTTGGAAAAAAAAAACAGCCCTCATAACACCACATTGCTTCAAAATCAGCAAGCGTGTATAAAATGTTTAATTATATGGACAGGTAATAAAAAATATCATCTCGCAATTGAGATGGAAAACGTTTGTACTCACACATGGTGCTATTAGAAAGTTTAAAATTGTTATTACAGCTATTTAAGTTTATGCAACTTGAAGAAGAATAGTCTGTAGTGATGCTTAGGATTTTCCCATATAAGAAGTGTACAGACCATTAATGGGATTATTTCTCAGCCAGACCCACTCACATATGAGGTGTGGTGAGAAATGCCGATCTTGGCAGTTGGAATTTTATTATTAGTTTTATCACACACAGTTTTTTGCAAGTATTGGTCTCTAATACAAATTAGTATAAACTTATCTCAATGCAGTCAGCTGTACTGACGTATAGAACTGGTCTATGTGGAGTATTGTGAAGTAGTTAGCAGCAACTACAGCTGTGGGAAGAGCTGTGATGTCTGCTTACAACATCTGTGTGCACCATGTAGACTGGACTAGAAACAGCTGTTGAAGTCTGTTGGTGTCTGCATGAAATGGGCGCGGCAGCGATGGAAACCTCTTCTTGTGGTGATAGGACAGCTAAGACAGCATAAGTAGTTGTTGCTGCTTGAAAGTGGCGATGGTATGGCAGCATGCGTTATCAGTTTATTTTACTGAAATTTGTGTTGACAAAGTGTCGCCGTGTTAAACAAAAAGTGTTGCCTTGTAAGTGAACAAGGTATTTGGTTAAACTGTATGTGTGAATATTATTTAATCTGATACATAAATAAAGGTTTCTGCTAATTTCACTAAACTGAAATTCGGTCACCAATCTGTTTTGTTACTACTGAAACAGATAACAGATTAAAGGTTCCACATAGAAATAAAAAGTCGCTGCTGAAACTGCATCAGTATAATCTTAAAAATTTCTTAAGTTAAATTGGTAACAGAGTATAATGTCCTAGGATAGTATCTGATATTTGAAAGTCCTTGATGAAGAAAGCAACTACAAATTCTCAATCACTCCAGAGATGCTTTCACAAAATCCCCAGCTTATCATGAAACACGAAGAAAAGTTTTCGCTCATTGTTCAAAAATCTCTTAAAGTATTTCATATTTGTCTTCACTCACAAAATTCCAAGTTCTCATCACTCGAAATATTTGAAGTCCAAAAACACGTCTCAACCTGTAAATTTTCTTAGTTCGAAAGCTACATGGTTCAATTTCCCCCTCAAATTGATATATCTCAACTATGTAACAATTTTAATTTGGGTGAAAGCCTTCAACTTTTAATGCAATTTTCCCCCACTTGGTGCGATCTTAAAACTAAAAAAAAATAATAATATCTCACTAAATGATTTTTTTTTTTTAGTTTCCTTATAATTTTCTGCTTCATATCTTGACATCTCTCTCCCTTTTTTATATGTTTCCTTTTCACTCTCATCTCACAGCAGGTTTATGACATACATTATTTGTGACGTTTCTCTGACGTCATCCACAAATTCGTATATGAAAATCCTAGTTTTCACCCTTAAATTTCAAATTTCTTGCTATATTATATTATTATTATGTATATTTTTCCCTATGATTTGAACATATGTTCGGCTTCCAAACTATTATCTTTAAAAGTTTTATTTTCTTTATCTCTCAAAAAACATACTTAAAATTTACTTACAGCCTCAGATTTTAGCCAGAAAGTGTTTCTCAATGCTGACTACCTAGTTAATTTGGATTATCTATTGCAGTTACTGAAATTCTATCGTTTACCATGTTTCCTATTGTTCCCATATGCTGAAATATACTTTCAAATTGCTCTATCTCATATAGTTGTTAACAAAATGATTACCTGTAGTAGTACTACCAGTGGAAATAATGTGGCGAAATTTCTACACTTCGTAATTTTGGTTTTGATTTTCGATCTATTTTTACAATGTCAGTTTAATTTTGGTTTGAAAGTTCCTTCATTATTAAGATTATGTGAATATTATTTATTTGCAATGTTGTTCGCTTCAAATTAACCCCCCCTTTTATTAGTTTATTTATCCATAACAAACCCCTGACGCAAATAACTCGGACAGAGTAATCTTCTTATATAACATTTAGGTTTTTTCTTCTCAGAATTAACAATGTGTGCAAAAGTTAATGTATATATAAAACACAATGATGGGATAGCAAAACCATCAATTAACAAGGTTGAATGTAGGAGGTCTATTATTATTACTCCGCAGTTCACTAAAATTCGGTGGCAGAGGGTGCATTGCACATATCCAAATGTGTAATAGTTTGGAAGGGATATACAGGATATGGCAGGAAGAAACCATGGGCTATTTTGAAGAACCATCCCAAAATTTGCCTGAAGCGCCCTGCGAAAACCATGGAAAACCCAGGTCAGGATGGCCGAAGTGGTTTATCGAGAACTACTACTGTCAGATTCTAAGTTTTCTCACTCGGTAAATCATTCCTAATCCATTCCCTGATTGCTCATGTATAAAATGAGTATATAAATGGATTGGTTCTGACCCTGATTTCTCTTATTTCCTTGGTCATTCCGAAATAGTCAGTCATGAATTTTTCATTTAGTTTCTCTGTCAAGAGCGACCCCTTCGTTGTTCCAGGTCTTCCCAACCTATCTCATTCAACAATGCACTTACACTTTCCTTCCAACAATATATACCTGTCACGAATTGGGCATATCTTCTTTGGACCTTCTCCAATGCCTCCATTAACCTCTTTTGATGGTGACCCCATACAGAACAATGATATTCTAAGCGAGGACACACTACTGCTTTGTTTGCAATCATTTTAACTTCCGATGTGCACTGTTTTAAATTATGTCCTAGAAATCAGAGCATATGATTTGCTTTCTCAATTACCTTCTCGATATGTTCATTCCACAACAAATTACCATCCTAGGTACATAGAAAGGACAGGTAAAATACACCCAACACTCACCAAAGTTGAAGGGAGGAGGGCAGCAACACAAAACAACACACAAACAAAGAAAATACAATATTTTGGGTGAAAACAGTCTTTTTCAAGTTAACAGAGGTAGGTGGCTGTACTTGCGTTCGACGCAGCCATTAATAGAACGCAATAGACGATAATATAACCGCGAGTATAAGAAAGATTAAAATGGTTCAAAAATAATGGTAATAAAAAAATATATAAATAAATAAAGTTCACTCCTAGAACTAACCAAAATCATCGGACATTGTTGGGAGACAAACGAAATCCCGAAAGACAGGAAGTGCGCTCTCATACTTCCCCTTCACAAAAAACGTGACCGCACCAATGTGAACAACTACAGAGGATTATCTCTACTATCAGTCCCCTACAAAATTCTCTCTTCTTGTCTCCGCAAAAGAGTACAAGAACAAATCGAACACAAAATTGGCAAATACCAAGCAGGCTTCAGACCTAACCGATCGTGCGCAGAGCAAATCTTTAACCTAAAAACCATCCTAAAATACAGATCAGTCAGGCACAAGAAAACTATATGCACCTTTGTAGACTTCAAGAAGGCGTATGACTCCATCGACAGGAAAAGCCTATTCAACATCCTAAGGGAATATGGTCTGGACAATAAATCAAGAGAATTAATCACTCACCAACACCACAAACAAAAGTAAAATTCATGGGAGAAATCTCCAGAGAATTCGAGACAAAAACTGGCGTTAGACAGGGTGACGGTCTCTCGCCAATCTTATTTAATATAGCCCTGGACAAAGTCATTAGAGAATGGGAGAAAACAAACACCCCAGTAAAACTAGGCAGAAACAGACTAAATATCTCATGCTTAGCCTTCGCAGATGGCTATTCTGTCAGAAAGTGAACCACAAGCCATCAAACCAATAGAATCCCTCAACAAATTAGTAGAAAAAATTGGACTAAAAATCTCCTTTGAGAAAATGGTTTTTCTTGGCACACAAACTGAACATAAAACACTGGACACAAAATATGGAAAAATTAACAGTCACCGAGTTAAAATACTTAGGTGAAATTATAAGTCCAACAGGACTCGAAAAGAAGGCACAGCAAAACAGACTCAACAAAACGAAAAACGCTTTCGGACAGACCGGCAACATCTACAACAAAAAGAACATAGGAATTCAATCAAAAATTAGACACTACAATACAGTTTTCCCAACGTTCTACGCCACAGAAACACTCCCACTAAACTCTAAAAGGGATATCGAGAACATCCAAAAAGAAGAACGAAGAATAATCAGGAAAATTATGGGACCAACCAAAACAGAAGAAGGCTACAGAAACTCAAACACTCAAACATAGCCAAAGACATCAGAAAACGCAAACTAAAATTCTACCGTCACATCTACAGGATGCCAGATCACAGATTAACTAATCAGATATTCAAACACATGCAACCATTAAAAATGCCTAACAGTTGGTTCGATCAAGTAAGACAAGACAAGAGTTCAGAAATCCGAGATCGCAAAATCTTCAGACAAAAAATACACGACTGGGTAGTCATGCCAGAAACCAAAGCCAAGAAGACCAGCACAACGTGGACAGAAGAGAGAAAACTTGCCTTCAGTAAACAAATGCGAGAATACTGGAATGGTAAAAGAAACTCAGACAGAAAATGACTGTTTTGCGTGATCTGTAGAGGTCCATGCGCATAAAATAAATAAATAAAAATAGATTGGGAATTAGTGTCTGAAAGTACTCTAATGGTTCTGACTGTGAAGCAGTTATTAAGGTCGCGGGTGTTGTGAGTACTGTCATGGTGAGCAACAGGGAGGTCCAGGTTTTTGGAGTAAACTGTATGTCTGTGACCATTCATTCTGATGGATAATGAGTTTGAGGTCAGGCCAATGTAGGAACTTGGATAGTGGAGGCAGGTGAACTGGTAAATGAAGATGGGTGGTTGTACAAGTGGCATGACCTATTATGGGGTTGGTTTCACCAATAGTAGAGTTGCTATAGGTAGTGGTAGGTGGAAGCATACCGCAAGTTTTGGAACGGGGTCTCTTACAAGCAGTGGTTTAGGAGCATCAGAGGGTTGATATAGGTATTAAGTGGAATCTACCGTTGTAAGGACAGTGCCATTAATTGTATTTTCAGAACTAAATGGTGTCACCTTTATACTTATATGCATGACTTGGCAATTTTTAGCATTTAACTCCGACTGACTGCAGTCTTTACGACATGCAACTATTTTCATAACAAAGCGCCGTCATCCTGGGTTTTTATTTCACGATAAATAATAGCATCATCGGCAAATAGTCTTTTCTTGCCCCTTATTACAGCGCACAAATCGTTAATGTATATGAAAAACAACAGGGCCCTATCACACTCCCTGGGAAGGTATACAACAACACACAAAAAATCGCAGATACAGTTTTGGTGTTCATGTTTTAATCTCTGGTACGTGCATGCCCATGTACTTGTTACACTTTTCATCAAATTAGTGTATTATAGTATAATTGAAAATAGACAGCAATATGAAATAAATAACTCTCGGGTTTTCTGCCGGTTAACTGATTTATTTAAATCTTTTAACAACGTTTCGGCAACTGCCATCGTTGCCTTCATCAGGTTAGATCTTACATACAAGGACAAGACACTGACTGACTCGCGAGCCTGTCCTGGCTCCTATAAATAGCCTGTTGCCAAGGGAAGCTTCACGCTGCTCTTTGATTGGTCGGCGATGCACACGGCCATAGACGGGGTCAAACCGGTTTGGTTGCATCTCTGCATCCCGTAGCTCAGCAACTGGATGGTATTTAATAGCTCCATGGCAGTATCTTGAGTGGTCACCCTTCCAAGTGCTCTCCACACTAATCGTTACTTAACGGGCGGCATTACACGAGGGCTCTGGAACTTACCAATCACGAACGACTTATCTCCCATTGCTCAACGTGTCATGACGGCGTCTGCTCGGAAGATTGTGTCTAACACGTTGCTGTTTTAGGTCTTTTACGACTGGCTCCCAAGCCTGGCTCAGAAACAGACCACCATCTCTGTTAATGCTGTTATCACTTAATTGAATCTCCAGCGCTTCTCTGATCACTGAGTCCCAGAAATATAATATCTTGGCCAGAACTTCAGTATTGTCGCAGTTGATGCTATGAAAATTTTCTATAGCATGTTATGCTAATGTGGACTTGTCCAGTTGTAGTAACCGCAGATATCGTTGGTGCTCATTCCTGCGTTCCTCGGCAGTTCTTATGGTTTGTCCGATGTAAACTTTGCCGCATTCACAAGGGATCGAATAAACTCCCGGGACTCGAAGGCCAAGGTCATCTTTCACCGTGCGTAACATCACGTATCTTCAAAGGTGGGCGGAAGATGCTCCTTACGCCATATCATGCTAAGATTCTTCCGATTTTTCCAGAAGTATTCCCGGCATAAGTGATAGCCTACGTGAAGAACTAAGGCACCTACGGCAAGTTTTCAGACAGAGTGGTTATTCCAAAGAACATATTAAACAGGCCTTTCTCCCTCAGAAACCGAAACTAACACCTCAACAAGAGTCTCCAAAAACCGTCGCGGTGTTGCCTTATGCCGGGAATACTTCTGGAAAAATCGGAAGAATCTTAGCACGATACGTAGCATCAATTTCGACAATACTGAAGTTCTGGCCAAGATATTGTATTTCTGGGACTCAGTGATCAGAGAAGCGCTGGAGATCCGATTAAGTGACAACAGCATTAACAGAGATGGTGGTCTGTTCCTGAGCCAAGCTTGGGAGCCAGTCGTAAAAGACCTAAAACAGCAACGTGTTAGACACAACCTTCCGAGCAGACGCCATAATGACACGTCGACCAATGGGAGATAAGTCGTTCGTGATTGGTAAGTTCCAGAGCCCTCGTGTAATGCCGCCGGTTAAGCAACGATTAGTGTGGAGAGCACTTGGATGGGTGACCGCACACGCCAACTGTTAAACAACGTTATGCGTGGTTTTTACTTGGATGGGTGACCACTCAAGATACTGCCATGGAGCTATTAAATACCATCCAGTTGCTGAGCTACGGGATGCAGCCACAAAATGCAGAGATGCAACCAAACCAGTTTGACCCCGTCTATGGCCGTGTGCATCGCCGACCAATCAAAGAGCAGCGTGAAGCTTCCCTTGGCAACAGGCTATTTATAGGAGCCAGGACTGGCTCACGAATCAGTCAGTGTCTTGTCCTTGTTTGTAAGAGCTAACCTGATGAAGGCAATGATGGAAGTTGCCGAAACGTTGTTAAAAGATTTAAATAAATCAGTTAACCGGCAGAAAACCCGAGAGTTATTTATTTCAACAATACGCCGGGAAAACTAAAATGTCATATTAGACAGCAATATATTTACCACATGGATGCCTCTACGATGTAGGTTATCTTTCCAGAATTAAAGAAGAATGGCTGCAGTGGCAAAAAACGCTACACAAACACAATATTTGGGGCCATGCTCTTACTTGTAAAAATAGAAAAAATTGGTAAGCTCATACAAGCACCTACCATCAAACCAGCAATATGAATGATGATTTTTTTTACCATTACAATCAAAGCAACGTGTTAGATGCCTCGTGGTTTAATTAATTACATATAACAAATAACCAGTCCACGATCCAGTTTCAAATTTTGACTTGTTTTATTGCTAGCAAGACATGGGACTTCAAGATACAGTTCACATATAAACACAAAACTCCAGTGATTCCATTTGACACTTCTTCCAAAGACAATACTACCAAAACTGTTCTTTCAACACTGTCCTTGGCCGACGTAAACTGAGTCTGTAAAACTGTCTCCGAGTCTCTGCTGGTCGCGTTGTATAAGTTCCATCGAAAGTTCTAGAACACTACAAAGGTTTTCAACAGATATTTCTCGAAGATTAACGATACTTGTACAATTTATCAGGTGTAAAATGTTGCATGGGGGATTAACACTTTCGCCTGAAGGGTAATTGAAATAAAGTCACTTGACACAGTTTCAGAGTAACACAATCCTTATATTCTTGCAAAATTTCACTAGTACATTATCGGTACCAGATACGTAGATAAAGCATCGAACAACAGTTTCATTGAAGATTACAGATTATTCACATTCATACAAGAAGACAAACTCGCTAACATTAGTGAGTAAATTACTACGGCATGTTGGAATTTGCTGAAACCGCTACCGCTCGGAGCAGTTCGCCCCACTGACTAGCGTGAAGTTACGCAATCACTTTCCGGTGAAAGAATGAGACAAATTATGGTGGTTGCATGGCCTTTTATAAGCTAGCCTTGGCCTGTGACGTCAGTAACTTTTTTCTTTAATTAATATTAGTACAAAATAGTTTAACTTGCAATTTATACATGTTCTACCTGTTTTAATTTAATTTAGCATTCAGAAAGGTTTCTGTAGGCTTAAAATTGAAGTCTTATCACGTGACCAACTTGGCGGATTTTCTCGAACTCCAACAATAATAAGTGACAATCTACCTTTAAAATCTTAATTATCTGACAAATGCTTAAACTTTTTACCAAAACCATTATATATTCGTAATCATCTCAATTTAGGCTACCTACTGATATAAATTTCAAATCTGTATTCCTTTTAATTAAAAAATTCATTTTTTTCTCTTAATTAAAACGACTAATTACACTTTGCCAATTTAGTTAATTTTACTATCAAAATATTCGGAACAGTGCTGACTATAGCTGGTGATAAAAGATCAGCTGTGACTTTACTCAATTCAAAGATATTTCAAATCTTAGATTTTTACTTTTTCTAATCGCGTTTCAAAACATGGCTAAAGCAAAATGTCTCCTAAAATACACTTTTCTTGATATAATAAATACACTTTAAAATGATTCTAATGATGATTTTTCACTGTGGAAGTGATTACAGGGAAATTCCTTCAAGTTGACAATTACTCGTCTCGAAATTTCTTAAGTCCAGCATAAGTGACTTCACAATTGCTCTATAGAATATATCGCTCATTTGCTGCAACAGTGACATAACTAAAAAATGACCTTTATTGAGTTATGACCAAGGGATGATCCATTTTCGTGTATACTTTTAGTTTGTAAAACGACACATTGGAGCTTCAACTATTCGCCGAGAGAGAGCAGGTTATGTCACTATTGTTTCTCAACAGACCGCCCTTCAGTTTATTCACAACACTGTCATATATCAGTTGAGTTTTAGCTATTGTCAAGTAACATAGCGACAAGTTTCTTCAAGAGTGGCGTATTTTTGTTTATGACGATATTGTGTAAATGGTAAGATTATTCGCGTTATATTTACATTTGTTCAATAATGTGTTATATCAAATTGTGACATTCTTTTTGAAATAATCTGCTTAAATGCCTTTAGTTTTATTCCTTAATGTGTCGTTCTTGATGCAAGCCACCTTGTTTGTCGTTGGATTATTTTGAGTTATGACGTTATTGCAAAATACCGTACTGCATAAACTTTGTCTATACTTTATGGTTTGAGACGATATGACGTTCTTGCATGATATCTTCTGCTCCGACATAATTTTCGTCTTCTATGATTCACACTTATGTCACTCTTGTTACTAAAATTTTACTATTAACACTCAATGGGACACTTATTTAAACATTTTTGAAAGAATGCTCACATTTAATTAATAATGTACATGAGGATAGTAATATGCGGTTAACAATTAAAAAGTTTTTTAATTCAATGCCAAGGTTTTGACTTCTTTTAGGTCTTTTATTTTAAGCAAAAAGTTATAATCAAACCAAAAAACAGAGAGAAGAAAACAAGCAATATATTATGAAACTTGCAGATGTTGCTGTAAAGATGAAATGACATGACAATTTTATTCATGTCTTTTCAACTTTATAACTATGTTTTTAACATTATTTTTATTTTTCTTCATTAAAGTAATTTTTGCCTTGAAAAAAAAAGTAAGACTCAATAAAGTTGAAACATCGATATTAAAGTTAAAAAAAAAACAAAAAACTAGTTGCTCTTGGTGGCATTTTGATATCTTACACTACATTTATGCGACGGGTGCAAGTCTATTTTAATATAAGTAATGCAATAAAACACCAGAAATCTTTAGATCCAATGATAAGGGAAGGCGTGAGGCAGCACATTAATTCGATACCGAAAATTGAAAGCCATTACCTAAGGGCAAATACAACGAGGCTCTTCATTGATGAAAGCAAATCAATTGCAGACATCCACAAGGACTATGTGGCTATCTGCAAAGAAAAGAAGGTACCTTTTGCCAACTATACTTCATTCTATAGAATATTTAAAAAAGATTACAGTATTTTATTTTTCGTTCCAAAGAAAGATTTATGTGAAACCTGCGTAGCTTTTGAAAATGCATACAGTGAAGAAAAACAGAAGTTACAAGAAATATTTAGCCAACATCTTATCGAAAAACAATTGTCAAGAGAGGTGAAAAAAAAAAACAGACAAAGAAAATTCAAATGCTGTAGTGGTTGTTTATGATCTACAGGCTGTAATGCAACTACCTAAAGGGGATGCTTCGCTATTCTAGCTATACATCCAAATTAAATGTTTTCAATTTCACTATGTATGACTTGAAGAGCAATACATGTGATTGTTTTGTCTGAGATGAAGCAAACAGCCATCGTGGTGCAAATGAATTAAGTACATGTGTCCTTCTTTAAGGAGCGTGCACGAACTACGTGGCTTGGTCATGGGGGGGGGGGGGGGGGGGGCGGGTTGGCTGGAAGGCTACGCGGGTCTACGTAGGGGGAGGAGGGGTTTCCGAGCCAAGCCATGTAGCTTTCTTTCATAACATTTTCCACAGTTAAAATGAAGAACAGAACACACAACAGCATGTGAATATTTATTTCCCTCAGTTAATTATCTCTGTAAGTAATTTACGATAGTCTGACGAGAGAAAACAATACAAAATGTCTTCTGGAATCAAAAGGGGAAAAAAGCTACGTGGTGGGGGGGGGGGGGTTAGAGGGAAAAGCCACGTAGGGCTACGTGGGGGGGGGGGGGGGTGTTCACAGGAGACCAAAATGGAGCTATTTGGTTTATGCACGCTCCTTATCTAAAAAAGATTGCTGCCACAAAACATGATGCAGATGTTATATTTTACTGTGCATGGCAGCAGAAAAATAAATTTATGCTTGCTCTTTACTTATACGCCACACGTTATTTAGGCCTGAAATCAATTACACACAAATTCTTTGTTAAAGGCAATGAAGGTGATTCCGTTCACTCATTGATAGTGAATGGTTAAGCACATTATGAGAAGCGGACCGTTGTATACACCTGATTCTTTCATCTCCGCAAAAACGGGACAACCTTTCCATGTCAAAGAATAATGTTACTAGGATTTGTATGACATTAAAGCTCTGACTAGAGACATAGGTCCTCTGAATATGGCAGCATTCAAATTATCAGAAGTAAAGATGCTTAAAATCGTAAGGGATTCTCCCAATTCTGTTTCTTATAAATACTCGTATGCAGATGACTTTAGAGAGGCAATAATAATCAAAAGGAAGAAGAAAAGTTGTGACTCAGATATTACATTAAATCCAGCATTTAATTCATGACCAGGAATTTCTCAAAAGAAGAAGAAAGATCTCCTAGGCTTATTTCGTAAGAATGCTATACCAAGCTTTTATAAATCTTTCTATGAAATGTTGTAAGGTTTGTGAAGCTAATTAACTAAATGTAACAAGACTGGACCAAGATTATCTTTATGTGATAAAGTTTGAGACTGAACTAAAATTTCCTTAAGTTGATAATTAATATAATAGCTTGAGTGCTCATGATGTTTAAGTAATAATGTTAAATAATAAAGTTTTTTTATAATCTGACTGAATTAAAAGATTAAGTCATTAACTTTTTTCACAATGTTGCTTGGTTGGAAAATAATTTTGTTCATTTTTTCCCAAAAAAATGATTGCTTTTTCTTAGGCATTATTATTACTTTTAAAAAAATCTCTTTCCTTTAAAATTTGTATTTTCATCTTAAGAAATTTGGCAAATTAAATAAAGCATCTTTTGATGAAGTTGTTGTTTGGCAAACCAAAATCCCCTTTGTTTTCAGGTATTGTGAATGTGTGACATAACTATAAATTGAGAAAACATTTACTGTTTTGTACTTATTTCTATTACAAAAACGACACATTTTATCTTATGCCATGATAGAAAAACATTAATTTCAGCAAGAATGTCATAATTCAAAATGAGGATGATTGTAAGGATATAAAAGAAATCTCTCCATTACCTGTAACTGAAATTGTACATTTTCCCATCTATTACATTGTGTTCTTTCTCTAAAACATAGATATAAGTTTTTTTCTAGTGAATGCATAAAGTTATTACACATAAAACATTTGAACTGACCCTCCTGTAAAATTGAAGTTTTTGAGTTATGTCACTGTTGCAGCAAATGAGCGATATTACTACTGGGGTGGCTAGTGGGAATGCTTTTGGTGGATTAAAGGGTTCCTTACAAATTGAAAACATATTAAAAACAATCATAATTAATACATAATCATTTAAAATCATTACAAAAGGCTCAGAAATGAAAATTAAATATACAAAATTATCCACATAAATCGTTTTAAACTGTAGTAAATCGTCCTTCAAACATCGTAGCTCACCTAAATACTTGGAATTACAAACATTTTAAACAATTTTCTTACATAGTTCTGTCCTTAAACATATTAAATGGTATTTATATAATTTCTTTTCATAAAATAAAATCCATTTACACTGATTTGCAGTAAAAAGCAAGACAAAATACAAGATCATATTCAATCAAACTTAGCTTGCTACAAGGCTTCATAAAACACAATTCCATTTAATGTTTTGGTTTGAGGGCTGTTACAAGCAGTTGACCATAGTTGCATGTTTGTTCTTGGCCATATGTATCTATTTTCATGAGTAATGACTAAATCTGAAATATTGTTTTTTTTT
This sequence comes from Vandiemenella viatica, assembly GCA_031002005.1. Taxonomy (NCBI): domain Eukaryota; kingdom Metazoa; phylum Arthropoda; class Insecta; order Orthoptera; family Morabidae; genus Vandiemenella; species Vandiemenella viatica. The sequence continues at coordinate 117,947,756 of JARYHS010009186.1, read as the reverse complement.
GTGTTTGTGTAATTTTTTGTCACTGCAGGTTTCCTTTCTATAACCTTGGCGTGTGTTGGGTCTGTTTTATCTTTTCTTCCCATACTAATATTTGCATGTATTTAATCTCAGTGTGTACACATGGGATTCTCTTGCTGTATATTCTCCTCTAATTATGGTTAAGATTTATACCAAAATATTGTAAAGTGTGTTTGTCGTGACACTCCCGCCTTCATCTGTTGTGCGTGACGGGTTTATTTTTTTCCTATCCTTCCTTATTTTAACTGGCTAGTAGAATTTTCACTGTAACTGTTTTTCTATATGTGTAAGATAAAGGGTATTGGACGATGAAACAAAATTAACAAATAGGATTTGAGAATAAACGTTAAACTACAGCAGGATAGCATTGTCATACCAAAATAATAATAATAAAACAGGTCACAATATGAGTGAAATATGTCACCTACCTCAAGTTGTGCCAATTAACAGTGGGAATGGGTGAGGATAAGTATAAAAGTGAAGGACAGATGCCAGTTAGTGGAGGTAATATGTTGTAGAGAATATACCCAAAAAAATGCAAACTTAGTGAATAGATTATTAAAACATATCTGGGTAGACAAAAGGAGCTAATAGCAAATATTATTAATAGTACCTGGGTGACCAATCTTCGCTCGGCATCTTTCGATTTCCATTCAATATATATACAAGATTTCGAGTAAAGTTTGATTAAAATAAAAGGTTTGAAGGCTTCTTAGGCGTTTTGAGGTGCACAGTTAACCAAAGAGAAGCTTAACTAACATCAGTAGGCTTACTGGTACCTGAATCTTCTGCGTAATGAGGTTAGAAACCGTTATCGAGAGACCAAACACAAAAATTGCTCTTTTTTTTTTTTTTTTTTTTTTTTTTTTTAAATCGGGTTAAAAACTTGAAAAGCAAAACGTTATCTACATATGAAATTTCATCCAAATTGCTAGATCCATTTGCGAGACCGCCTCATAAATTCTACAAAGAAAAATGCTATTATTATGTTATGTAGAAATCTTAATGCCAGTCGGGAATTAATTAATGGTGCGAGATATGTGGTAAATCAGGGGATTCTACGATAACCCTAGATGATGGATTCTTATGTAACTCAACGAGAAAAATTGAAAGTACTGTAGAACTCCAATTATACGAGGGGCGATCAAATATAAACGGGATTGTTGTTCCTGAACATCAACAATTGGCAGTACTGGCCCCGCGCTTCTGCTATGCTTAGGCGGGACCATTAGGAGTGGGGAGAGCGTGTTGTTGGATATTTTCCGCCGTTTAGTCAGTAACAATAACAATGTCAGAGCAACAGGTGCACCCCTCCACTGCGCAACGCATTATTATAAAATTTCTTGCTCTTGAAGGAGTTACAGCGGCGGAAATTTGCCAGAGATTAACTGCACAGTTCGGTGATCAAACACTGTCAAGGACGCGTGTGTTTTTCTGGCATAAAAAGTTCAAGGAAGGACGAGAACGTGTGGAAAATCAGCAACATGATCGCCGTCGCCGGACCAGCGTTACAGACGAAAACATTCGTGCGGTTAAAGACATTATTGACGTCGATCGACGCGTGAGAGTGTCAGAAATTGCAGAACAAGTCGGAATCAGTTATGGGAGCTGTCAAGCAATCATCACAAAACACTTACAGTTCCGTAAAGTGTGTTCCAGATGGGTCCCTCACCTTTTGACCGAAAATCTGAAGTTGAGACGTTTGGAAGTCTGTCAGCGGCTTACAGCAAGGTTTGCGGAAGAAGGTGATGCATTTTTGAGTCGAATCGTCACCTGCGATGAAACATGGGTTCACCATTACACTCCTGAATCCAAAGAAGCCAGTAAGGAGTGGAGGAGGAAAGGGGAGGCAGCACCAGTGAAAGCCAAGACTCGATTGTCAGCTGGCAAGGTTCTTTCAACCGTTTTTTTTCGATCAGCGAGGCATTTTGCTGATTGATTTTTTGCATGAATGACGCACAATCAATGCTGCTTACTACTGCGAGTTGTTGAACAAGGCGAGAGTTGCATATCGCCGCAAAAGAAGAGACCAACCGATTCGACAGGTCATTCTCCTCCACGACAATGCGCGACCCCATACTGCATCTCTAACTGTCTCTAAACTACAGGAAATGCACTGGACTACACTTGATCACCCTCCTTACAGTCCGGACTTATCGCCCTGCGATTTTCATTTGTTCGGACCTCTTAAAGAGGCTCTAGGAGGGCAACGATTCGAAGATGACGAGAGTGTGGAAGACTTCGTGCGCAACTGGCTAGTGACACGACCCTCTTCTTTTTATGATGAGGGCATCAAAAAGCTGCCCATACGATGGGAAAAATGTATTTCCAAAGCAGGAAACTATGTGGAAAAATAAATTGTAATTACCTTGTGTTTTCCAATAAATGAATTTAAATAAAAAATAAAATCCCGTTTATATTTGATCCCCCCTCGTACGAATCAATTGGGACTTGACCCCATTCGGATAATTGGATTTTTTTCAGAAAAAGGGTCTATTTTAATTAATTACTGTATGTATGTTGAAAATGGGAGAAAAAACTATTTTTTAAAGAAAAAGCATTTTAATTAATTAAATGAAAAGACGACACTTTTACATTGTAAGTGCACTTACAAGTGCTGTGCATTAGTGCAGTATGTATCAACTGTACTGTAAATAAGTCATTGCTTGCTGAACATCTTGGTCAAAGTAAGCTGACCGTATACATCCGTTTACGGGCAGCCAAATCGCGCTTTCGCTTGACAGTGGAAAGGTGCATTTTTATTTTAAAAAAAGGACAGTTTTAAGGCCGGCAAATGCTTGACTAGCTGATAGTCCCTGCTTCAACTTCGACATTAAGCTCATCTTCTTCCTCGATACTTTCTTCTCTCACACTTTCAATAAGTTCATCATCATTTAGAATTTCATACCCAGGGCCTGACGAATCAAACACCACCCACCCTCCTATATCTTCAGCACTATTTTCTGAACATCCAGGAATTTTCAGAAGAATGTTTCTAAATTCCTCAAGTGACACGTCATCCCCATCTTCTCCTATATCTTCCCTTTCCTTTTCTTGAGCTTCTTTTTCCTTTTTTTTCTCTTCTTCAGTTGATATACCATTCAACTTGTTCCACGCACGTCTTAATATGACTGCCTTAGGCGATTCGGATAATCAGAGATTCGGATAGTCAGAGTTCGGATAATTGGAGTTCTACTGTAAAAAATATTTTTTTTTAATATCTTGCTTAGTTCTCAAAATTGATGCGGTTGGTTGAAATACAACATGGACCAGAAGATAAATTTCGCCATAGACAAGTTTGATGATGAATTCGTATGAAACTCGTCGAGACAAATTGAAAATAAAGAATTTATTTTCCCGATATATCGCTTAGTTCTCGAGATATTATATTTCAAAAGTGAAGAGGTTAGGATTAGATCTGGCCTGGACTAGAAAAAAAAATCACCAAAACCACTGTATCTATATGGTTGAAATGTACTTTTAATGTTTTATTTTGTTCCTAGTGGTTTTTGTTAGGTTGAAATACGGCCTGGACCAGAAGAAATGCTGCCAAAAGCACAAGGAACTATGTATGTATTTACCGTTGCTCAGAGCAGTATGTTTAAAATAGCAAGGAACTATACCTATAACTGATTTTTGACATGCTATATCTCGAAAACCAAGCAAGATATCAAGAACATTTATTCTTTTTTTCGATATGTTTCGTCGAGTTCTATAAGAATTCATCATCAGATTGTGATGTCACAGTAATGATAGAACATCATCAGTGCTAAATTAATTCACTCCAATGACACTATGCTCATACCTCGCAGTAATCTCACCTCTTCTGATCAACCGTGCCTTTCAAAATGATAATAAAATAATCCCCATAAGAAGTAATCTTCGTTATAAACATTAATAAAGCACAAGGTCAGAAGCTTCAAAAAGCAAGATTCTATTTATCAGAACCTGTTTTTTTCATATGTGCACTCTTACGTGACTTTTTCAGGAATTTGTAGATGTATTAATATTTAATTACTAGCTTCTAGCCCTTCAGTTCTGGCAGTTCATTTTATTATTATTATTATTATTTTGCAGTTGGTTAATTATACGGGATTGTTATTAGATAATGCTAGTGGCCTTGATTTGATAATGTTCTACACAGCAATACAGTAGTAACTTCTACTGAATTAATGAGGGCGGATGTATAGAACCAATAAAATGAAAAATAAATTAGGAATCCAGAAACTTTTGCTATCCATGTAATATCAGTTTTATTTCTAGTCCAGGCACACTTCAGCACGATAGGTACGAACTACGTTCACCCGCATTTATTAATACCTTCAGTAACTTGGTGCATAAGAAAGCAGTTTAATTGGTTTGTAAAACTCATTTCAGAGTGAATTACGCCGTAATCAAATATGTCGGTGGGCTTTCTGGTCAACTTAACCACAACCCTCCATTAATATTGCTTTCGAAAATCATAACTTCTACTACTCTCAAATGCTGTAGTAAATCACAAGACATATTGTTTTTAAGTAGTGATTCCGTTGTAATACAGCCTGTAGACTAACATTATTTTCAAGCAGAAATTAGGTTGTAATACATCCTGGACGGGCATAATACAGTTAAATGTACTACGGAAAATATTTCTAGAGGATTCTTGTATTTTACCACAGTAATTCCTGGCAGAATCACAATCTCCAGTAATACTGATTTATTTACATAATTTTACTTGAAATGACGGGAAGTATAATATCAAAAACGGATAACTACCATTTATCTTAATGATATATTTCGTGATTCGTACATTTTGTGTAAACTACCTCTGAGTTTTTAATAAACTTCATCGTTTCTTATCTCTAGCAAAAAAAAAAAAAAAAAAAAAAAAAAAAAAAAAAAAAAAAAAAAAAAAAAAATCGTAGGTTGTGTGTTAACCTAGTACTTATTATTAATACAGGTAATATAACGTACACATACAATATCCTTCTCCTTACATGAATTTTTACATCTGGTTGTCGTAGATAAATAAAAAGCAATTTGTAAATTTAAACGAATGTACTAATTGTAACTTTGTGACACATAATAGCCTCGCATTAATTTTTTCCCTGCTCTCCGTAGTTCTAATATCTCTACTCACTGCTCTTTTGTGGCAATAATATCGTTGTTGTATTCCGAGTGTCATATCGCTTATACTGTAAATAGTCATATCCTTGACTGTTTAAATCAAATCAAAAGTATATATTAAATCTCATTTAATAGTTAACACATGTATAAAAAAACTAATGGTATCATATATAATGGTAGTAAGAATTTATTCAGGAAAAGCTTATAAGGAGAAACGAATTAGTCATTTTTAATGATATCTTTTGTTATATGAATACGTTACTCTGGTTAGATTATCAGAGTATTTGGTTAGGATTTTACATAAATAAATGCATTTTACTTAAGATCTCGTAGACTATAATTTCGAAAACGGATAACTGTTATTTATTTGACCAATACATCATTACGTTTCTCCGAGTTTTAAATACACTACACTGTTTCTTACCGTCTGCCGAAAAAATCTTAGGTTATGGTTTAACCTAGGGCTTATAACTGACACAGATAAAATAGCGTAAATATTGAATACCTTCTCCTTACATGAATTTTGGTGTATAACTGATACAAATAATATAACATAAACATCAAACACCATTCTCCTTACACGAGTTTCTGCATCTAACTGTAGTAAATAAACAAAATGCAACATGAAGGAAGGAATGCAATATGGTGGCTGTTGATTGGCGAGTGACAGCTGTCACGTGACCGTTCTGTAACCAATACGTGTAGCAGCTATAGACGACGCACGCAGACGCCACGTTAGCGTTTTATATAATAAGATACACTTTATTATGAAACTTTACTTGAAATCTTGTATATTGAACAGAAATGGAAAGATGCCGAGCGAAGATCGGTCACCCAGGTACTTTTTAAATTTTTTATAATTAAGTTGGTAGTATTTAATGACAAACTAACAACAACTTCTTACGGTCAAAATGTAAACGATGATTACTTTATAACTTGTACCGGTAATATTATTTTCAAGGAAGTTTTTGTAAAGTATCACCTCTGACAAACCCAATAATAAATTTTTAATTATCTTCCTTTTTAAATGTTTTACAATTAAACTTGCAGTGCTAATATTTCCACGCGTCAGCCAGTATACAAGAACTGTTCATTTAAATATTCTTTGAAATCAAAGAGAAACTATTTGTAGGCTTTCTGTGGTACCTGAATTGTCTATCAGATGGCACGTTCCGTCCCCTGCAGCCTAGGCATTCGAGGCAGTCATATTTGTTCCAATCAACAAGCCCTTCAACAATATGCCAGCAATATCTCCGAAGCCCTGATTTCCCGCAATTACCCACCAGATTTAGTTCACAAACAGGTTTCTCATGCCACATCACAACCTACTCAACCTATCAACAATCCACAACCCTCTAAAACCCACCAAAGCACTGTTTTGATCACCCGTTACTTCCCAGGCTTGGAATCCATTAACTGAGTCTTGAGACAAGGTTACGATTTCCTTCGAGCCTGCCCTGCGATGAGAAACCTCCTTTCTAAAATCCTCCCTCACCCACCCAGAACCTGCTTCAGCAGACCTCCAAACCTGAAATAACTCTTGGTCCATAAGCACGGGGTCCCCCATCCTGCAAGACAGCCCCAAGATTCATTTCCTTGCAACAGATCCCGTTGGAAATTATGCAGTATGCACCCGCCTTCCACCACATTTACCAACCCCGTAACTGGGGAAAGCTTTCCTATCACAAGATTCGCCACTTGTACATCTTCCCACCTTATATACCAACTCACTTGTAACCATTGCCCAGCCTCTTACATTGGACTCACAACAAATCCACTGGCCATCAAAATGAGTGGACACCGACAATCAGTACACACCAACAACCCTGACCACCCTGTATCTCATCATGCCACTATACGTGGCACCAACAATTTTAACACCTACTTCTCGGTCCGCGCCATCAGAGTCCTCAGATAAAAGCAGTATTTCAGAACTTAGAAGGTGGGAACTGGCTTATCAGTACCAACTGGGGACCAGACAATCTCCAGGTCTAAATTTAAGATAGCACCAATTTTCCTCCCAGCCATCCCCCTCACTTCCACTTTCCCTCATAGAACCATCGCTCACCAGAGCCTATCTTTATAGTTTGTGACTTCGAATTTTGCGTACTTTTAGTTTTAGTTTTAACTTAAATTTTTTATTTTTTTTCAGTTGTTTGCACATGTGTCCATTACTTGATTAACTGAGGTATACTGCCCTTTCGCGACGGGTCCTTGTGTACAGTTTTGCTTTATACTTGCTATTCATCATCGTTTTCCAGCCTGTGCTCTTCTATCCCCACCCTCACTTCCTGCCGTGTTGTTTTCCCCCCAACCATGAGCCACCGACATTGTGGCTCACGTAGTTGGCCGCTTGCGTGCAGCCATCTCACTTCTACTGAGGAACAGCCATGCTCGAAAATTCTATTCTTTGTGTGTTCGTGTTTTTTCCCTGTACCGACGCCGCAGGAATCCCCTTCTTGGGTAAGCGGTGGTTTTTTATCCTATCCTAATGTTCAATATATCCTAACAATCTATATATATATATAAAAGAATTGCTCGTTTAAAGATATAAGATTAATAACATGCTAAGTTTGACCATTGTTTCCCTAATGCTCCAGGTCTTTTTGCCAAGCTAACAAGTGTTTTGATTTTCTGAAATGAAGTACATTAAAATAAGCAGACTACATTAATGAAACGTAATAAGAATCTTAAAACAAATAGTTTCATTTGGGAATTATCACTATCAATTATTATTTTGTCAACACCAAACAATCCCCAACTTAGTAGCTGTTACTGCCTGCCACCTTTACTCTTTGCTTTTCACAGATTCGAATACACTGATTTACAGATATAAAAGCAAGAACATTATGAAATATTCATTGAACTGTTCCATTTAAAAGCAGGAAAATTAAAATGCACTTTATAAACTAGTAGTTCTTGTGTAGGAAATATAAATCTGTTCATAAATTTTTTTATTTACTTTTTAAAAATAAAAAAAAAGGTTGTATCTACTTAGATGGTGAGCTCTCAAGGATGTCTTCAATTAAAACAGTATGACATTGAAGGTTTTTTGTTCTAAGTATATGGGTCACAATTTATGAGAAGTCAAAGTTAGGAAAAAGTAAAATGGTGATTATATACCAACCAGCTTCAAAGCCATCCTAAATATGAGTACAGTGCTTCTTCACAGATCCTTAACTAAATAAAATTGTAATTAAATAACGCTCATAACCCTGATTTTGTAATGTACATTTTTGGTTGTAGTTGGTATCACAATAACTTATTATGTGCTATTGAATTAATAACGACAGAAATATGGAACTAACTATATTAAAAATTAACTAGGATTCTTAACATCTTATCTTGCTATGCATAATTTGTAAAACTAAATCCACCATCCTGTTTAGTTTAACAAAGGATGACAGTTGTCATTTTGATCCAGGCTGCATTTCACCCAATCCCAACCTCTGCTGATATTGCCGTTAGAAAATTATAGCTTTTATCATTAATACATTCACAGTATTACAGTAACAACTTGACCTGTTGGAACTTTCTATGTGCAGCTGAAGTGATTACATCAGTAACATGGCATCAGTAAAAGCAAAGGAGATAAAAATAATTCTTAATGAACTTGTGTGATACCACATAAGATTAATTTTATTCCACATAAATTTCTGTTTTAAAGCAGAAATAATTGATTAAATCAATGAATCATTTTAAAAAAACTAATATTCAAACAGCAAGCTATTTTAGAGGATTACTTTTAATGATATTCTTTTGTTGTGGAATGTAATTTTTTTTTTTTGTACAGCAATATTTATTATATTTATGACTACTATTGTTTTTATTAAAGAAGGCTCTCATAATATAACACAAATCCATGTTGACGTAGGCACAGGTAGCTGCTAGTTATATGTATATCATTTAGGATAGGGTAATAAACCATCATGTACCATAGACAGCTGGTGGTCAACATCGACTCGTGGAAAAGACGAACGCACATGAAAGATTGTAATTGTTGGGCATATAATCCTTTTTCAGCAAAAATACAAGGCAAGTGTTATGGGCCAATTGTTGCAATTAGTGACAGCTGAGCAGAGGGAATGGGTAGGGCCATGTTCATAAACTGAAAAATGTCTGGGGATGGGGTATTGAATGGAAGACAAATACCCACGCTTTGAAAAATTAGTAAATATTTAATGACATATAACAGATAGAAAAATAGTGTCTGATAGCAAATATTACATATATCTTTTGAAACAAAATATTCTGGAACAGATTAAAATAACATTCAGAAAAGAATTGCAACCAAAGATTGAATTGACACATAACTGCAGTTTGTCCTGAATTCCCTCTGCACACCATATTCTTCTGCTGATGAAGGCCTAACACTTGAAAATTTTAGTGTGTCTTTAGTTCCTTTCTTTATCTTTAAATGTGTGTAAATGCATATATGTGTGTGTGTGTGTGTGTGTGTGTGCGCTGCGCGCGCGCGCGCATACAAACATTTGATTAACAACATGTAATTTCTATTTGTTTTTGTATCTTTTATTTTTAGTGAAACCCTTGTATTATGGAGCATTTGGTTCTTATGCACCATCCTATGATTCCACGTTTGCAAATTTAACAAAAGAAGAATCAGAACTTGTGTATCAGACTTATGGTGATGAGACAGCTGTACAGTATGCTGAAAGGTTTGTACAGATTTTTACTGTTGTCAATCCCATAGTTGAAATATTTTTTGTTTCTGTTTTCTAAAAAAAAAAAAAAAAAACTTCATTCAAAGTACCTTTGATAAAATATCCTTAAAACCGAATTAATTAAAATCTAATCATTGCATACTACCGTTTTTATGCAGTATCGAAACAGTGTATTGAGACCATTTGGTATATAATTGCATGTTTAAAAATTCTAATAAGGGTGCAGAAATCGAGCCTAATAAGCAATGTGAACTGATGTGCTACAAGCTGCCTCCAATCCTGTAATCGTCCATTGTTATGTCATAACTAGCTGGTACCCACGACTTCGTTCGTGTTTGTAAAGAATTTGGATTGACAGGTACTGATATCTAACCACCATAGTGCATGATGGGAGACTAGATACCATTACCACACACAAACGCCAGTCATCTGGGATATGTAGTTCAGGCAGCAAAGTAAACTTTACGGACGAACATGTCTTTGGTTGAAATATGAAAATATCCTTGATCGACCACTTTCAACCACCATATCTCCCACACTTCCACAGTTACTGAAATTCGGCCAACGTTGTGATCGAAAGGTGACTCTGTGTTACTACCACACACAAACGACAGTGATCTGTGATAGATAGTTTATGCTGAAAAGTGATACACCAAGACACATGCGTCTTTGGCAGAAATAAGAAATTGTCGCAAGTTGACCACTTTCAACCCCCATATCTCCTACACCCCCATAGCTACCGACATCTAACAACCATAGTGCAAAACAAGAGATACGATTCTGCTACCATACATAAACATCAATGGTCTATGCTATATAGTTGTGGCAGAAAAGTGAAATATGCAGACACACATGTCATTAGTCGAAATACAAAAATATCCTTGGCCAGCCACTTTCCCACAGTTACTGAAATCCAGCCAACGTTGTGATCGAACGGTGACTCTCTGTTACTACCACACACAAACACGAGTGATCTGCGATAGATAGTTTTCGCTGAAAAGTGATACAAGACACAATATGACAATATGAAAGTGGCTTAGGTTGACCACTTTCAACCACCAATACTCCCACACCCCTACAGCTACCGACATTTAACCACCAGAGTGCACGATGGGAGATTCACTGCTACTACCACACACAAACATCAAACATCTGTCCTATGTCTGTGTCCAGACAATCGGTTCACACCCAGAACCCTGACCACACTGTGTCTTATCATGCCACCACACAAGGTACCAACATTTTAACACGTTTCTCGGTCTGCGCCATCAGAGTCCTCTCAGTTAAAAGCAGTATTTCGGAACTTAGAAGGTGGGAACTGGCTTATCAGTACCAACTAGGTACCAGACAACCACCAGGTCTAAATTTAAGATAGCAACAGTTTTCCTCCCACCCATCCCCCTCACCTCCACCTTCTCCCATAGAACCACCACTTACCATTACCTATCTTTATGGATTGTAACTTCGAATTTTGCTTATTTTTTATTTAATATTTCCGAATATTTTGTTTTTCAGCTCCAATTCACTATACCCCTCTTCCCTGTCCTTTGTTTGAATTTATCCCCGCCATGTTCCTGACTAACAGTCATTCTGTGAGACAGTCTCCTATAGAATCCACCCTCCGTAATGTTCTCCTGTTGACAAAGGGCCAAGACCCGAAATATGCAGTGTTATTCGTGTTCTTGTCTTTTTTGTGTGTTCATGCCATGCAACCATCATCTAAGGTAAGTGGTGGTTCATTTCACTATCTATTTTGTAATTAAATGCAACCTGGACCGATTCATCATGAAGACAAATAGATACTGATATGCCACAATGTGCCCTGACTGTTTTAAGAAACCAGAACATGCTATGTTCATTTTTTTTTTCCGCACGTTGAGTGTTTCCGGTCTTTGAGCATAACATATACAAACTTACACATTGTAGCACAGTTAGTAATATACACACTAAATTTTACACACTAAAAAAAATAATTAATTTTACTAAATTTTAGTAATGCTAAAGAAACAATTCATTTGTATAAAGATTTACGTTTAAAAAAATCTTTTGGATTTGTAACAGTTACAGTGTTTTATATTTTATTTTTAAATTTTTTTTCCGGTATGTTTCCACTTGGTTTGCTACTTGTACACTTGCTCTGGATCATCTCTTATAGTTCATCAGCTGTAGTCAGTGAGCATTGGCATGTCCCATTTGCCCTGCTATATTTTTTGACATCGCTGAGATTTCATGGTGAAACTTGATACTAGATTTATGATTTATATCTCTACTATGACCGATCTACGAATTTTCTGAACCAGGCCAAAAACTTGATATTGCCCTGTTTCAAACATGAGTTTGCCACCCAGGCAGATAGAGCTATTTTCAATATTGCCACCCCTCTGATGATTACCACTCGGGGCTGTAGAGCTAAAAAAAAGGACACCGAGACACAAGTTTGCCATTTACTGCCCCTTCCTGAAGTTGCAGCTCAGGTCAAGTGCCCCAGTTTGCCCCCTCCTCCACCCTTGATCCGGCACTGTATCTCTACAGTTATCAGGGAAGAATTTGAGATGAGATGAGAATAGAGAAAGTAGATCTTTAAAGGTATATTTTAATATAGCTGGTTGTATTTTTCTAAAAGAGCATTTATTTTTTAAATATACTGTCTGATCCTTTTTATCTGGAATCTCTTAAGAACTTTTTCAAGAGCATTCCAAGCAGATTTCTCATTGATGTTGGTCTATTCAAAGTTATCATCTGTAAGTAATTTTCTTATCTGGGATCAAATGTATCTCCTGCCTTGGTACTAAAATAATGAAAATTGGTTGTTTGTATTAAGTGTGTAATAAGCCACTTCCCAACAGAGAATATCACTTCACTAAAAGTTGTCAGAAACATTACCATGTTTGTAAGGTATTACAAAGAAAATAGGTGCATAATTTGTTTATAGAATGAAAATATCTCTCCCACAAGGTAACCTCACAGTACAACTAGATGAAAACTATTCTCAAGTAACAATATCACTGCTTTCAGCTGGCTAGCCAGCACAAATAAAAATAATTAAGTTTTCCATATATTTTACAAATATCCCCAGAGGCATCCTCGAAAGTTGACTAATCTTGTTAAAGGCTAAATTAGTATTTTAAACGCCAGGTTTAAAAGTAAATTCATGCAAGAAAGATACTTTTGTTAAACAATGTAATGGTACATGAAATAGTGCTACAATGCAGTATCCATTTGACTTTGGATAAATTAATGTTGTGCAATTCATCTCATTTTGTTACAGTATCTTGGATTTTGCAAAAGATTGTGACTATACCTTAACGATGGTCGACAATCTTTTAGACCTTCTTACCAGTGGAGAACATAGTAAAACTAAGAAGATTTTAGAAGAAAGGCGAAAATTAAGGGAAGAGGAGGATAGAATCAAGCAACTGTTGGAAGGAAAGAGCAATTGTTCTACATTTTCAGTGCCAGATGAGAAGAATGTACAGTCTGCTAAAGATAAGAAAATAGATATTGGAATGCTTAAAACTCTACGTGATGTTGGACTAGAAACAAAATTTCTTGAAGTCTTAGGTAACTTTCATGTTATCACTTTTTTAATACTTGTCATTTTTCTATGGCTTTGTCCCATTTTATAACTTTCAAACACCAATAAAAAGAAAAATTTGCAGAGTGGAAATTATTTTTCAGCTATTAATTTAGTAATTAAGATTAAAATTTAATTTGTTCTTAATCTCATGTGACAGCAAAGTGTCAGTGTTAAAGGGACTCCTAAAATCCAACGCACCCTTTCCACATGGTTGGAGGTTACTTCTACTGGCAGTAGGTAGGGGATGGTCTTTAGGGTTCATTAAGATGGGACCTAGTGTGGCAGTATGATAGCTGTGAAGGTGCTACAGCAGCCCTGGAAAATGATGGCCAGCGGGGTTCTAGTTAACAGCTGTTTTAGCAAGCCAATAGTAAGTGGAGCTCAATTTCAAAACTAAGCATGGAAAGTTTGTTTGTGCAGATATATAAAAGCCACTCGGAATGATTTCAGACAGAAAGGGGTGTAACCAAGGGAGTGTTTTGTCACCTGTTATGTTTAATGTGGTTTTAGATGAACAGGGATGCCTAACTTTGACAGAGTTAAAGGTGATGCCGTATGTAAAGAGAGGGAACAGAATTCAAAAAGAGAAGCAGAAGAAAGGATGATAAAGGGAATTCTTTGCTTGAAGATGAGATTAATGAAGTTATCAAGAAATACCTGACCATCAAAGTAGGTGTCACTCAACAGCAAGAGATTGGAATGGGTGGATTGGTGTTTTCATTTGAACAAGAATATAATTTGGAAGTGTACCATAGAGAGGAAGCCAAAATCGTACTCAATAAAGTGTACTACCAAATAATGTTGACCTATAGATCGAAAACATGGACGTAGACAAAGATAGATCTAAGCATATTGCAAATGGTAGAGATCAATTTTCTGTAAGAATTAAAAGTTACAAGTTACATAGTATCAGAAATAAAAACATCATGGAAACATTAAATTATTGAAAGTGAAGTCAACAAATAAAAGATTGCAATGGCTGGTCCATGTTAGAATTATGGAGTGTACAGTGCCAATGTTAGAACTCCTAAACAAAATGTATGGAAGGAGACGTATTGCAAAACCGTGGGTAAGATTAATGGATCAGATGCAGAAAAACATAGAAACCAAGGGGAGTTTACAGAGCTTGGTGGGTTAGTGGTTAACGCTCTGGCCTCGCATTCGGGAGGACGGTGGTTCGAATCCCCGTCCGGGAATCCAGATTTGGGTTTTCCATGGTTTCCCCAAATCACTCCAGGTGAATGTCGGGTTGCTTCCTTCAAAAAGGCCATGGCTGAATTCCTTCCCGCTCCTTGTCCCGAGTCCCATCCCGCCTCTAATGACCTCGATGTCAACGAGGCGTAAAGCCAAAAGTAAAAAAAAAAAATACAAATGGAGTTGATTGTAGAGGAGGAAAAATCTTGGAGAGACTGCCAGAAATGGAAAAGGATGTGCCAGATGACCTGCAACAGTGGATTGCCAAATGATGATTAAAGGGAACATCATATCATACTAAAGAGAAATATATTTCATTTTCATCCATGATGCCAAAACATCTTTATAGTTTTATAACATTACATAAATATTATTTTTGTCTGTAAATTAAGGTTACAATTGTGATTGAAAGTGTAAAAATAATAATATATGATTTAGGAAATGGTCTTTCTCCCATTCTTTTCAATTGTGTAATTGAAAAGTGAACATGGAATAGTATATCCAACACAATCTCTCAATCTCTATCAATTCTCTCAAGAACTAGATACAGGTGCAAAGCATATCAACATTTTGAAAGAGACAGCTGAAAATCGGGGCTGGATATGATTAGTATTAAAAACACGTAAAAAGACAATATATATAAAAAAAAATGTGAAAGTAAATACTTTTAAGTATCCTGTAGAAATAATACAGTCTAATGGTCTACTCTAGACAAAGAGGCATCTAAAGTGAGATCTCAAAAAATGGAATTGGCCTATCATTTAATGAAAACAAAAAATCGGTTTGAGCAGAAGCAGAAATTCGACATAGCAACACGATTATAAAACCAAAATATCTTTACATTACAGGAAGTTTAGTTCTAAACAGAAAAGAAGACCCTAACAAATTACAGAAAAAATTGAAATAAGTGGAAGAAAATGAATAATAAGGATTTATATATGAAAACAAATTTTTTTTGGATATTGTCAGAAGAAGAAGAACTTTGTGGGAATGAATTCAGAAGATTGACAAAATATTATTTGGTTGTGATGATAATGACAATGGCAATGCTGTTAAGCAATTGAAATAAGGAGGGCTAAACACACTTTACAATTGTGGTGAGTGATAAGTTTACTCTGTCATAGAGAGTTGATTGTTTTGATTTAAAAATTCACGAAAATGCATTTTTTTACTGAAGTAAAATCAGACATATTAGAAATGAATTATACTATGAAAGATGAAGTCTCGAACAGGGTCATGTGTAGAAAAAAAGATTGCTAAGTTTAACGATTTCCAAAAGCAAAAAGAAAAACCGTGTGGACAGTAGGAAGAAGAAAACAACCGTCAAAGGTTAAAGAAATATTGGGAACAAAAAGAAAGAAAATAAAGCAAGATATTACCATTGTCCGTGGTTAGCCAAAGTCATAAATAAGTCATTACTAATATATGTTTGTACTTAGGTATTGGGACCTTCCATTTTGATAAAGTATTAAAGCCTTTTTATGCTTGATTTACCAGTTCTAAGTTAGTTAAATGTTAAAATTCTAGACTTAAAATGAATTTAAAGTGTTAGCTCATAACTACAGCCATGGTGCTTTCTTATGCCAGAACAGATTTGTCATTGTTTGGTTTCCTTCCACAGAGAAGACTGTTAGTAATGCAGAAATGAAAGCAGGTGATGAAGCAATGCACTCACAGCTGTTACAAACATCAAATCTCATTCAGAAACTGCAACAGGTTCAAAATGACAGACTGAGCCTTGCTCCACCTGTTCATCTTTCTCAGGTGCCTCATGCATCAGATGGAGAAGTAAATCTAGGTAAGCAATACAATTTCCAATATAGTGAAAAAAAAGTGTTACAAAGCAAGCATTTTTTTATTATGATTATTTTAGCAGTCATTAACAGTTTGCATCGCGAAAGCTTAAGTGTATACTAGATAACCCATGCAAAAATTTCGTGAATACAATGAATAGTAAGGTTGGGGGTTAGTAATAGGATGAAAAAAGAACCACCTCATTTGTTTCAGTTGTTTATTTGTTTAGTATAATAGGTACTTAACAAAATATGATGCCAGTGAAGCAGTTTATTAATATCTCTGTGATATGTGCTGCTGCTATCTAGTGGCTTGGCTCTGAACTGTCTCATGTGCGCAACATTCACAGTTTGCCATTTAAGGTTCAAATTAAAAAAAAAAATCGTTCTCAATTTATAATGTTGCCTGTGTGGAGACGACCTTAATCTTTTAGAAGATACCTTATTTGTTTATTTGGGTTAGGTGGCAATGGAGATAAATGACATGTAACATAAAAACACGTTATGGAAATAATGATACTTTTGTCCTTGAATGGTCGAATACCGAAAAAATTCCTTCCTTAAAATATGACGTGACCACGGCGGAGACCTTAATCTTTAAAATGATACCTCGTTTATCTATACTAAATGGCCCATATGAAAATTTCGCGAATAAAATACTATGAATATTGAGGTTTAATGCTTGTAATCTGTTACAAAGTAGAACCGTACTTCTGTAGCAATTATTTATTTGTTTAGTGTTATAGGTACGCATCAAAATTCTTAGAACATATTACGAAACATTTAGGAAAATTTAAAACATATTGTATGTACGACAAACTGTCACTGACCTTAACAGAATACAACCAACCTGCACAAAATGCACACAGCATATCAAAATCTCTGTGATATGTGATGCTGTGTGAGTCAACTGTTTGCATTGGAATTGTATAGCAGAACAAAAATGTTTCCGTAACAGAAAAAAAATATCCAGAAAGCTACTTATTGTATTAAAAAAAAAAAAATGTAAATAAATCCGTCGAAAACAATTGGTTTGGTGAATTTTGTTTATTATTTAATTCCCCAGACGCGTTTCGCCCTTGTGGTGTAGGGCATCTTCAATGTGTTGTTACAATAATTGTCTACAATATAACTCTTAATAAATATGTATATACATATGTACATACTGTACTCACAGATATAGTGGTATTCCTTTACATGTCGGTCTGGAACAGAACTTCACACGCTTTCACAAAACTGTTCATTACAGTTTTCTTTAAACTACTGTTACACTAGTTGTTTTTTCTGTTGCACTTGTTCTTAATGTTAATATTTTCTGCTTATTTACACATGTGTGTTACACACGGTTTGTTTTGATTCTACCAGATTTTTTACAGTAGTGCCAACTTAGTTTCTGTGTTGTACCTTCTATTAAATTATCTCTCTGTTTTTGTGCTGAGGTACTGTTTGTGATTATTGTGTTAGTGAATGTATTCGTTTTCTTGTTTTGAGACTGCTTCTTGTGTTGTTAGTGTGTTGTATAGTGTTTTGTTGGTTAAATTCGTGAATTCATTTATTATTGTTTTTCATATTGCTATTGATTTGTGTATATGGTAGCTTTCCTGAAATGTAAGTAGATGATTTTGTGGTTGTTGATTTGTAATATTTTCATTTCTGTATTTATATTGGTGGAGGGTGATTGTTGTCTAATAAATGTTCAGCAAATGTGGAGTGATTTGTGCAGCTTATTGCTCTGATGTGTTCTTTATATCTTATGTTAAAATTTCTGGATGTCTGTCCTATGTATACAGCCTGACACTGTTGGCATGTTAACTGGTATATTCCTGCTTGTTGGTATAAGTCACTTTCGGTGTTGGAGTTTAGATGCTTTTGTAGTGTGTTATTTGTCCTGAAAGCAATTTGTATTCCTTGTTTCTTAAATATGTTGCTGATTCTGTGTGTGTGTTTATTATTGTATGTCATGGTGTACCAGTGTTTCTTGGTTTGGTTCAGTGTGCTGGTGTTTTGTATCCTAGGTGGTATTTGTTTGTTGTTGTTGTTGTTTTTTATTTTGTTGTTGAGCTGTTCAATAAGTTTTTCTGAGTACCCATTATTATTTGCTATTTGGATGATTGTGTTATATTCTCTGGTGTAGTCTTTCTCGGATAGGGGTATCATATTTAGCCTGTTTAGCATGTGTCTGAGTGCTGCTTGTTTGTGATTATTTGGATGGTTAGAATCACAAACATCTTCTCCATAAAATAACTTTTACAGTGATTTATCAAATGGTATAGACTGTAGCTTCTTATAATCAACACTGAAAAAAATTAAGAGGGTGGAAATGGGAACAGGGGTTGGGTTTTTTCAAACAATGTTGACAGTATTTTTCTCTTTATTTTTAAGTATACTTCTGCAAGGTTCCATCATAACTAAATAAAAACTATGGGTTTGTATAAAAATTAAGGGGTGCAAAGGGGAGAGAGGGAGTTTTTTTGTCACAAATCTTCTCCATGAAATCATACATATATGTGCCAACTTTCATGGAGATTGGTTAAATGGTGTTGACTGTAGGTTTTTAGAAAGAACATTGAGAATAAATTAAGGATGTGGAAATGGGGAGAAGGGTTCAGTTTTTGCAAATCACAAGTTGACAATATTGTTCTCTTTGTTTTAAAGTAAAAGTGCACAAAGTTACATCGAAACAGTATAAAAAATGTGGGTTTTTTATAAAAATTAAGGGGTGTAATATGGAGAGAGTATAGTTTTTAGATTGTTTTTGTCATCTTTCATGAAAGAACAAGAGTTTCAAACGCATTGTGGTGGCTGTGGTTCAAAGAGCAATGATAGCTATTGAACATACAATTAAGTGGTTAATATATTTTTCTCGGGCTTCCAGCCGTGTTTAAGATGTCATATTTGCGGGACGTTTCGAAGGCGTCCATCTCTGCCTTCATTCTCAACCAAATGTCAATGATTAACTGTTTGTTTATTCAGCCGCTGCTACGGAAACGGTGGAAGACAAAAACCAACACAACGCGATTACGTCATCCGCTCTTCTGCTCGTTACCGACGCGAAACTGTTTCAGCATTTAATCGCCGGGTTCCAGGCCGCACTGAGTTGATAACCAGTGTCCCTGTTGACTAATAATCAGTTAATCTTATTTCTACAGCCTCTGTAATAACGCTGGCCCAAAAATCTTTGACCCGGGCTAAAATTGTTGTTTTTTCAAATTCAAAAGTGTGACCCTCTTGCACACTATGTTCGGCACCGCAGATTTTTCTTCTTGCCCAAGACGAACAAAGAAAAATTTTGCGTCGTGCTAGCCTTGCTTTGGTAAAGGAACGTATTCGTTTTACGAGACAAGCTTTGGACCGGATTGGCAAGATAGCTGCTATCGTGTCATCTTTACCTTGCAAATGCATTATCTGTGGATGCCTGGGAGTGGGTAGATGGCAGTACTACAGCGTATAGTTTCAAGCTGCAACAACATGTGTCGGCCAGACAATGTTCGAATTTGAGCGGATTTCAAACGAAATTTTCCACGAAACCACATGTTTCAGCGCGAACTATTGTTAACCTATCAGACAGAGAACTTGATCCTGCTACGTCATCTGTTTTATCGAAGGGCCTCAATTTTGCTCCGGTACCTAATCTGTGCCTTATCGGGAGATTATCAGTGGTGTTTGAAATTGGCAGTTCGCATGCGACCTGCGGAGGAAGCGGAGGAGATAAGGCGTGAAACATGTCGGGTGCTTTGTAAAGGTAAATTGCCTAAATCAAACATCTCAAGTGAAGAGAGGCGTGCGCTTCGTGAGTTGAAGAAAGACGAAAATATTGTTATTCTTCCGGCAGACAAGGGTAACTGCACGGTGGTTTTAAGCAAGATGGACTATCATAGTAAAATTATGCAGCTTTTGGAGGACCAAGCATACAGGAAGATTAACCGTGACCCTACATCTAAGCTAACCAACTTGACTACGAAGCTGATCCGCTCCTTAGAACTACCAGAAGATGTGAAAAGACGACTCCAACCCCGTGCTCCTGTTCCTCCCAGGTTGTACGGTCTACCGAAAGTACATAAAGTAGGAGTACCTATGCGACCTATTGTAAGTACAATTGATAGCCCTACGTACTTTTTGGCTAAATACCTCAAAGATATTCTCAACCCATTGGTAGGGAAGGCTCATCGCAGTATTCGAAATTCCAGTGAGTTTGTGGAAATCTTAGACAACATGAAGTTAGATCCTGGTGATTTAATGGTGAGCTTCGATGTGGTCTCTCTTTTTACTCGTGTTCCCTTGGTCGACTCCTTAGATCTGTTAAGGAGGTATTTTGATCAAAAAATGATTGATATTTTCCACCATGTGTTGACAACCACTTATTTTAAGTTTGAAGGAGAATATTACGAACAAGTGGACGGTGTAGCAATGGGTTCGCCGTTGTCTCCTGTCATTGCTGATTTCTTCATGGAATTTTTTGAAGAAGAGGCACTAAACCACGCACCACTCCAGCCGAAGTGTTTTTATAGGTATGTCGATGACACTTTGTGATTTGGCCCCATGGCAGAAACAGTCTTGACCAATTCCTTGCGCATCTCAATTCAATCCATGAAAATATTCAGTTCACAATGGAATTGGAGGAGGACGGTTGCCTGCCGTTTCTTGATGTGCTTGTTATTAAACGTGCTGATGGTTCGCTGGGACACACTGTGTATCGGAAGCCTACCCATACCGACTTATATTTAAATGCCAACAGCTGTCATCATCCGGCACAACGAAACTCTGTATTAACTACCTTGGTACACAGAGCACAAAGGATTTGTGACAAACATAGCCTGGCTGGTGAATTGGACTATCTCCGGAAAACGTTTTTAAATAATGGTTATAATCAGGGACAGATTACTCGTGCGTTTAAACAGAAGGAAAATCGACGGAGAGATCAGATTGATACCAAGGGCCTTGCGTTTCTGCCGTTTGTGGGTGCCCTAAGTTTCAAAATAGGTAGACTGCTATCACAACACGGAGTCAAGACAATTTATAGACCACCCACTAAAATTAGTAACTTGGTCGGCAGCGTTAAAGATGACCTAGGTTTACGAACCCCTGGTGTATATTATATACCATGTGAATGTGGCCGCGGCTACATTGGACAGACGCGATGCATTGCAGCGATGTGTAGAGCACGCCAGAAATGTTCGTCTTGGGCAAGAAGAAAATCTGCGGTGGCCGAACATAGTGTGCAAGAGGGTCACACTTTTGAATTTGAAAAAACAACCATTTTAGCCCGGGTCAAAGATTTTTGGGCCAGCGTTATTACAGAGGCTGTAAAATAAGATTAACTGATTTATTAGTCAACAGGGACACTGGTTATCAACTCAGTGCGGCCTGGAACCCGGCGATTAAAATGCTGAAACAGTTTCGCGTCGGTAACGAGCAGAAGAGCGGATGACGTAATCGCGTTGTGTTGGTTTTTGTCTTCCACCGTTTCCGTAGCAGCGGCTGAATAAACAAACAGTTAACATTGACATTTGGTTGAGAATGAAGGCAGAGATGGACGCCTTCGAAACGTCCCGCAAATATGACATATTAACACGGCTGGAAGCCCGAGAAAATATATTAATATTCAACGCTGTGAAAAATTACGATCCTAAATTAAGTAGTTGTTTAATTTTCAATAATATTAGTTTCGGATCCGCAAATAATGATATACAGAAAATTGCCACAATTATTTTATCTGTGAATACCAAAAACACAATTTACAGAACCATGTGTAAAGAGTGTTGACCATTTTTCAAAATAATTTGGTCTTACTCAAAAAATGTTTCATCATGCTGTTATGCTTTATTCACAAAAATCAGATTTCAATTTTGAAAATTAAAATATTATTCTTGGGGCCAGGAAGGTTGTATGATGGTTGAGGAGTTCAGTGAAGCCTCATTCTGTTGTGATAACCTCGTGTGACAAGTAGTAAGGACAAGTTTATTGTTGTACAGTAGCCACACACTTCTTGAAAATTTAGCCCTTCTTTTCTTTAATGGTGGCTCTGAGTTTTACTTCTATGTTCACATAATATTCTTTGTGTACTGTAGAATTTTTTTAAGTTTACCAGTAAAATGCCTTCACTAGCCCCTAAAATTGTCACCATAATCTTCCTTGTCATCTGCAACCCTTTCATCTTTATTGTAGTAGATTCTCCAAAGGGCACCATTCCATAGATTCTCTTTTGCTTGGACTAGAGAACCATAGGCTCATCTCTGGTGACATTGAATTGCAAAGATTCCTTTGACGAAGGTCCAAAAATTGCTCAGTAAACTCATTTTTGCTTCTGCTCAACAGAAGTAAATTTGGCATTCAGTTTACATTGACCTTGTTCAGGTACAAATGTTCATGAATCATTGTTTCCAATAAACCCAGTCTCAAAGGAATTTCTTCTATCAAAAGCACTTTCACCTTGACAATCACAATGTTTTTCACAGTGATCCCCACTACCAACTAACCACAACATGTATCATTTCTCTTCAAAGTTTAACAAGTTTTGCCCACATCTTCACAGTTAAAGGAGAAGCCTCACCACATACATTTTGAAAGTATACGTGAATATAATATTTGCTCTTACTTCCACATTGCTTCATTAATGTCTCATGGACAAGTGAAAATTGCATTTCTCTCAATAAAGAGTTTCTGGTGACAGCTTCAGAAGTTAGATCTTACTTTTCATAACAGTTAGATCTTACTTTTCATAACCAATTTGTAATACAATCTTGTATTTCATAAAATCCACCTTTTTTTTTCTTTATTTCCAGCTGACAAGATAACAGATAGTCTCAAAGAAATGGCAAAAAGGTTACCACCTGCTTCAGTTGCTCCTGTGTCAGCAGTGCGGAAAGCCATGGGAATTCTACCCAATGATATCACTCAACCAAATGTTGGACATGTAAAACTGCCAATGCCTACAAGGAACCAGCAGATTGTTGGACAGAGTGACCCTCTGATGATGGAAGTGGACTCTGAAATGCGAAGTACCCTGAATGCCACAGGCAGTGGTGATGTGCAAGTGATATTGTCTGAGCCTGTTACCAGTGGTCACATTGTTGAAGTTGATGTTGAGGGAACCTCTTCTCAAGCAGAACATGATGATACTGCTGTGGGCCTGGTGCCAGATCTGGAATCTGAACTTAGGGAGTTCCTAGAAAGTGAGCCTGCGCTTAGCAACTCTCCACTCCATGATGATAAGACAATCGAGGAAATACTTTCTGAATCATGATTGAACCATACCTGCCAAGTTATTGCAATATTATATTGTATCATAGTTATTATGGGTTAACTACCTTATTTTATATATCATATTGGTCTGAGTATTAGCTATCCCAAAATGTGTATGGAAACATATTTGCTATATATTGATGGTATATTGTTTTTAGATTATTTATTTATGATAATAATGTAGCAGGAAACTGCTTGCAAGGCAGTATGAATATGACAAGAAGAGTGAAAGTAAACCCGTCAATTACCAAAGTTGTATGCAGTACAACAAAAAATTAGCTGAACACAAGCAATAAGCAGTATTTTGGATAAACTCTGAGTTATGTTCAAAACATGTCAAATCTAATGTAGCTAACTTTAACAGTGTCTGATAAAAGAATCTATTTTAATTCAATTTTTATAATATTCTTGTAATCACTTTTCGTACCTAGGTACTACTTTTTAAGATGTATCTGATTCATTTCCTTGCAATGACAAAGTAAATTCTTCAGTGTAACATTTAAACCATTTTCTGTTACAGATATATATGCATTAGCTCTAGCCATTCTGTCAGCAGTATTTTCTGCATTCATTCCTTTATTTATTTATTATTACTTTTTTTTTGTGAATGCTACTATCATCTGTAACCACCTAATTGTGATGTAAAAGCGTGATGATCACTATGAAATGCCTTGATCTTCTCACAAAATAATGAATTTCCATTGAAAATGAGAACATTTAACAATAGAAAAATGATTGAATGTGATGAAATTTTGCAATGGAATTTTAACCCAATTCTAGATGTCCGAATTGTTTGAAATTTTACTCATGCATTGAGAATCATTTCATTGCTATGTCCTGATATTCTCATTACTTTGACAGTAACAATTGAAAAATTTTGTACATGTATTAAGAACCGATGACAATAAAATCATCTCATAGAAACGTCATTCTCGTTACTTTGGCAGTAACGATAGAAAAATGGTTGCATGTAATGGAATCTTTCATTTAAGTGTTCACCCACTTTCTCACACCTGAATTGTTTGAAATTTTGCACAGTTATTAAGAACTGATGAAAATACTATAATTTCATTCTCACTATGTTGACAGTAACATCTTAAAAGTGGTTCAGTATATTGGAAAATTTCAGTTCAATTTTCACCCACTACAACAGGTCCAAATTGTTTGAAATTTTGTATATGTAGTAATAACCAATGACAATCCAATAATTTCATATCCTTGGAATTCTCATTACTCTGACTAAGAACAGAAAAGTGGTTTAACCGTCTTATGACATAAGTGGCTCATTTTCACCCACTATCCGCTTCCCCTTGGTGACTCAGTTGGTTAAGGTGCATGATTGGCGAGCAGACTTTCCCCGCTCGAATCCCGGTTTCGGTTGTAATTTTTACGATCTTTAGAAGTGAATTTTCGCGTCTGGCAAAGACTTAGTATGTTAGGTTACCCATAGTTCGGATTTCATGTTAAACTGTAGGTATCACATACCTGATGGGATTGCCGAGTAAGGCAACTGCAGCCGCGACATTAGTACACATGAACGGCAATTTGAGAAACCTTTGTCATTTGGTGACCGGACCCTTCAGAGATTTCCCAGCCAACATTGCCATATGCATTTAATTACCCACTTCCAGGCTTCTTAATTTTTCAAAATTTTGTACACACATTAAAAACGTTTAACAATACAGTAAGTTTTGCAGCTATATGTGGTATTCTAATTACTTTGACAGTTACAACAGAAAAGTATTTTTGTTGCGCAATCTTTTTGCACATGTGCAATTGACGATAATTTGATACAAGCTACTACGATACTGTCGGCAGTCTCTTAATGTAATGTAAAACAGTGAGTATTTAAAAAATCGTTTTGAATCGGTTAATTCCATTATAGAAGTCTTCCACATTTTCCCTGCTATTAGTCATATTGGTAGGGTTGACCATTTAATTGTCCGTTACTTGTGGAAATAATAATTAAAGATGAAACTATAACACAAAGAAAGAGAGAGATTGGCGAAGAAAAAGCAAACAGTAAGAAACATACTTTTGCAACAATCTGAACTAAAAAAAAAAATATATAGTTTAAAAACTAAAAACACGCTTTTGTAGTAATGTGAATTAAAAGGCTAAAAATAATCTTTAAATATAAAGATTTTGTTTAACAGTGATAGAACATCCCACAATTGAACATAAATTAATTTTTTGAATAAGCCTAAAGTAAGAATAAAGTCACTAATTTAAAAAAAAAAAAAAATAAAGTGTGGGGTGCGCTCTATATACTTTCCACAAATACTATCTTTACAAATAGCTAGCAACAAAAAAATATAAGACACTTTATTTACATTAAAGCTAATTTTTTAATCAGTGACTTTATTCTTATTTTAGGCTTATTGCTGTTAAACAAAATCTTTATATTTAAAGATTATTTTAAGCCTTTTAGTTCACATTATCACAAAGGTGTGTTTTTCTTCCTTAACCTGAAATTTTTGCTAGTAAGCATTTTGAAATAATATTTCCATATCTTTGGTTTTACATTGTACTGCTGTTTTATACAATGAGTAAAAAATGGCTGAACTATTTTTGGAGATTTGTAAATACATCAGTTCACATTCTGCAATTTTCACAATTCCAAGCTACAAATATATTTAAATATTGTATATCTTGGAATTAGATCAGAAGGTATTTTGTTTCTCCCCTTGATATAATAGTGCTGCTAATATTCAGACCAATTATGTCACTTGTTTAACTAAATGTTAGCTCTTTTAAGGAGCTCTGCACAATATATCTGCCATTTTAAATATAAAATTTATCTGTTAGCAGTGTCAGAGTTTGCATTTTAGCTACATGTACAAAGTTGGCTTTTTTAATATTACATTACATTTTAAAATGTGCAAAGAAAATTATATTTTCTGCTCTTCAGTCAGACAAAAGTCTCAAAAAGCTACTGTGATTATCTTTTTTTTTTCTGTAACAGCTCGTAAAACAGTTTTTCTCATAATTCATTTAATTTAATTGCAATGGAGCACACGCTTCAGTTGCAATTTCCCTGGCATATTTTTTCTTATTTCCTTTTCCCACCTACCTTTGCCCTCTGCTAATTTCAACTTTCTTTCAGCAGATGATTCACATAAAAGTGCCATGAGTCATTGGCATTCAGATTAGATATTATTTCTGTGCTACCTTAGATTTTGAGAGTCAGTAGATGGATGGTAATGACTCTGCAGTTGTGTATATTGTGACATAATGGAACATGCAGATAAAAAAAAAAAGAATATGTAACACTCATGCTCTTATATAGAGGAATTTAATTCATCCTTACCATTAGTCTAATGGTTATGTTGCTGTGGTAAAGTTATATTTTTATAGAGACTTTTAGAATGTCTTTTATGCTGATTGCTTTATTGATATAAATATATTTAACTGACGATTGTGCTAACACTTATCTATGCATATTTAATATTTTTGCCATCTGGACATTATTGATGCTGTTTGAGTTTAGCAAAGAATGTGCATTTGAAGTTTGTTGCTGTTTGTAATAAAAAATTTAACATGTTTTTTTTAATAATCTTTCTTACCCCTTAATATATATATTTTTTTTAATTTTTAAGTGGACTCAGCCAGTGGCTGGAAATTTAATTATGACTATCATGAATGTGTGGTATGATTTAAAAATATTTCTTATTTAGAATGAAACCTTGGTTGCAAAGAATTGATGCGAAAAAAAGGAGCTGAAAATTTTTCAAGGAGATACAGTGAACTTCTTTCTCTGAGTAATAGATTTAAATGAATATCAGTTTTAAGAAGTACCTTTCCAAAAAGTTTGAACCTTAAGTTCATTTATCTTACTAGAAAGGCTTTGCATTTCATAGCTGCAGTGGCTGCAGCATTAACAATATTTCTAACAAGAATTTTGCAAGAAACCTCTTCATTCAGCCACCATATAGTTATTTTGTTTCTTTGACTATCTTTTCACTTCGTCAAGTGAAATTAATGTTTGTTGCATAGTGTCAACTTGTATTATAGTGACTTAAGCAAGTATTAGTCTGCAGTGTAATATTGTAGCTGCTAATGAATAAAACAGGTAACTGCAGTGCTGCAACAATGGTAAAAAAAATCACTTCAAATTAAACAGTACATAAAGCATCAGTACATTTTTGGAGTATAGAAGCTCGACTTATTGCTCCAAGCTTCTGGCTCTAGACCACATATATAATTAATAATTGTAGCTAAGATAAGGATTTACGAGGTCTGTCCCAAAAGTACCCAACCTTCCTTCATATTTCCCCGCTGGTGTTATTCTCCGTCATCAGGCTGGTGGCATCCTGCGAAATAGTCCTCATTTTATTCAAGAATACACTCCCAATGGCCTTTCCCCTTGTGGAAGCAATCCTGGAACTTGTTTTTTTGTTATCGCCTTTAGAATGTTCATTGTATTAGTTTCGAGTGCTTCTTTGTCCATTGAATCGCTGTCCTTTCAGTGGCATTTTTAATCTTGGGAATGGCTAAATGTTGCATGGAGCTATGTCAGGACTTTACGGAGGCTAATGGAGCTGTAAGATTTTATTGCTTTGTCAAATATTGCTGCACAAGATTCGATGCATGTGCTGGCACATTATCCTGATCTAAAAAAACCAGTCAGCACTTGACCAAAGCTGATGCCATTTTCTACTAATTGTGTCACGCAATCTGTTCATAACTTCAATATGATATCCTTTGTTGATCCTCTGACCTTTAGGAACATATTCGTGATACACAACACCCTCAAAATACAATCAGCAATGACTTGACATTGCTCTGACTTTTGCGCATTTCTTTGGTCGTGGCTCCGACAACATCTTCCACTGCGAAGACTGTCCTTTTGTTTCGGGAACATAACCATAAACCCACGATTCATCTTTTTAAGCAGATTTTCATCATTATTTTACCATTTCCAAATTTTCCTGAGTGATTTCAAGGCAGAGGTTTTTCTGCTCCACTGTTAACGATTTCGGAATAAATTTTGCATACATATGAACCATTTGCAAATTTTCAGTTAAAAGCTTCCAAACACTAGTTTTTGGTATTCCAAGATCACATTCTAGTTCTTGCACAGTCAATCGACGATCTTCATTGAATGTAAGTTGCACACGTTCAATATTATCCAGTGTTTGTGTCGCCGAAGGCCACCAGAGTGCAAGTTAATATAAACAGATGTGTGGCCATCTTTGAACTGCTTATACCACTCTTTTATTAGTGTTTTGCTCAAACATTCGTCCCCAAATACCGTCTTCATCATTTCAATAGTCTCCGCACAACTCTTTTCAAGTTTAAAACAAAATTAATGCAAGTTCGTCGCTCCAATCTTTCTATCAGTTTTTACACTGGTAAAATGTGACAAACGTGCAAAACACTTTATAAATAAATGCACACTGCACATGAACCGGCAACAACCGCTGCATCTAGGGAACCCGTGAAGCTTTACTGTTAACATTCATACCCAGAATGTGGTGTTATAATTGCCAGGAGCGAAGACAAATACGTTTGAGATAGACCTCTTGTTGTGTTCATTCACACAGAATTAAGAATTTTTCTTTCATTGAAATCTTTTGTAATTTTTGCTACTTTTCTGTTAATATTGATTGTTCTAGCCTAATTTTTATATAACTAATAACTGGAAGATTGAAGGTCACCTGCCTTTAGGAATGATGAAAAATCTATATCTGACATTTCAAATACATTTTTCCCCAATATTTATGTGTAATGTCATAGCTTCTTTTGGAAACAGAGAGTACTGTTTTCTTTAACATAACTGTATTGTTTCATATCTTTCTTGGCTATTTTTAATTTCTTCTACTCTTTGTATTAATTTGCTTACTTCAGTAAAAATTTCAAAGCGAAAGTAGAGGTGTCTTTGTTATCAAATGCTTCACGAGAAATATGCTTCCACTTTCTTCTAATGTTTTGACAACAATCTCAGATGTAGCCAGTAAACTAAGCAGGAGATTATACCAAAGATGTGACCAAAACGTCAGAAGAAAATGGGTAAAGAATAGACGTAGTTTATATCTCATGACGCATTTGATAACATCACAACGGCTGAAAAATCTTCAAAATTTTTATAGGGGTATCTTGTTTATTTCATTTGTTAGTAGGTCAGAGATAGAGGCTGGTAGTTCGTTGCTTAAATGTTGAAGGTTCACAGTTTGATTCCCAATAAGAGGTATATGGAACATTTAAATTAATTTAATATCTGACAAGTTTGGATGGTGTACGTGAAGTACACCACAATCAAATTGGGTTAAATTGTAGATTCCGGAGAATAGGAATTGGCTACCTCCACTCTGGACACATTGGCTTAGTGTGCTTTATTAAGGAGAAAATAATCCAGTTTTGAGCCTGGAGAAACTGTTGTCTTAATTACTTAGCTATTGGTTAACTTGTTTGAGTATATGGTTCATGGTTTGGTCCTCACCACATTGACACTTAATGTTGGTAGCATCATTATAAACCCTTCACGAGATAAGCCTTGGAACTGTTGACTCCTTTCCGCAATCGATTAAATGACCTACAGACATTCCAATAGTCTGCGTGACCATGTGGCAAGAGCTTCGCAACTGTTAGTTGTCATGAGATGTTGGGGAACTTGCTTTTCTACAACTGCACTTTTGTCTTTTCAGGTGACCCTGTAACAGAACATCAGTTAGTTTAACATTTTAGTATTAGAATCGTGTAAGTTCCTTAGATTTCACACAGCCACACGTCGAGGAAGAACATCCTGTTTGTTTGACTTTCTGCTGATTGACATAATCTGCTGATTGCTGATTCTGGTTGCAAGTTACATGTGTGCTGCTGAGCACGCAAGTCAATATTTTACCAGCAAGCCAGAATACATGGATCACTCTCTCTTCTTCAGTGTCAGGCCACAAGTTATCAGCTAGACCTCAGAATATTTAGTTGCTGCACCAACCTTACAATTCTCTGTAAGTTGTATACTGCAGGGTTAAGTCTCATCCCTATGTTCAGTAGCATGGGTTACAGAATACCTTCCTTTACTGTACATCACCAGTTGTAGTCGGTTTATGGTTTAGTACAAATTAAATGAGGTTTCCTGAAGAGGTTGTTTGTTTCAAGTAACCCATAGCTGTGCACTCCCTCTCCTAGATGCAAGCTCAACCCTCAATGCTCATGTTTGTATACTAGTTGATAGTACAGGAAAAGAAGTGGACCGATCCGAAGAACAAGAGTTCAAGAGCAGAAGAAACACAAAGATACATGAAGATAATAAGCGCAAGTCGTAGGGCATTACAGGGAAAACTTTATGGAACCCACGTGTCAGCCATCCATATACACCCCACAATTACAAGGAACTATAACCCAATTAGTTTCTGCAATGTTCTCAGTAAGCTTTTCCTGGACTTGCGTCTTTCAACTGGTGTTGCATGGATGTGCAGTGGATGAGCGCTTTCTCATTCTATTTTTGTACTATCCCTGTTCGCAGCATCTTCTCTGCTGATAGTGGGTGATGCTGTCCTCAACAGCTGATAAAGCCTGTCAACTGGAGTCAGCATTAGGCAGCCTGTCACCAGCCTACAGGTGTTATTCAGAGCCACAGCCACCTGTTTGGTCTGAGATGATTAGTAGCAAATTGGGCATGCATATTCTGCAATAGCTTAATAAAGGGCCAATGTTGCCAAATAGCTTTTGCTTGACAGCCACCACAACCAATTTATGCATCAAGTTGTTTCTTATGGAGGTTTTATTTTTGCAGTTCCAGTGCTTATATGGGAGGGTTCTGTCGAGTGTCACTGGGGTGTTACTCATCTGTCATTTGATATTTGACCACATCGTAGTGCGACGCAAAGCATACTCTACATATTATAATATTTAATTTGAAAATGAAGGTATCTGCAAAATTCGCGAGAGTGCTGGTTTCAGCCAACAAGGATATGCATCACTGGAGGAGGGATAATAAGCAGTCATGTTTGTTTGAGTCTCTGCTCATGATTAGGTGCCAGGATGGCATCAAAATCGGTGTAATTTCCCAGGTTAAAGCTTTCTATAGAGAGTTATGTCAGAATGTTTTGTAAGAAATATCAAGGTAACCAGATGTGCCACTCACAAAAACAAGCACTTAGCTTAATAAAGTAGCATAGGTGATGTGTATATCACTGTCAATTCGAGAAAGTGATACATGAGTTTGGGGAGAATATTGGGAAGTCAGTGCCGACAGTTGACCTTATTCGTGGTCATGGCCACTGGCTGGACTTGAGTAAAGGCGCCTGTCGCCCTGCTGCCACATCTGCCCCTTCTGTTGATTTGGTGTTGTGAAGTCTTCCTGATTGGTTGTCAGTTTCTGGCACCCTGCCAGGTTGGTTTCTTGTTGCAACGGCTACTGCTTGCGCAATCGCCTCCGCGACAAACTCCGGTATCTTTGCAATGGCGTCGATCACTGCTTTCGCCAGCCGGCGCAGTGCAGTGGCCGACGCATCTGCGGCGTGAGGCGCGGGTGACCTGGGCGAACCTCTCGCCTCGGCGTCTGCCGGCTAGTGATGCTCGATATACATCGATGTATCGAAAATATCAATATTTACTATTAGATGCATCGAATCAATTCTATGCATCACTTACTCTAGATTTTTAACGATTCATCGATGTATTTCATTCGATACATCGGAATAACGCAGACATTTATTCACCTACAAAACCACATTAAAATTTTCTTTTAACGTGGGTAAAACAATAAAAAACTACAATTTATTTGAAATGTCGCTGCTGTAGGGTTGACCTCAATGATACAACACTCGCACAGACTTGTCTGTATAGTGTATGGCCTTTGCCAGCTTTATGAGCTAATAAAAAGTAAACAAATTACTGGCCGACAGCTGCAACTAAGAAATATCTGGGGATAAATATTAAACCAGCAGTAAAATAATTCCTTTAATGCACTGCATGCTTTCAAAACGCAATGCAGTTGTGACTGATGGAAGCAGATAGCTCATCCTGAAAGAAAACAATAACGGATGGGTGCTATTGAACTAGTTTCGTCTTTAGCTGTCGCGAAATTATTGGAGCCATGGGTCAAATAACTACATTTTAATACCTATGGCTTGTGCAAATGCTGTTCAAGAGATATGAAGAAGAAGGAGCTGACAGGAAATCGAACAGATTCAGAAAGTTCTAACAAAAGATTTCAGTCTTTGGACAGATCAACGCAAAGAATTTCACCGAAACTGGAAATCAAACAGGACCGAAGATGAGCTGAGGACCCCGGCTGGCTGGCTTGATAAAAAAATCTTAAGTATGGGTCGATTATAAACAACAGATTTCAAAATTGTACAAAATGGTTTATAAATATTAAACTGTAGTAGCCAGCTCAGTACCATCAGTAAGACGACTTTTGGAAGCTGCACAAGCTTTAAATCAATAATGTAACACAATACAAGGAAGTGGGTTGATAAAATATTATTTATACAAATTTTAGAGATATAATATTGGGATTTCTAAATTCGAATTACATTAGAATCCCCAATACTGCCTCTCTTTCTGTGTTTGCTCGCTTTCCTTGTATTCTTCTATCTTTTCGGATTTCTAATTTAGAAATTCCAAAACTCCCTTTGTAAAAGACTAATTGAAAATATAATTCAAATAAATGTCTCATCTTTCTAGTTTCCTAATGTTTCTACTTTCCTAACCTTTATTAACTGATATATATAATTTTTATTCGATGCATCGGATACATCTATGTTTTTTATTCGATGCATCGTGAACATCGATGCAAAGTTTCGACGCATCACATCGAAAAAAACTTCGATGTATTTTATCCATGAACATCCCTAGTGCTGACTAAGTGGTGTTAGCGGCCGAGAGTGGTCGACTATAGAGCCCATCGGTTGTGGGCCTCGTATGCGACGTGCGGTGCAGCCGCTGTGGGCCGACGTCTTGCAATTACAGCACCAGGTTTGGTGCCTCGGATTCGGGCACCCGGCGACGCGATGTCCCTCACTACAACGCAGACACCGCGTCTGGTTCGTTCACTGCCAGGAACTGTGCTGAAACTGCTGGCAGTTGAAGCACTGTATGTTCTCCGGCAGCCGTAGCTTCTTCTTCTCTATCCTGACGGGTTTCCCCGCCAGGGTCTTGAGAAAGTCTGGACCCTCTGTTGTCTTTAAGGAATAGAGAGGAATCCTATCCTCTGTACCAGTCTTCCTCAGTTGGAAGACGTGGCTCACCTCCACGCCCTAGCTGGTGGGCTCCGCGGCCACGACTGTCTCTTCGTTTTCCACCGGAAGCC
This sequence comes from Vandiemenella viatica, assembly GCA_031002005.1. Lineage (NCBI taxonomy): Eukaryota > Metazoa > Arthropoda > Insecta > Orthoptera > Morabidae > Vandiemenella > Vandiemenella viatica. Next base: position 117,913,883 of record JARYHS010009186.1, on the reverse strand, counting down.
GCGGACGACATAGAAACAGACAAACATATCTTACAGGCTATATATATATATATATATCTGCATCTTGTTCCTATTTGCACATTCAAATTGTCACCAATCTTTGGTTCGCCCCCCAACATAAAATAGTATTCTGTAACTGTTGTTTTGTTTGTGCTACATCGCACTTCCTACAATCGCAAGCCCTACTCAGAAAAAGTAGCGAACAGGCCCTATCTCCCACCACCCTATGCTTGTGAAGTTTAAACGCAGGTGAGCCAAACAAATGCAAACGTCCTGTCTGTTGTGCGGAGTTTCTCTTGGCTTCACTTAAACAAGCAACGACGAGCCAGAAATCTGATAGCATTCGGGAGGATGCGGGTTCGAATCATGGTCCAGGCATCCAGATTTGGGTTTTCACCAAATCACTCCAGGCGAATACCTGGATGCTGCCTTCAAAAAGCCATGGTCGAAATTCTTCCTGTTCCTTGACCCCAGTCCTTTCCCGCCTCTAATGACCTCGACGTCGACTAAGCATTAAGCCAAAAAAGCAGAACTATGACTGTTTACAGTAGCCAAACATTTCTGTATTTATATCGCACTTGATTTTTTTATAAAACAAATGTAAGGAGTAAACAATTGTACTCATTACAAACTGAAACATACATTGTTTTGTGTGTTGCAAAGAATCGACCAATTAATGCAGCGTGGTGTTTACCTGCCAAGTAGGTTCTGATTGTTTATATTAACTCAAGTAAAATTTACCACGTGCATAGTCGAATAAATGTTGATTGCTGGATAAAAGTCACGTTATGACATTCCTACATTACATAAAAGTTTAGCAAATCTAATCACACCCTACTCATCAAATAGACAAAGTATTAAAATAAAATCATTACCTACCAGTTAATAATAAAGTAATATAACGCTACATACTTATACTCCTCAACATTACATTCAAGTTACGGTGAGCTTTCCTGTTTTTCGGATGAAAGACATACCTTTCAGTTTTTGAGGGGTTAGGTATTAAATGATTTTCCTTATAATAAGCTTGGCAGGCATTCAAGGAGGACAGCAGAAAAATTTATTTCTGCTACTTCAAGCTTTGTGTTCTGTTCAGCCAGGGCAAAGTCATCAGCGTACAAGAAGCTACTGCTTCCTGGATATAATGGCTGATCTTTTGTATATATGTTGAAAATAATTGGGATCAATACACTTCCATTAAGTACACCATTTTTCTGTACCTTCTATCGGCTGCGTTGCCGTTGAAAGTCAACGAAGAACCTACGGTTCTGGCCCTGGGGAAGTAACGATGAGCTTGGTTAATCCAGTGGCCTTTGTCAGATTGTAGACCTTTTTAAATGGTAGTTATTGGTATCGTACGCTGTTGACAAAAGCACAAAGATCACGCCGGTGGCCTTTCAGATCTCAAATCCAGTCTCTGCTCAACAATCATTCAGTACAACTTTTACCTTTTTGCTGTATTTAGAGATGAAATAAGTTGATTCCCAGCTTCTACTGTCTTCTCGACGAAGGGATCGTCTTCGAACAGTGGTTTATAATCCATGAACTGGACAGCTAGATCTGAGGTGAGGTATATAATAATTGGCAGACACATGGGATGGTTTTTCTGGAATATTTTTCACAGTTGCATTGAATATGTCTGGATTCCGGTGTTGGTTCAATAGTAGACACAACAGCATCCGATATTTCGTTGTATTTGGACCAATCGGCCCTCTTGGAGTTATACCTCGTGCGGAATGGCACTCTTTAAGGTCTCACTGCCACAAACACTTCGCACATTAGTGGTCTGTGCTGCGTGTTGGGTATTGGACTATAGATGAAATTTGCACATTGCTGGCTGATGTGATTAGTGCTGAATATAAGATCAGGGTTAGGGATGGCGATTCTTTCCGAAAAAGATCGGATCTTGAATCGATTCAAATCGAAATTTGATAAATCGATTCACAAAACAATCGAGGTCTAAAAGATCGATTTTCTAAAAAATCGAGGTCTAAAAGATCAATTTTCTAAAAATCTATTTGGTTTTCGTGTTCGTATTTTCATTATAATTCCAATCATGTAAAACAAAAAGGATACCATAATAATCAATCTTTTATCATCTTTAAACTAATTAAAGTATTTTTTTACAACTGAATTAAAAGTATCAGGTGTACAATAAGATATTTATTTCACAACTTTGTTGGTTACATAAAACAGTTTTGAAATGATATAGTTTACAGATCCCAGTGCTTAGTGTCCAACCTTTCAGGAACAACAGTCTGTCCGGTCTACTATGATCCAAGAGGTTCCGCTCATCACTTGCGATGTTGCCGGCAATTAAAAAAAGAAAAAAAGGTCGCTCGCAAGGTACTGATGATCCTACTATACAGATATACTTCTTGGCTGTTGAGTAAACCTGATAGTAAATTCGATTTTTTTTTGATTTTTTTTTGCCAGTAAAGTATAGGATCATACTTCAGGTGCACAACTGCTTGCGATAAATAGTGTTTAAATTCTTCGTTTAATCCCGGACTTTCATGTGCAAGTGCATTATATGTAGAAAGTACTTTTTCATATTCGATTTTCACGGCTGAAATATCGATTCACTAAATCGACTCAGTACTATAAATCGATTTAAAAAATCGATTTTGTTGGTCAAAAAGATCGATCTCAGATTGCCATCCCTAATCAGGGTTATAGCCCCTTCTCTATCTGGATGCTGGTAGCTTGGAATCGTGTACGAGAGTAAATTGATTTACCTCTGCCCATTCCTCCACTGCAGTGCCATCCTCGCCGTCATAGTCATAACCCCAAGCATCACAAAGAGAGTTTGTAGGTGTTTATTTCAACAAATGAAATGTGACCTGACAGCGAATTCACTGCTGGTGGTTTATATAAAGTTTAGATTGTGCAGTTTTTTAGCTTGGTAATGAGGACTTCGATTTCATTCTCTTCTGTGAAGACCGTGGACAGGATCTGAACATCAGATCCGACAAAGATGGCACTTCCATATTTATGGTGAGGTCTTACAACAGCTCGGAGCATTCCATTTATTTATTGCCGGCGCATGTCACTACATCTATTTGTATCCTGTATAAATAAAGTGTGGCATCTGCGCTGACATCATAGATCTTGAAGCAGTTCATCTTTGGTTGATGACATGCCTTCATTGTTAGTAGAGACAATTTTCAGCTGTGGCCCTGATAAGGGCTCGAACGTTTATGTTTCTGGTGTAAAAGATTTGGCCAGCACAACACAGTTGCCTACAGATTGGCCAATTGCTTCTGATATGGTTTTCAAATCGCAGTCTTCGAGGAGGTACACTTCATATCCCCAAGTTAAAATAAGAAAAGTAGAGAACAATACTCTTATAAGAAAATTCTAAATACAAACTATTAGCCGGATACAGGGCTGACAGTGTAGCAATAGCAGTTCATAGAAATTTGAGGGACTTGCAAGATTTAAAGTGTTGGGCAATGGAAGATGGGAAGCCTTAAGTCCTGTATTCATCATGGAGGAAGGAAATATATGGAGGAGAAGTGACGTTAAATCGGTGAAGCAGGCTCGCGCAGTGGCGGCAGCGGCGATATTGCGCTTCCAAACAATTGCAATGTTCACATTGTGTTAGATGTAGTGATTATTTCATTTTGTAATGTGTATAAGTGTTTTATAATGCCATCTTGTGTTGCGTACGGTTGCACAAATAGGCCAGACAGGAAAGAACCTGGAATATCATTTCATAAGTAAGTTGAATTCTAATTATCGTTGTTGAAGTGAGCTGTAGAAGTTGCAAACTTCGCTGCCTGTCTATAAATATTTAGTCATAGCTAAGGATTGCAATCCCGCAGTGTTTTCAATCCCGCGGGTTCCGCGCGGGATTTGAATCAATCCCGCGGGATCCGTGCGGGATTGATACAAACAGTTTTTTAACGCATATATTTAAAACATAGTTACTTAAAATTTTAATAAATTAAATAATATTTAAATTAATAAATAATTTTTAATGTTAAATGATAAAAATTAACAGTTAAAAATATTTTGATTGGCAAAATGACAATAAAACTTTTTAGCGTGTCTTAAGTGTATTTCGAGGTTTTACATTTTTGTTTTTTAATTTAAACCATTTTTTAAATAAATAATAAAAATTGAAAATATTGAGTTTTAGGTCATATTATGTGCCTTACAATACATCACATAAGTTTAAAAATATGGTTTGCTTAATGGCCAAGTTACCAGAGTTTTTTTTTTAAAAAAAAATTCTAAATAAACGTTCAATAACACTGAGAAAAGCATTCCATTTCACCAAGTGAAGTGAATATACTCTGTAAAGTGTAGACTTGGCTCAGAACAAGATCTCATAACTTTTTGGCACTGCATAAGCACGAGACTTGGCCTTTTTTTGCATGATTCATTATTATATCTCCTGATTCCTTGATTGATATTACAGTTGATTCAATGTTATTAAAAGAAACTATTCACCAACACGTAAACTGTCAAATATTTCAGATTTACTTGTGTGGCGTAACGACGTTTTTAGAGTGGAAATTATTATTTTTTAGTAAGAAAGGAGACTTTCTAAGCGAATGATTGCAGTGAAGTCCTCATAGGTTGTATCTCCGGATTGCATTGCAAACACACGAAACTACACACGTGAGGAAGACGGCGGAGGCAGCCGTCGAAGTATGGTGTTCCTACAACACAATTCGTCGATACACCCGTGAAAATTTCATTATAACTTTTTTTACCTTTAGTCGAAATAATAACAAGAAGAAGAGGGATTAATCGAAAGCCTGAGCGGCACATGTAAGTAGGTGGCTTTCGTCAAAGAAACGCATTGAGGCAGCGGCCAAAACAACAATAAGTCAAAGGATATTAACTTCCTTTTGATATCTGTTAAATTAATAGGTACGCGATCGTTAAAATTACGATAACATTAGTTTCATATCAACGAATTATCAAATTTTCAGCCACAAAATAGGAAATTGTCATAATTACTTTATCCGCAAATACAGGAAATGTGAATAATGAAACCGTGAATAAAAAGCTGTAACCGTGTAGTTCGGATAACGTGTGCGACACTTAAAAAAAATTATATAGTTATAAAATCGTACTAAATACGCACCATAACTCAAATTACAGAAATGTGTACTCGGAATAAACGTAAGTTTTGATGAATACGTAAAAGTGTATTTATTTAATTACGAATGACGAAGGTTAACAAAAACAAACGCTTGTTCACATGAGTCAAATGCCAACTGGAAGGGTATAGGCAAACAGTGCAAAATATCAGACAGAGACCGAGTGGGGCAGCGAGTCACGCAGACTGACACGCGTTTCCGCCGGATTTTGCGGATTGCGGATCCGCTTAATTTTGTGCGGGATCCGCCAGACTGATCAATGATGCGGGATTGCGGGATCCCGCTTTGCTGGATTGCAATCCCTAGTCATAGCTCTCAATGGGATGACTTTGTTCTCAAATTTTTGTTGGTGTAGTGTAGAAAATCAGCATACCTTGCTATTTTGCACATAATAGACTAGCATTACTTTTTAACGAGTGTTGAAAATGAGATTTAAGGGGGGGGGGGGTGTTTTACATCGCGATTCAGTGAATTTAGTATTGCGCTTTCTTTCGTCACGTTGCAGTTTATACTGTATGATGAAATGAAATGTGTTAAATTATGCTATGCAATCTAGAAATCTTGATGAAGCAAACGATGTTGTTACTGCAAATACAGTTTGTGATTCAAATACGCGTGTGTGGGTATGTCTACATAGTTTGATTCTGTAGCGACAATTTAATGGAGATTGTGGTTAGGTCTAAATGCAGTCTGTAGCAGAATGGTTTTGTTGTTCCATGAGGGACAAAGAATTTATCTATTACTGTTAGTAATTTCATGAGAACCAAGTTAGTGACAAAACGTATATCGCGATGGAAACTACTTCCAGCCATTTCCAATTAAGCTTACGATGTATGTTAACAAGATAACTATTTTTATTCTGGTCTAGGCCGCATCTCAACCTAACCACAAGTGGTAGTAAAAAAAACTTAAATATCCATTCTGCATGTAATTCATTGTAGCTATGGCATAATTAATTTTTGGTCCAGGCCGCATATCAACCCAATCCCAGTATATCCCGAAAACTAAGCAAGATATCGAAAAATTTTATTCTTTATTTTCGATTTGTCTCGTCGTGTTACATAAGAATCGATCATTAAATTTGACTTTTGCGAAATTTTTCTTCTCCATTTCAACTCAAGATACCTCACTTTTGCTACAGTATATCGCTAGAACTAGGTGAGATATCGAAAATTTTTATTCTTTATTTTTCATTTGTCTCGTCTTTTTAAATAGGAATCCATTATCAAATTTGACTTTGACCAATTTTTTCTTCTGAATTTCAACCAAAACCATTTCACATTTGGGACAGAATATCTCGAAAACTAAGCAGGATATCAAAAAATTTTATTCTTCATTTTTTATTTGTCATATCGAGTTACATAATAATCCATCACCAGATTGCGGCGTCACGTTTATCCTAGAGTCCCCTGAGGTTTTTGTACATATTCCCCGTGTCTGTATGGAAGCGGCCATGCCCCCTCCACTCCGGCCATGCGTGGTGAAGGTCTCTTGCGAGGTCTCCATATATTTCCTTCCTCCATGGTATTCATTATTATTGTTCTTGTTCCATAGATCCCTGCTGGCGAAAGATTATTGGGATATGGAACACATTACAGTTAGCGTATCTAAATATAATCAATCACAGAGCGCAATTGTTATATTACTAGCATTCGCCCGCTGCTTCGCGAACGTGAGTCCTGATGTGTGTAGAAATGCTTTAATTCTAGTACCAAATATTAACTTGGACGAGCTAAAACATAATGTCAAAAAAAAATCGTTCACTTTTATTTTGACACAATATAACATACCGGTATGAAAAATAAATAATTAAGTCTATATGAAAAATTATCCATATTAATGCTTAGAGATGATTTTTGTAATTCCATTATTATCATAACCAACGAAGTAGAATATGATTTTATCACTAATTATAAACTTTGGTTAGGATTACGTCAATGGTCATTTCTGTAAAAGTTTTAAAAAAAAAAAATCACATTTTTAAGTGATATTCAATACAACAGCAAAATGCTATCACGTTTTCACATCGATATTAAGTACAAGTATACAGTAGGTGGCCAAATTATTATACTCGTTTGAAAAAAAAAACATTGTTTCGTGTGTTATTATACATTTAATCTACTAATAGACCTATGATATCGTTTTTATTGTTATCTTTATAGGTTTAATGAATTAAGGAAAAATAAATAAAACATAATTTAGCATAGGAATTATGTTATATTAATAGAAAAAAATATTAATCAATATTTAGTGAATCCTCCCTTTTGAGCAATCACGTTTTGTAGATGCTGCGGCATGCTGGCAATGCACTTTTTGGAAATTTCTTGTAATTCAGGTGTTCTGTGCCATGCTGTAATAATATTTTCTATTAATTCTTTTTTATTAGTAATAATTTTATCCTTGCAAATTTCTTTTTTTAGCGCCGCCCAGACATTCTCAATAGGGTTAAGGTCTGGCGAATTTCCAGGCCAATCCAAGAGGGTTATTTTTTCGTCTTTTAAAAACTTCATGACTTTTTTTGCTTTATGACCTATTGAGGATAATAATTTGGCCACCCACTGTATTTATACTAGCAGTTACCCGCGACTTCGTTCGCTTGAAATTGTGTTATGGTATTAAAGATTTTGTTACTTTTCACAGCAAAATAAAAGTAGAAAAAAAAACATCTCCTATAGGGTTGAAAATATGGTCAACTGCTTCCTTGACATTTTTTTTTCAATGAAAAGTGCGACCTTAACGACATTCCTTCTATTGTTGAATAAAACCCATCTTCTTTTCATTCTCGCCGTTCCATCTCATCTTTCTTCCTTCGAAATTTTCGAGCTCCTTAATCTATCCACAACGCTTTCTTCTTTTTTTCTTCTTCATCTCTTTTCCTATTGATTCCATAGCACTTCATACTGATCGCCTTCCTGTCCCCGTATTTTTCTAAATCAACCTTTTCTTGAAAATACTCTTCGTTTTCTTCCTCAAAATTCTTATATTTTTATTTCTATAGAATTGAGTGTGATTTGCTAAGGTATTCAAGTTGTTATGTAAAGAAATATTGGTCGGTTCTACGTGTGGGACACTGGCAGGACACTGGCGGAAAGTCAGCTGGGTTCTGGCAACACCATATTCTATGTAGATTGTGATGGTTCTGGTGGCTCCAAGCCCAACGACCCCTGCTATGCTACTAGCTAACATCTTTTTAATATCTTCAAGATCAAAGTTACATTTGTTACTTTCTTGCTCCGACACTTCTTCGGGTTCGTCAACAGTTGATTCATACTTTCCACACATTTTCTCTTCTTATTATGTGTTCTTCAAAATTATTTTCTCTGTTATTGCTTTGGTTCCCTCTACATTTATTTCTCGAAAATTTTCAGTTTCGCTTTCAACACACACGGGTATTTTATCTGGTCTCTTCAAAATTTCGAAGTCTGCCTACAGACGTAAAAATAATTCTTTACCGTCGCTTACATTACTTGAAAAAAAAAAAAAAAAAACCCATTTCGTCTTTTCACATTCATCCGTTGTTTCTCCATTATCTTCTCCTTGGAAATTATTTAAATTTTTTTGTACCTCTTGTTTCCAATTATCTGAAATCATTCTTATCTCATCCGTTATTTCTTTCATTATATTTTTTGTTTTCTCTTGTTTCTCGTTTATTTCTTGATCATCATTTGATATTCTGTCAAGTATCGTCTTTTCCATTTCTTGATTTGTTTTCTCCATTCTCATTCGGACAGCCATCATTAGTTGAAAATCTGCTTCTTTCTCCTGAGTATCATCAGTTCGACACGGTTCTGGTGAAAACGCATTTTCTACCAACTCCTGTCCTGCCCTTTAATCATTAGTTTTATTACTTAACTAGCTGACCCGGCAATGCTTCGCTATTGCTAGACTTGGCTTAGGCAAACCAAATGTAGACAGTATTTTTCAGTTTATTTTAAAGTTCCTTAAAAATCGGGGGAAAAACTGTACCTTTATATAAGGTATATTGGCAAAATTAAAGGGGAAAAGGGGTTACAGTTTTGGATACCATATGCAGGCAGTATTTTTCTGTTTCTTTCAAAGTATACGTGTGCAAATTTTGGTGGAAATCTGATTAATTCTATGGGTTTGTTTAAATTAAGGGGTGGAGGGGTTTTTTTTTTTTCAGGAACCATCACAGACGTGCTCTCTACAATTCAACAGAGTTTCATCATAATCGGATAAAAATTTGGGGTTTTTGATCAATATCATTGGAAATTAAGAGGGAAGGGGGTAAAAGGGAAGAGGGGTGGGATTAGGCTAACCAAAATTACATAGTATTTTTATGCTTGTTTTAAAGTATAAGTGTGTAAAAGTTCCTTCAAAATAGGGTTAAAACTGTACCTTTATATATGACAGATTGGCAAAAAATTAATGGGATGTAAAGGGGAAAAAGGGGTTTGCCTTTTTAGAATCCATATGTAGACAGTATTTTTCTGTTTGTTATAAAGTATACGTGTGCAAATTTCCATAGAAATAGGATAAAATCTGTGGATTTGTTTAAATTAGGGGGATATGAAGGGCAATATTTTTCAATTTGTTTTAAAATACATGTGTGCAAATTTCCATTAAAATTGGATAAAATCTGTAGGTTTTCTTAATTTATGGGGTGTAGGAGGGAAGAGGGGGTGGTTTTGGGGCGGAAAAGGGGAGAGGGATTGGGTTTTGGTAAAACTAATGTCTATAGTATTTTTATATTTTTTAAAAGTATATGTGTACAAAGTTCCATCTAATCGAATAAAAAGTGAGGGTTTATGTAGAAATTAAGGGGTGGGAAGGAGGAGATGGGATGCATTTTTAAAAAACCAAATCTAGACGGTATTTTTCTGTTTGTTTTACAGTACACATGTGCAAATTTCCGTAGAGATCGGATAAAATTTGTTGGATTGTTTAAATTATGAGGTGTTATGGGGAAGTATTGCTTTCCTAACCAAAATGATTCAATTAATTTAATTTAATTGAGATGGAGCGCAAACTTCCGTGGCAGTTTCCCTACACACCCATTTACCTTCCTTTTATGTACCCACCTACTTTTGCCTTCTACAAATTTCAACTTTTTTCTGTCATCAGTCTCACGACTGGTTTGATGCAATCCCTTCCTATCTTTAATTTAATTTAATTGCAATGGAGCACAGGCTCCGGTGGCTATTTCCCTACACACCCATCTTCCCCCTATCCTGCACTTACCTACATTTGCCCTCTACAAATTTTATCTTTAAATTCTTTCAAAGTTTTCGGTAAATTATTCATCATTTCTCTTGGTAACTCATTCCAATCCCTGACACCCTTACCTAAAAAGAGAATGTGCTAATATCTTCATCTCGACATATGCTTTACAACCCACGTCCTCAATTGTCTGTTTTATATATTCTAACCTCTGTCTTCATCTATAGTTCTTACCTTCAACTATTCCCTTCACCAACAAATTAACCAATCCCACATGTCTCAGAATATGACCCACCATACTAACTCCCCTTTCTGTTAGACTCTTCCACTACTCATTCCGTACTTTAACTGTCAACTTAATTTACAGCATTCTTCTATAGCATCACATTTCAGATGCTTTAATAATCTTTCTTTTTGGTATTCCTAAAGTCCATGCTCCGCTACCATAAAATGCTGTACTCCATACACAGAGTTTTAAATTTTCTTTCTAGAGCAGCCTGTAGACGACAAAATTAACTGTCAAATTTTACGTGTTTGTCAAATTATTTGAGAATATGCGGCATTGTTTGACACGTTTGTAAAATAATCAATATATTTGACGTAAATTTGGATTGACGGCGTGTTTGTCAAATAAGTTTGAAGAAGTGTGGCGGTGTTTGTCAAACATGATTTCAGTTATCACTTAGTAATCATGGAGAACGCAACACCAAGTGACAACAACATGGAGGATAATGAGCTGAGTGTACATAAATTCTGACGAAGAATTCGTTTTACAATTCATCTCCATATATCGTGATTGGCCGGTGCTATGGAAAATAAAATCCAAAGAATATTTAGAAAAAAATAAGAGAAATACGGCATCTATTGTAGCAAATTCATAGCTCCAAGTACCCCTATGAAATTTCCCAAAAAAAGGCGAAACTACCTTCTTTTTAAGTTTTTTTAAAAAATAATACGAATTTTTTTATAAAAAAAGTAATACAGTCACAAAGAGGAATAGGTTATCAATTAATTTGGTGGATGTTGTTTCTTCTCGCAAGTTGAATCGATTTTAGGAACAATATTGCCTATTTTCAATCTCAATTCACCACCGTGCGTGTTGCATTTCGAGATACACAGTCAGCCACCAAAACATAAATCTTGTCGCGAACTCTTCATGCAATTGGTGAACCCCTAGGGGTTCGCGTACCCCGCTTTGAGAAAACCTGATCAATTGAAAACATTACTGAAGAAGAAGTGAAAAAATTAATATTCTCCAAACAGTTTCAATATATAATAAAATCCATAAAATCAGTGCCAATAGCTAGGTACTTCAAAGTTATTGATAATCTTTGAGTAGCTGGTATAGATTGGCGCATAATGGTGTCCATTTTTCAATGTGAGTACGTAGGAAAGATAGTAGCTCTTCAAAAGTTTCATGGTTCATGAGCAGAAAATTACTGTAATCATCTGGTTCCGTGTGTCATATTTCTCATAATAAATTTTCGTGTGTACATCTCTCATAATTTCATCCATTCTCTAGATCACCGTCTACTTTTTCGTCTTAGCACACAGAACAAGAGCTAAAGTGCTTTGTCTTTATTAGTCATTGCGGCACGCGTCTCGTCTCGACAAGGCGTAAATCGATACTAAACGCAAGGTTGACAAATTTTTTTGATCTTTGGTTTGTACTTCTGCGCTGTTTGATGAAAACGTGACGTTTGACAAACAAATTGATCATATACAGGCCCCTTAAGTCCTAGATCAATATTTGAAACTAAAAGATTTCAATTCTTCTTGAAAGCTCTTTATGATAATGCTATTATGCTTTTAGCATCATTCCTGCTTCGGCCGTGGGTTGTAATTTTACATACTTCTCCTATATCTGATCCTATTTTTATATTTAATCTACTATTAGTGCTATCATTTCTGCTATATTTCATCACTTTTTTTTTTGCTTTGGTTTATATATAGACAAAAAATTTCCTTCATTATTTTGATCATGCCATTCAGTAACATCTAAATATCCTCAGCTTGTTGTGCTAACAGGACAAAGTCATCAGCAAATCGTAGCATACTGATTTTTTCTCCTTGAACACTTATGTCACATATAAATCTTTCTTTCACTTCCTTTATTGCTTCTTCTACATACAAGTTGAATATTAATTGTGACAGACTACAACCTTGTCTTACACCCTTTTTAACTGATGCATGTCTCTCGTGATTCTCTACTTTTTCTATACGAATATGATTCTCATACCGGTATAGATAATAAAGTATTCTTCTATCACGGTATTTTAGACCCAACTTCTTTAAAATTTTGAACATTTTGTCCCATCTAACATTATCAAAAAAAAATTAAATTCAACAAAAGTCATAAACGTATCTTTGTTTTTCTTGATCCGCCCTTCAAGTATTAATCTTAAAGCCAGAATTATACAATACAATGCAATATATTCATTTTCCATTGATACTCATATAAGAGACTTGCTCTGTAAGATGTGAAAAGTTGTCAATTTATGGTTAAAAATTTTCACAACAAAATAATATATACACCAGATGTACAGTCTTAGCATACATGGTACGTACATTAATTATGTCAACTATATTTACAAAAACTACTGGTAGTTATTTTATAGATATCTTAGAAATAAATTCTTCGACAGAGTAGAAGGGATTGTCAATTAAAAATTATTTCATTATTTTCATGAATTTATTCTTATCATCTGCTAGTTATTTAATGTGTGTTGGGAGCTTATTGAAGTATGGACACCACAGGCGGACACGACATTAACATACACAATACATAAACACCCATGCCCTCGGCCGGACTCGGACCGGCGCATGGCGGAAAGGGGGGGTGGGGGGAAGCAGTAGTAATTTCTTGAACTTGTGAATGAACTTATTGAATGTTATCGTTACAGTTACTACCTTCTGCGTCAAGCTTTGAATTTAATGGGCGGTATCAGTTCGAAACTGTTTTACTGTTTGCGAAATTTCTGAATCTCATGGTACTACTTGTTTAACTTGGAGTTCAAACCGTTGTGTAATGTCTTGTTTATGAATGCAAGCTGACAGTATTTCTTGTTTATTTTGCTCACATATGTTATCAGACTGTTGCAACCTAGCATCTAAGTTAACCATCTTAACGTTTAAATCAGTGTGAACATTATTAATTCTTTCAGTCAGTCTATTCGGAAGGTCATTGGTTTGTTTAGAAACCTCTTGCAACATCTTTTCACTCATCGCTCGATAATAATCATTATTCATTATTTTAATGAATAATTGTGTTTACTATCTGAAATTAGATTGTTTGCAGATGACATAATGTTATATAAAAGGATCAAAACGGTAGAGGACTATAAACAGTTACAGGTTGATCTGGCCAGGATATCTAGTTGGGTTGGTAAACATGGGATGAAGATAAATGCAAAGAAGAGTCAGCTTATTAGATACACAAGTAAAAAACAAAAGGTTGATTATGATTATAAGGCCCGGTGCACACGGGCGTCATTTCACGTCGCGTGCACGCCGAGAAACCGCGCTAGCGGCTAGGAGTACACAGGAACAGATACGGCAGTGCACACGCACAAGCGGTAACGCCGCGGTCACGCCGCGGCGACCCAGCGGTCGTTTTTACCTGTTCTCGCCCACCACGCCGCAGGGTCGCCGCGCACGCTAGTGCGGTCTCCTAGTACATTGTGTCAAATGGATCGGTGCACACGGGCGGCAGAACACGCTAGCGCGGCAGGCATGGCAGACGAGTTATTAGTTTTAGAAAATATTGACATCGAACATTTTATTGGTGTAATCAAGACTTATCCAGAAATTTGGGACAGCCGTCAAAAAATTATCATAATCGAATCAAGAGGACAGCTTGGACCAGTATATGTCGGATATTCATTGTGGGATTCGAGGAAAAGGACGACAAGGGCGAAAATGAAATAATTAAGCAAAATATTTCGTGTTTATTATAATTCCAGGTTTACGTAAAGTATTTACAATCTAGATTTTATGTATCATACCTATAAAATTTATAGTAAATTGCTGTTGCAAACACAAAATTTCTTAAAGAAAATTCCTTTACCGGAGTAAGGTGGAAACATCAGAAACAAAATATGTTGCTATCATATACTGCTAAGTAGTTCCTCTTGCTGGAACTGAGGCGTCCTTTCCGATATCGACAAAACCTTCTATACTCATTTCGTCTTGAATGTTGTACCCATCTCTCGTTCTTAAAAAATTGTGAAGTGAACAACACGTCTTTAAAAATAGGATAGATAAATCCAAATTTACATTTTTTTATGCAAAATTTTCCATTTATTGTACAGAATGCCAAATGAACTTTCTACTTTTCTCATGGCGCGTGACAATCTGTAGCTGAAAATCCTTGTTTTTTTCTGATAAAACTTTACCACAGTAAGGCCTCATATATTTGGTGAAAGGGAAAATGCTTCATCACCAATAAAATAGAAGGGCATTTTTGGACCTGCAGTGCCGCAGTGGTTGTCCTCTCGGAATGTTTATTTAATTGTTTTCAAGCTTCTTATAAAAATAAGTTATTTGGAATAGTCCTATACTACCAGTAGCGTCTATCCTGTGTCCTTAATAAATGATTTGTAAAGATAAAGTACGCAAAAATTACCCGCTTCTTATTATACATGTCCATCGTTGTTAGTGGGACGCCTACTGCCGCCTGCTACGTGTGCATCGGATGTCGCGTGCACACGGCGTGCACGCGACGTTAAATGACGCTCGTGTGCACCGGGCCTAAGGTGGGGAAGGAACTGCTTGCTGAAGACTTGAAATGTAAATATCTTGTCAAAGTAAAAAACAAAAGGTTGATTATGATTATAAGGTGGGGAAGGAATTCTGAAATTAGATTGTTTGCAGATGACATAATGTTATATAAAAGTATCAAAACGGTAGAGGACTGTAAACAGTTACAGGTTGATCTGGCCAGGATATCTAGTTGGGTTGGTAAACATGGGATGAAGATAAATGCAAAGAAGAGTCAGCTTAATAGATACACAAGTAAAAAACAAAAGGTTGATTATGATTATAAGGTGGGGAAGGAACTGCTTGCTGAAGACTTGAAATATAAATATCTTGTCATTACATTTGGTAACAAGCTTAATTGGGCAGGACACATTGGACAGGTGGCTGGAAAAGGTTTCAAAATTCTTCACTTGTTGGAGAGAGTGATGATGGGATGTACGAGGGAAGTAAAGGAACTGGGTTACAAAACTTTAGTCAGGGCCGGCGTCAGGGGGGTTAAGCGGGGCAAAAGTACCCGGGGCCCGGGCAACCAAAGGGGGGCCCGCCGGCCTGGGTGCCTAGCTAGATAGAAACCAAACACAAATTTTAAAATCTGCACCAATAATTTTGAACATTTCTGTATTAAAATGTTCTGAATTTATTTAAAAAAACCAAAGTGTAAAGTAAAAATATCTTCGGGGGGGGGGGGGGTAGAGGGCCTAAGATCACTTACCAGGGGCCCGAGAAACCTAACGCCGGCCCTGACTTTAGTCAGACCATTGCTTGAATATGATAGTGTAGTATGGGACCCACATTTTTAATATCAAATACAGGAGTTGGAGAGGGTGCAAAAAATAGCTGCTAGATTTGTTTCTGGAAATTATCGCAGAATGCAATCAGTTACAGATATGATAAAAGAGCTAGAATGAGATTCATTTCAAGACAGGAAGAGGGTCATGGGAGTGGACAAGGCATATACTGGTGATGAGGCACTGAAAGATATTGGTGTAGGTATGAAAAGTAGTGCATGGAAGGGAAAGGACGACCATGACCATAAGCTGGCACTGAATTTTAGGCACAAGGGTTTGGGAAGATTCTCTTTTTTTAGGAAAGGGTGTCAGGGATTGGAATAAGTTACCAAATGAAATGAATAATTTACCAAAAATGTTGAAAGAATTTAAAGTTAACATTTGTAGAGGGCAAATGTAGGTGGGTGAAGGATAGGGGGAAGATGGGTGTTTAGCGAAATTGCTACCGGAGCGTATGCTACATTGCAATTTAATTAAATTAAAAAATGGCATAATAATGGACGACAAACAAGTTTAATAGGAGCACGCACATATAGAACACGCTCAAATCTAACCAATGAGGGAAGGAATATTATTTTAAATTGTATTAATAATTGATGTTAATACTTATCCTTTCACAATTGACATAGTTTTTCATTTTTCTCACCTAATTTTGGATGAAAAGTATCTCTTTTAAATATGTACCCATTTCAAAATGCCTCCAGGTGCTTGCTGCTTCTCATTGGCGGAAGACAAGTACTCTCAAAAAAAAAATAAAAATTAATTGGTACACACGTAAACCAATAAGCTGCGTCAGCATGTAAACAAAGTAGACAACTAAAAGTCAAAGTGTGCATACCCACTGCATACCTGTTAGGTCGAGGTTGTTGTCGCAATGTGGTATGTTAAGTCGCGTGTATGATGTGTATTATTTTACGCATTTGGTGTTTTAGAGGTTCAGTTAAATAAAGCCTGACTCAGCGTGCGAGAAAATGTTGGGATCGATGAGAAATGTTTGTACTGAGTTAACTAAATATTCCCGTAGGAAGCTTGGTCATGAATTTAGTCAGTGTTGTGTTCTGATGAATAATCATTATTGCGATCGCATAGAAAAGCACCAAGGATTTCGAAATTGTCTAAGGTATTTGAAGTTCCTCGATAAATTTTACCTATAAATTTAATGTTTTCAAAATATACTGTTTTCAGTTAGAAGCATCCATATTTTCGTTTTTCCTTTTTTTGTGTGTTGTAATCTATTGTGTGGTGGTACATCTAATAACTGCTCATAAGTACAGCATTTTTGTTACAACTGATAGAGCTATGGGGTTATTACTTTATTCCTTATGGCGCTTGAAGGCATTTATCAAAAACAGAAACACGGAGTCATACATCTGCTTTTTCTGTGCAGCTTTAAATGATATGATCTTATGGATTCGTTTTTGTATTTGTCAAAACATATTTTCGTTTGTAGTTACTTAGTTGCTTACTAATAAATATGTTATCACATTGTTTGTAGATAACTGAGGAGACTAGTTATATTTGCATTCACTGACAATATTTTAAAAGGAATAAATTATAAATTAATTTCTGTGGGAATTTTTTGTGACCTATCTAAGGCATTTGACTGTGCAGATCATAAAATTCTGATACAGAAATTAAAGTATTATGGTATAGATGGCATTGTTAATAAATGGCTTAGTTCTTACCTTCTAAATGGAAAATAAAATGTCAATAGAGAATCTTAAGGCTGCCTTAAGAGGTCCACTGTTTTCTGAATAGATAACTGAGGAGACTAGTTATATTTGCATTCACTGACAATATTTTAGAAGGAATAAATAATAAATTAACTTCTGTGGGAATTTTTTGTGACCTATCTAAGGCATTTGACTGTGCAGATCATAAAATTCTGATACAGAAATTAAAGTATTATGGTATAGATGGCATTGTTAATAAATGGCTTAGTTCTTACCTTCTAAATGGAAAATAAAATGTCAATAGAGAATTTTAAGGCTGCCTTAAGAGGTCCACTGTTTTCTGAGTGGAAATTAATCACATGTGGAGTACCTCAGGTTCCTGTATTGGGGCCGCTGTTGTTTTTAATATATATAAATGATCTACCTTGTGTTTTATCAAAAAACTCAAAACTTAGGAATTAAAAATACTCCAGATTTATTTACAGAATATATTTCAAATTATGTCTTTGAACTTATTAATATATGGTTTAAAAATAATGGGTTGTCTATAAACTTTGATAAAACTCAGTATATCCAATTCAGTACATCACACAGATTAACACCAGATATAGACATAAAATTTGCAGGCCAGTCCATTCAAGAGGTAGAGAGTGTGAAATTTCTAGGTTTGTATATTGATCATAATTTAAATTGGAAAGTACATGTTTCTGACTTATTAAAGCAATTGGGTGCAGCCACATTCGCAATTCATACAATTTCAGCTATAGGTGATTTCCGTATGAGGCAGCTAGTTTATTTTGCTTATTTTCACTCCTTATTGTCATATGGAATAATATTCTTGGGCAATTCTACCCATAGAGACAAAGTATTCAGAGCCCAAAAGCGAGTAATAATAATTATGTGTGGAGTTACCAATAGAACTTCATGTAGAGAGCTGTTTAAGAAGTTAGGGATTTTAACATTAGTGTCCGAGTATATATACACAAATTATACTTTGTTTGAAACAAATAGTAAAATACACTATTATGGCACTAGAAGTAAAAATGATCTTCACAAGGATTATAAGTCATTGTCATTTGTTCAAAAAGGGGTCCGATATTCAGGGATACATATCTTCAATAAGCTCCCAACACATATTAAATGTCTAGCAGATGATAAGAATAAATTCAGGAAAAAATTGAAATAATTTTTAATTGACAACACCTTCTACTCTGTCGAAGAATCTATTTCTAAGTTATCTACAAAATAACTGCCAGTAGCTTGTGTAAATGTATTTTACATAATTAATTTACCATGTATGCTATGACTGTACATCTTGTGGTGTATATATTATTTTGTTATTGAATTGTTTAATGTGCCATGTATGCTATGACTGTACATCTAGTGGTGTACGTATTATTTTGTTATGCAACTGTTTATCTGTAAATTCTCTTATATTCGGATCAGTGGAAAATGAATGGGGTAATATCTAGATCGCGATACCGCTGCAACCATTTACCGCCTTGCGATGTAAACACTTCCAGATGGAGAGAGTACGAAATCACTACCTTGCTGAACGTGACATATATGTTCCGCTCTTAGCCTTAAATGTCACTAACGGGGCCTTCCACAGAAAGTAGTCCATCACTAATACATCTAATATCAAGAGATCGCTAATTTTGCACCAGTAATACAGTAATAAATTCATTTGCGATGAGGTTTTAATGCAGCCTGGACCACACTGAAACGTAATAATTGAACACCTTTTTGCCGATACCTAATTTCCATGTCGTATCTATCGCTGTTTACATCTTAATGCAGCCTGGAAACGTGCAGCAGTGAATCATAACCGTCGCACACGATATTGCTGAAACCCAATTTTCAAATCATATCTATAACTGTTAGTATGGTCCAGGCTTCGTTTCAACCTAAAAGCAAACGTTTATTGACGAAATCTAGTTTTTATAAATATTTTATTTCGTATTAATGGTTTTAATAGCAATTTCAGCCACGCGAGGAAATATAGAAGAACAGAATTAAATACAAATCAATTGAATTGTGGCTAATAACGTTAACACTAAGGAACGATATCAATTATCAGTTTGGAATGTTGTACATATTTTAATAATATTATTAATTGTGCAGGTAATAATTTTCTTTAACTTTTTCAATCCATAATTTTTATTATTATTATTACTATTATTATTGGTACTATGGCCTAACATGTATTTTCAAATCGATCGAATGCTGAACATGTCACACACGGAAACACAGTGATGTCATACTCTCTCCATCGGGAAGTGTCTACATAACTAGGCGGTAAGTGGTTGCAGCGGTATCATGATCTAGATTTTACCCAGTGAATGTATTGTATTGTACTATTTAAGCGTGATTTCATGATATATCATTGGGTATTTTATTGTACTCATGGTCTTCAGGATAGGGATTTAAAGAGGTAGGAAGTAAAGCTAAAAATATAAAAAGCCCTACTAGATGAACCAATGGTTAAAAATAACTTGGAGGTGAGATAATGACAAGTGAAAGAGACATTTGTTAGAATTAGCCTTCTAGATTACTGAGGGCTCTCTTTCAGGATCTGGTGCACATTACAGCTTAGACAAAGATATCTGCATTTTTCGATGGTAGACAATCTTATGTATGAAAAGAAAAAGTTAGACGTTTTAAATGGAATAACATCAGAAAAAAACCACACTCAGTTAACTAAAAAAATGAGTAAAAAATCTGAATTATTTAGCAGAATGGAGGTCAGATTGGTCTAATTCTTTGATCAATTGTATTTATGTTATTAAATTAAAACTTCATATGTATAAAATTTTGCTTGTGTTATTTCTTGTAGGCAGTTTGCTGTTGTGTTGGATTACACATATCATCTTTCTGTTTGTGCCTGTAGGTTTCATTTTCTTGATTATTGTAACCAATCCTGAATGCTTATGTACGAGGCGTATTCCAAAAGTAAGGTCCGTTTGATCATAATAAAAACATCGTTCAGGATACAAGGTTTTTATTAACGTCAGTATGTAACTACATATCTAGTTCACTTTTCCACATAATCGCCGTTCATATCTATACACTTTCTGTAACGCTGTACCAGTTTCTTTAACCCCTCGGCATAAAAGTCTGCCGCCTGGGACCTGAACCAATTGGTAACGCTCGTCTTGAGTTCTTCATCGGTTTGAAATCGTTGTCCACCAAGCCACCGTTTCAAATGTAGGAAGAGAAAATAGTCGCTTGGTGCAAGATCTGGACTGTAAGCAGGGTGGTCTCGGATTTCCCAACGAAACTCTTGAATCTTCTCTTTGGTTTTGGAAGCGGTATGCGGGCGTGCGTTGTCGTGCAGGAGGATGATGCCAGACGACAGTTTCCCGTGGCGTCTATTTTGGATGGCACGTCTCAGTTTGGTGAGCGTTGCACAGTACACGTCAGCTGTAATGGTTGTCCCACGGTCCATGAATTCGATCAAAAGGACGCCCTTTTCGTCCCAAAACACGGAAGCCATCATTTTGCGATTCGTGTACGGCGATTGCTTACACTTTTTTGGTTTGGGTGAACCGGAATGGCGCCACTGCATTGATTGTTGTTTTGATTCTGCGTTGGTGTACGCTATCCAAGTCTCGTATCCCGTAACAATTTGGGAAAACAAACTGTCTCCATCTTGTCTATAGCGCTCCAAAAATTGTCGTGCGCTATGCATTCGTTGCTCTTTGTGCTGAGCGGTGAGCAGTTTTGGCACCCACCGCGCACAAAGCTTCCGATATCCAAGCTCTTCAGTGACAATCCTGTAAATTGAGGTTCTAGCAACATTTGGGAATTCCATAGCCAGACCACTAATTGTCAAACGCCGATCACTTCGCAGTTTTTGGTTAACTTGCTCGACGATGTCGTCGGTCCGAATACTGGGCCTGCCACTCCGCTGTTGATCGTGCACATCTGTGCGACCACTTTGAAATTCTCGACACCAGTGTCGAACTTGTTTCTCACTCATTATGTTTGGTCCATACACTACACACAATTCGCGATGGATGTCCGCAGCTGACGATCCTTTTGCCAACAAAAATCTAATCACACCGCGCACTTCACAACTGGCGGGAGCTACGATTGTCGCGGCCATTTCGAACTGCTCTCAACAATAGATATACGGCTACTGCGGCACGCCAACAATACTTCATATTTACCAGGAGTTGGTAGATGGCGCTGCAGGTGGGAAACGTCATTCAGGCCTATCATCTGTGACATCTTGTACCCCGGACCTTACTTTTGGAATACGCCTCGTAATAACTGCAATGTATTTGTAGCCAGCAAGCCTGCTGGAGTGGAGTTTAGGCCAGACATTTATGAAGTAGTTGGTAGGATGTAGACAATAGATGTATTGGCTTCTGTCTTGTACATGCACAGTGGCTTCATCCTCATTTTGGGATAATCTGTTAACCCTTTTATGGTCTCTCTCAGCCATTATCACTTCATGATGCAATACACTTTAAAGTGTTATCGCAATGAGCCTGTGCCAGGTGAAGAGTGACAACAGAAAGACAATGAGAAGAAAAGGGGTTGGAGGGAGTGAACATAACTCTCCCACTCTGATTGGTCATTACTGTACTATGTGTGTACAAATATGATTTTGATATAGCTCATATATTGCTATTCCAGATATTCATGGTACCTTCACCAACAAGCATTCACAGAGGGCTCTACTGGAGATTGCGATTCCGTTACCACAACATTCAGTGATGATGTCGTAATACTGGTGTGGTCAGTTGTAATTCATATTATTTTCAAGCAGTATTCCGTTTGTAACATACATTGGACCATTACTTCGATGCAGAAATTAGATTGTAATTCAGCCTGGACCAGCAAGACACCACTAAGACTACTTCATAAGGTATTTTTAGTGGTATCTTGCATTTGACTACTACAGTATTATGGCGCAATCGTGATCTCCCTGTAGTAATCCCTTCACAGAGATGTTACAGAATGTCCACAAGATTGTGAAGATAATCAAATGAGAAATGTCGAATCACTTTTAGGTAAAATGTGTGGTACAGGCTCCCTTTCTTGTCTATGATCATAACATTACCAACATGACATTGGTTTAGACAGTTCCTTACCAAACTATAAATGATTATTATTTACAAATAATTTTTATTTTTAAACATTATCTCTCTTAAGAGCAACACAGTTATCGAAGAAATGTTCCAATATTATTTAAATACAATGTAGCACAAAAGTCTGGGTGGCAATTTCCGTACACCATTACTTTAACATTTCATAGATTTTTATCTTGAATTCCTGGTTCAGGTAAACTGCTGTGGCATTTCCTTCAATAAATTATTCCAATCCTTGACACCCCGTCTAATTATAAATAATATATGTATATAAAGTCCTGATCGTCTCTTCCATTCCACTTATTACATGTGAAAAAAATCTTTTGCTCATCTGGTATTGGTATTAATTCACTCCTTTTATTTTGTTCTTATACCATCCAGGTCATCATAAAAAGTTAGGTTCACTGAGGGGAAAATCAGCTCTTTCCATTTGAGTCCTTAGGGTTCCAAAAGTCATAAGCTTGTTCGAAGACAACGTTAATGAATTGGCATTTACTCATGACCTGGCGTATAGTTCACTATTGACTGCACTTAGATGCGTTATATATATGCTCTATTAAAGCACAACTAATAATCTTCTGAAAGGTTTGAATAGTTGGCCAATCAAGAAAGTGCAATTGTTGTATGCTTAGGTCACTTGGTGGAGGTCTTAGCAATAGTTGGTCTATCTACAGCAAGGCAAACCATGCAATGTGTAGCTTTAGCCACTGTCTTCATTGATATTATTAAAATGCTTACCAATCTCTTGAACCTCTTTTATCCACCTCTGCCTCCACTGATGTTCTTTCGAAAGAAGTCTGGTGTTTTCAAAGTCAACATCATGATCAACCATAAATGAGTGTCGTTTACTGGGAGACTAATCAGTGTTGTTTGATTTGTAGACGTGGATATGTTCTCGCAGCCTCTAGTCAACTGTGTGGCCAATCTCTCAATTATATGAGGGAGTACCCAAAAGAAATGAAACTGATGTTGTAGAGGGCACATTATTTATAGTACCAGTTTTTGCCACATGAGTGTGTAGTCCTTCTGTACCTCAGTCAGTATACCACTTTTCACCACAAGACAAGATTGTATTCGGCTGGTGTTAATTTTTTTGTGATTGCTCTCTTGTGTACTCGTCATTTATGCAGTGGCTGATTCTTGTGAACAGCACACAGCCACAAAATTTTGCTTTCTGCTTGAAAAACTGGCACAGAAACTCGTGAAATGTTGAAAACTGCATCCAAGAGTGGTGCAATGGGGAAAACCCAGGTGTTTGAGTGGTGAAATGTCAGTAGATGACCAACCTCGTTCTGGCAACTTTCAACAGTCCGAACCAACAAAAATTTGCAAAATCATCCTAAAATATCCGATATACAATTGAAGAAGTTGTGGAGTGACTTGGATTTCAGTGCATTTTAAGGAAAGATTTTGGTATGAAAATGGTAGCTGCCAGATTAGTGCCTTAACTGCTGACTGCACAGCAAAAACAAGATCGCTTGGAAGCTTGCTGCGCTTTGAAGGAAAGACTCCAAAATGATCCAGAATTTTTCTTCAAGGTCATCACGTGTGATGAATCTTGGTGCTATGGTTATGACAATGAAACGCAAAAACAATCTAGCCAGTGGCAGACTCCGAGCTCACCTGGCAACAAAAAAAGTAGAGCAAGTTAAATCAAACATCAAGGCAATTTTGACTTGTTTCTTCCATGTGTGAGGAGTTTTCCATTCAGAGTTTGTTCAGCAGGGTTAGACAGTTAACTGGACCTTTTTACCTGGATGTTTTGAAAAGATTGTGCAACAATGTGTGGTGGAAAGGCCTGATTTGTGGCAGTCAAGTGAATGTGTATTCCATCACAACAATGCCTCTGCTCACACAGCGCTTTCTGTGTGCTGATTTTTTGTCAAAAAATGCCATGACCCCTGTGCCACACCCCCTCCTATTCAACATACCATCACCTGCAACTTCTTATTCCTTCAGATGAAAAGAAAATGTTTTCCAATGTAGATGAGGCGAAGAAAAAAACAACGGAGATTCTGTCAGGCTTCTCTGAAGAGGAGTATAAAAATGTTTTTAACAATGAAATAAAAGATTGAATATGTGTATCAGTTCCAATGTAATTTGTTGGTAATTAATTGTATTTTCTTAAAAAAAATTAAATACATGAATTTAAAAAAAAAGGTTTCTTTTGAGTAGATCAGTCCACAACTGCAAAAAACTCCTAAAGCCCCGTAGTTTGGAGTGGGGGTTGCCTGACTTTTACTTTCATCAAGGAGCTGCTGATTTTTCTAGAGGTATTGTAAACTGGTTTAACTTCCTATTGTGACTTGTGATACTCTGATGCAGGGTAAGACGGCCACTTTCCATAGTAGGTTTGTTATTTGATTGGAGGCTGTCATGTTTGTATTGGTGGCACTTGTGCACATGGCTGTATTCACATTATGGCTTATTTCAAAGTTGTTGTGTCTGTTAGCCCTGAACATGTGGTCTATCTCCAGTTCCGTGTACAAACTTTCCAGATAGTGCACTTTCACAGCTCTAGTGGGCGAGGTTGTAATCACACCTTTCTTTGTTCCAGTATGGTTGTGTAACACAGCATACAAATACCTGTTTGTTTGCATTGATTTACGATACTTGAAATACCTCAAGCACACATTGTGACGCCTTCCTACTAAAACCTCTAGGAACAAGTTCAGAGAGAGCTACTTGTCTGTTTGCGGGTAGCTTTGATGCTGTGTCATTGGTCATTCTTTTGAAAGAGTCTCTGCAGCTATTGCATAGCTGTTTTGAAATCAACATTATATCTCTCTTTGAACATGTTCTTCCATTTACCTATTTTACATATGGGAGAGATTCTTGAAGAGATTGGCAGTGCAGCAATGGAGTCAACTCTGTACTCAATAGTGGTTAATTTGTACATGGAGTTCTTTGAGGAAAGACCACTGGAAGACACTGTACTATAAACCTAAGTGTTTTTATGTGGGTGATATATTCGTTCTCTGGCTCCAAGGTAACAGAGCATTAAATGAATTCAAGGTACACCGTAATAAAATTCATCCAAATATTCGTTTTATTGTGTATATAGGAAAGTGGCGGCCTTCCAGGTGGAACATAGTGTGTACTGCAAGCGAATACACACTGAGGATATATAAAAATGCACATGGATGGCTGAAAAGAACTACTATTCTGCTACATCCCACCCCTGGCCTTCAGCCAAGAAATAAAACGTAAAAATCTGTATTACTATAAATTTGTAAATAGACTGTGTCTGTCTGTCTCTTTGACCAGGCATCATACAAAAATTACTGAACAAATTTGGATGATGTTTACACAGTTTGAAAGCTTATGGTTGAGCTTAAAAATCTATCTTATGACTCTGTGACCAGGTAACAAACCAAGAAATGATAATTTGTTTGGATTGAGAACAGATAGGTTCTAAAGATCATACTGAATCTCAGAAGAACTCTATTTTACAAGATACCCACCAAAGATCACAATTAAAAACAGATATGAACACTCCATCTTTTGAATCCTGGTAACATTGTTGTTGGGTTTTTTTTTTCTTTGAAACTGTGGTAATTTATTTCTTCAGTTAAATATATTATTCATGGATCTCACTGCAGTAGACTTTGCAGCTTTCATCCAGCCACCAGTGTCTGTTCCAATCCTACCACAGATAAATCTTTTCCTATTATCGGACATGCTATTTGCACATTAACCAACTGCAGTGAGGTCTATCTGAACTGGAACAAAAACTTGAAATTGTCACTCCTCCCTCCTTCCGGCAGTTGAGACAATTATATAAAAATAATAATAATCAAAACACGAGTAGGTAGGTACAAAAGTACTGACGACTTCCCGCCACACCCTGGTTGTTCAATGCTTAAGTTTTTTTTCGTGTTAAAGGGAATTTGTGAAATTGCACCCAGGGTTGGTGCCCCAGTTTGCCCCCCCCCCCCCCCCGATCTGTGGCTGTCTGACTGCTGTCCATCAGGATGAACAGCAGTAGGCAAAAAGTTAATACTGGCAACCTAGGCCATCCAATGGCAACTCTTGACACTGGATGTTAACACCTTTTTTTTTACAATGAGAGCTGTGACAATTTTTTTGTGATACTGTTACCCCGCAGATGGGAATTAGCCTAGCACATATCCACAAACGATACTGGGCATCCCTTTGGCCTAAATCTTTGGTAATACTGCACCAATAAACCTGTCACTTAATGTTTTATAATTATAAATTGCTTTTATATTTACCAGGTCAAAGTATTTTTAGGTCTTTATTTTATTTACTTTGACTGGCCACTACAGTGTTTATACTTTCCAATAACTATTATTGGTCCCCTACCACCCCACCACTGTCATACCCACCCTTCTTTCCAGGTATGTTTTTGGTTTACTCATTTGGTGTGTGTCTGTGTGTACAGGTCTGTTCATGCCTTATGACCTCTAATCATTATTATGGTTTATACTGAAATATTATAAAGTGTTTTTGTGTTCATTGTGGCCCTGCTGCGTTCATCTGTGGAGAGTGCTGGGATTGCATGCCCTAGCCATCCTTATTTTGAATATTGTACGTTGCAGTACATAGAAAATGTTAATCATAACATAACAAAATTATGGAATTTAATTTGCAGTAAAAGTTACAGGGTGCTACATACTAACATTTATACTTTGTAACTAGATGAAAAACAAAAGGAAATGTATTAATACACACAAAAAAATCCATGCAGATGAAGGAGTGGAAATATACTAAAAATAATAATAAAAATTACTTTCACAAACGTATAGTGTTGATTACATCATACACGAGCAGACCTCCAACCTAAAAACAACAAATCTGAGATTCTGTAAGGTCTCTAGAGTAATTCATATTTATTATTGATAGCTGACACAATTATCAGATACAGACATAAACAAAAGGTACAAAAAATTGGACGTTCCAAATAGTGAGATGGTGCTTTGGAAACTTAATTCTGTAAAATTTCTGTTCCAAATTTGGCTTTCAAACAAACTCACTGTGTATCTGGAAGGCACAACAGAACTGGAATGTAAATACCATGCTGCAAAGAAAGTTTTGAAGTAAAAAAGATTATATGAAATTGAGCTAGATTAGTGAACCCAAAGGAAAAAGTCGAACAAGAAAAGGCATTGTAAGAATATTTGCTAAGAACTTATGATGGTGAAGGCAGGAAAGAATGTGAGTGCACAAACAGTGAGTTCAAGAGATTGCTAGAGCAAAAGTGATGTTGAAAATCATGTATGAGAATATTAAAAGAAATGTGGAGACACTAAGATTTTGGAGGTCTCAAAAATATTAATAATAAGGGAAATGTGTAACGTAGCATTAATTAGTTTGAACAAATTGTAAGGCTATTATAGATTGCTATTTGCAGTGAGCAGAATTAGAACGGACCAGAATAGAAATAGTATAAGCTCAATCATTAAAATAAAGATAGATAGTATAACAATAGAGGAAATATAGAAATCACCAAAAAAGTGGTATAGCACCAGGACTTGGAGATATCCCGATACAGTTGGTTAAATACAGATCAGTGTTACTATTGGAACAATTTACTGAGCTTTTCTGCAAATGTTTTGTGACAGGATGCGAAATAACTACTGAATGTTGTATGGAATATTTCTATTCAGAGTACATTAACGGTAATAAAAGATAGTGGTGTAATTAGGAAGTAATGTTGATGACTTGCTTTTTGGTATAATCTGTGTAAGTCCATGAAGATGTTTTGTGTATGGTCATATGTTTTTTGGGTTAATGATCATGACAGGTTGACCTGATCTGGCTAAACACAAATCTGATCTGTGTTTCATCAAAAGGATTACCTTTGCAAAATTTGAATAAAATGTCTTAGACTTAAAAATAATAATAGAAGTGTTAGACATGGAGAGAGATGATCCCACTAAATACCTGAAGATACCTTAGTAAATAATGTAATGATTCAGTAGTAGAGGATCACACACGCAATCTAAAAAGCATGTCTAATGTCCAATGAAAACACCTACATGCTTGAAGCTCTTTTTTTCCTTCTTATTGCTTCAAGCCAAGTCGACATAAAGGTCATTAGTTGTGGGAAAGAAACAGAGGAGTGTAGGAGAACCATCCCAGCATTCGCCTGGAGTGATTTTAGGAAACAATGGAAAACTGAAATCTGGATGGCCGGATGGGGATATAAACCAATGTCTTCCCTAACAAAAGGCTGGAGTATTGTGCACTGAAGTATTGTGCCTGTACTTTTATTTGGTAGGCTATCATGACTTATTTGATTTAAATGTATGATAAGGATTTAGACTGAGAAATAAGAATATCTAAAGAAACACAAAAAATCACTTATTTATCATACTCCAAAAATCTGTACACTCCTTACAGAAATATATGAAAGAAAGGCTACAATTGTTCACAAACTTCTAGCTGAATTCCCTGACTACTAAATTTAGTAAGATCAAATATGATAATGAAGTGAATATTAGTGACAGCGTGCTACTGCTAGGTCAGCGGCAAATGATAAAAGAGAGAGAAAGATATTGTGTCCAGTGCTGCAGCTAGACATTGTTGTATCGTTGATCAGGTGCCTTGTGCTGAAGTATTGTATAATATAAAGATGCTAACATGTAGGAATTTAATGCAAAACTTTTCTTATATTTGGGAGGATGAACTGAAAGGTCCTGGAAAGTAAACTTCAGCTAGACATTTGCAGATGTTGTGTATTGTGTAAGGATAGGTAGGTACTGTTCTGATAATACAATTTTTCCTAAATTTAGAAAATAATATCAAGGAATCTAAGAACACATCTGATCTTTACCAAAACTATTTGGTGTACAAAAGGAAGTGGTTCATATTCTGCATTTATTACAAGTCTCATAAAAACAAACAAGGGTAGAGCAAGTAAACCATATTTGTGAAGGCATGTGGTAATATTCAAATATCTAAACAATTTAATGTAGTAAAAGGAAGTGTTACAAATATGGAATACCATTTTGTTTTTCGTTCATAATTTCTCAGGTTTTCACGTTAAACAAACAAAATGCCTGCAGCACATACTTTGGGGTGTATTTTAATGCTTTCTATATTTTCGAATACATACTACTTTAGGAACATTGTCTAAATTAAGCTTAACACAAAATTTGACATTTTTGGCTCTTCAGATTATGGGGTATAAATATGGAATAGTCCATTCGTATCAGGTTTGTTAAAGTTAAAACAACTGTCACTTGCAGAAGTCACACACATATCGTCCTTTATGGTAACCTGCATATTCAGTGTGCGCCCACATTTCGCACATTAGACATTTTACCCATTCTTCCCCTGCCTTATCCTGCGAAAATTTTCCTGGGCATTAGTGGGTTCACTGCCACATTTTCTCTTGTGAAACCTAGATATCAATTAAATGAGGTTGTTGTAGGTTTTTGTGTAGAAATTTCCTTTTTGTGCCGCTTCAAGAAAAGGCGTAACCACCCTCTTCCAGCCGGTTCACTCAAAAATAGATTCTGGATATTGTTGGCTTTGGCAAACTGAAATGCCATCTGTTCGAGATCGTTTCGGGTAAGTCCAAAAAAATTTACTTTCCATTGTCATGCTATAATCAATAAGCTGTTGTTCTTGTTCGGGAGGTAAAACAGTTTTTCGCCCAAGTGTGGTCTTTGTGGCTGACTCACGTGGTAAATCTGATTTTACTAGCTTCTATAGAGTGGCCCTGGGAATTTGAAAAGTTTTTGCCGCCTTCAGGACATTTTTAATTGCAGTTTGCATTGCAGACTGATCCCACTACTTTCGAGATCGTGGAGTAATTTCTGAAGCAATGCCTATAAATAAAAAAGGTTGTGAAAGTACGGTAAAAATATGGAATACTAGGGTAAAATAAAAGTATTCCATATTAGTGACACAGCCATCTTGAAATTCAGAAACGCAAATAAAATCTAAAATTAAACTTAAATAGGCAACAAACACTCCATTTTACAGCTTAATGTTTTAGCTAAACGTCTGTTTAGTAAATATGTTGATAATGTATGTATTATGACAGAAATGAAACTAAAAACCACCAACCTCCAAGAATTATTCCTCCTAGTAAATTCGTTAAAACAGCCTAACTCACTCATAATGACTGTCAGTTGCGATATGAATGTATTCTAAATAAGTTTACGGTTAATGAAAGTAGTTTTTAAGCAGTTCAACCAGAGTACAGCACTTACGAGGCGAGAAACCATAGTATTCCATATTACCGCCCCTATTTCACATTTGTACCTCTTCCTCTACTAAAAGGAAGTGTTTCAAACTTAAAGTATATTAGAAATATTCATAAAACAATCGATGATAATGAAAGTTAAACCAATCATTTACAGACATTTGGTGCCAGGAGAGCCATAATTTTTTTTAGTGTTGTCACAGGTTTTTCCCCTCACCCCCACCATCATCCAGCTCTGTCAAATCCTAGTTTTATCATACCTATTACCCGGTGGCATGTGCAAGCTTTCACAAATGATATATTATGAATAGCAAGGTTGTTAGTTTGTTGTAGGATTAAAGAAGAATCAGATTATTTGTAGTAATTGTTCGTCAACTGTGATAGGTACTTAGCAAAACACTTGTGAAACAATTAGTTGTGATGAAATGTTTCCCTAACAGAAACAAAAAATATCCAAGAAGCTCCCTACTGTATGAAACACACAGTTTATCAATATCTCTGCAATATGTAGTACTGATATTTAGCGGTAAGGCAATCCTTTTATATGCCAGCAAAGCCTAGCGGCTTGACTGTGACCATTGCATACCCACTATCTGGATTTTTAATATTTTTGCCATTTATGGTTTAAATTTCAAAAAACTCCTTTCTTAATTAATGATGCTACCAAAGAGGAGATTTCCAGTTTATTAATTTTGTTTAAATATGAAAAGATAAAAATGGCTATCACAAAATAACACCTTTCAGAAATAATATATGTGATTGTGGTTTTCATGTTGCCTTAAAAACATTTGTCCAAATATTGTTTCATCAAAAGTATTCATTGCTTATACAATTATGCAATGACAGGAATTATTGGAGATAAAGCTGAAATTACTGAAGCCCTAAAGCAATGGTGTTATGTCTCCAACCTTATTTGGGATTTGTACTCGTGAAGCCCTCAATTAATATGGAAAGAGATGTACGGGAATGGGATGGAGACGGATGGTTGGAATTAAATGCCTTCTATGTGTGGTGATAATCTTACAGCAGATCAGGAGTATGATAAAAGTATGAGCTTTATTTTCATGTAATTTTACTTGGATGCTATTGTGGCTTAATTCCATGTTCCATGACAGTATCAAAATGTGCAGTAAATCAAAACTCGGTCATGAGCTCCATTAGGTCCTAAAAGCTCACAAATTTACTCTGATGATGACATTGCTGAACTAATATTCTAAATGTGAATTAGATTTTGGCTGGAAAAAATTAAATATTTGTCTGTAATGGAAATTAGTGAAGGTTGGTTCGAACTGTCCTCATTATACTTAAAAAGCATACTCAGATTTTTACTGTCATTGGCCTTTGGACAGGTTGGATACATTCCTTGATCTCTTCATATATAGAGCTAACCTCTTCATCTTAGCATACCCGTCACAACCTATGTTCTCAATAATCTGCTTCAGATATCTTAATCATTTTTTTCTACATTTTTCCCCTCCACCAAGAAAGTAACCATTCCACAAGTCTCAAATGTGACCCACCATCCTGTCTCTTTTTTTTTTTTCTGAGAAATGCTGTCACAAATTTCTTTCCTCATCCACCATTTCCTAAACATGCTTCTTTCATACATTATCTGTCCACTTAATTTTCAACATCCTTCTATAACACCACGTTTCAAATGCTTCAACTTTTTTTCCCCCTGCTATTTTCCACTATAATGAAATGCAGAGTTCTTTTGATTCATCTTTATATATAAAGATTAATGCAGGTTTGTTTGTTCTTCATAAAAATCCACAGTTTTCATCCGATCTCAATGAAACTTTGCACACTTATCCTTGGAAACAAGGAGAAAAATACTGTCTACATTTGGTTGTAAAATTATCTGTATAAAGAACATGTTGTCTCATAACTTCGAAATACGGCGATAGACAGACACGTTGGATATGGACGTCTCCGTTACGTGTTTCCGTGTAGTGGGCTGGCAGCTCAGTGGCTAAAGCGCTTGCTAACGAGCGTCGTGGTCACCGGTTCAAATCTCCGTGGAGGCTAAGATTTTTAAAACTTGTTTTTGATCGCAAGAGTCAGGCCTGGGCCGTAGGTTATTCGGATTGAATGTTAAACTGTAGATATTAGAAAGTTAGGGGTGCAATGCGAGGCAAATCGTAGGTAGTCTTGCAATGTTGTAGGTGTACACTTTTTTACGTTATAATGATCCCTCAGGTGTTGTTCGCAGTCAGTGTGTGAGTGTGAACCACAGTAATATTATTATAAATACGGAAGTAAGTCTCTGTCTTTTTGTTACGTTTTGACGACTAAACGGCTATATCGTTGTGATGGAATTTTATAAGGAAATCTGTATGAAGGGCACAGGATGTTTTTTCCAGTATGATTAACAGTTGTAGTCACGAAATTTTGAGACCTTATCAAATGGTGACAGAAATATGTTGGAAATTGATTCTCTTCAAGAGACAGGTTCGACGGTATAATGATATAGTGATAGCTTTCCTGTCATATTATTCCGACTCGATATTGTTTGGGACCAATCCTTCGTTACCAACAACTTTCTATATTTAATTCTGGCAAAACAATTCTTAATCCACGCGTACGAAGTCGCGGGTACGAGCAATAATTTCTGCTACATTTAATCGCTAAGTGATGCATTTCCTTCATGATCTTCTACTTTTATCACAGCAACTTGATTCTTATATAGATTATAAATTAATCTTGTAGCCCTGTATTTTAGATGTGACCTTTTTTAAAATTTTGATCATCTTTCACATCTGACATTATCAAAAACTTTTTCTAAATCAGTTATTTTTGTTTTAAGTATTAATATTAAAACAAGAATTTCTTCTTTTGTATCCCAGTTTTTCCTAAACCCAAGCTTCAACTGCTGTATGTTCTATTACCTTTTTTTTGCGCATAAACCTTTTGAATACTGTGATGTTTGACGTAGTATGATAATTTGACAGCTTGTGCTTTTTTTTTTAGGAAGTGTGAGGATAGTAATTTAACTAAAGTCAGTTTGAATCTGATTTTTTTTTTTGTAAACATTTGAAGGTGATTCGATTTGTGTATTAATTCCTTCTCCTCCTAGGCATATTAGAATTACTACAGGAATTTCATCAATTCCAACTGCCTGATATAAGTTCAAAGCTGTGTTGGATTCTGTTCTTAAAACAGGATCTCCTAAATCATCAGTGTCAACATACTTTTCTCTTTCCAGATCACTGTTGCTCACATCCAGTTATATAATAGCCAAAATAAGCAGTGGCAAGGCAGCTTTATGAAATCACTACATTGCAGAAAAATATTGATACGACACTCAAAATACACAATGCAATTGTCTGGTCTGTAACAAATTATCTCTCTGAATGTTACTTTCAAACAAAAATAGACAAACATTAGAAACAGTAGAAATAAAGTTTCTTAGGAAACTAGCAGAAAAATACCATTTCCAACCAATAAAGAATGAAGAAAGAAGGAAAAACATCAGCATGTAGTGCAAATAAAAGGTTGCAAAAAGTGTCACATTATTACTCTTCAAAAAAAAAAAAAAGAAACAGAACCAAGAGATTGAGTAGGGATTTTCAAAGTTTTCTTGCCACACTCCCCTTCCCCTTTTCTACAAAAGAAAAATTCCACTGTCCCCTTCCGCCTTCCCTGTCACTATTTTATTATTAAAAAGACAAATGTCTGCTTCTCAGCACTAACAATGACACCTTAGAGGAAACTCGCTAAGAATTTGATGTTAGAATAAAGATTTTCAACTCTTAAGAGGTGATGAGGGACAAGTAGTACTTGCGACAGTGTAGAGCTAACCATTACGAATGATGATTTCTACTTGCTTCGATCCCTCTTATTATTTTCATTTTCGACACTTTTTCACTTTCGTTCTTCAGACCGAGCGTGGCGGTGTAACGGATAGCGTTCTCGCCTCGCATTCGGGAGGACGGCGGTTCGATCCCCGTCCGGGCATCCAGATTTGGGTTTTCCATGGTTTCCCAAATCAGTCCAGGCAAATGCCGGGATGCTTCCTTCAAAAGGCCATGGCCGAGTTCCTTCCCATTCCTTGCCCCCATCCTTGCCCCCCATCCTTTCCCGTCTCTAAAGACCTCGCTGTTGAGAGACGTAAATACAATTAAAAAAAAAAAAAATCGTTCTTCAGATTATCTATTAACAATGGCGAACTCTGTTTGGCTCTTTTCTTTTATTATTTCTTCTTATATTTGTTCTTCAATATCTTTCTTCAGGTCCTTCATGAACATCAACGACCTCTGCTTTCTTTTATTATTTCTTCCTACAACAACTCTTCAACGTCTTTCTGCAGATCCTTCAATTGCTTCTCGAGTATTTTGTCCCATTTCCTATCTTCCTGACATCTTTGGGGTTAATTTGTATTTCATGTTCCATCATGTCTGTATGCGACAAAAGTCTCCTTCCACATGAAGACATCATAATACACTGCACATTGTAAGGACCTAGACCGATACTGGGGTTATAGTATCGCCTAAGTGCCTTAACTTAAACACTTGATAGCTCACAATTCTCAGTACATCTGCTAAATAATTTTGATTTGATTTGACCATGTAGCCAGGATGACTCAACTAAATGCCTAGGTCGCCACGAAATTTGTTACCCACAAATTAAGAAAAGGGTTTTACGCTAACAACTGAAGCACACAAGTTCACTGTTAGAAAAATCCAAAGTTTTATTGTTCAAAGTCAAAAGTGCATTTACAGTTGAGCAGGCATATCGAATTATCTTTTCCAAAGTTACAGATTGTGGAGAGAAATCTAACCGACCGAAACCCCTTTAGTAAATTTAAAAGCTTTAGCAGTCATTGAAGTTACGAGATAACACGACACCAAAGTTTCAACATGTTCGAACTAGCCCGCATGGCGAGTTACGACCAACCGAGACGAACGATAGACAGACGCAGGTTCACTCACATAATGCTAGACAGGAACAGACCGCGGACAGGAACAGACAAACCATAATGGCTACGGGGTCTTTTTTATAGACACGGCTAGAACCAGTGACGTCAGCAACTGTATCACATCTTTTTGCTTCCGCGTAGCTCAAAGTATGTGTAATTTATTTAACGATCCCGACTATTAAAAATGTTCAAACTTTGACAGTATCTGGACTTATCTACTAGAAGTCCAACGGCAGTCTCTTGAGAAATTTAGAGTAATTAATTTTAAAGTTTTAGCTGTTTAAGACTCCGCGTAGTGATACATTCAAATTTGGGTAAAATCCCTAAGTGTTCTAGAACTTTTTACGCGCGTGGACAACAATCTGCGACAATCTATTTTACAAAAACTTAATTACCGGATAAATACTAAAACTTTTTACAGAAAACCCATATATGTATGAACTCGTCTTGATTAGGGCTATCTGCTGATGTAAAATTTAAATTGATATCTCTTTTAATAAAAAAACTTATTATTTTCTCTTAATTAAAATCGCTAATTAATCTTTACCAAATTATTTAATTTTACTGCCAAAATATCGGGGATAGTGCTGACTACAGCTGGTGATAAAAGTTCGGTTGCAGCTTTACTGGATTTGAAGATATTGCGAATCTTAGAATTTCACTATTCCGATCGCGCGTTTCAAAACATGAACAAACCTAAATATCTCCTAAACCAAACGTTTCCCGATATGATAATTACACTTTAAAATGATTATTATAACGAATTACAACTGTGAGCAAGATTACGGGGAAATTCCTTAAAGTTGAAAACTATACATCTCGAAATTTCTAAGTCCCGCCTAAGTAAAACTAGAATTTGCCAAAATTCTAAGGTGCTTACAACATCTCTACCGTTCATTGTATTTTTCCGCCACTACTTTGTCTAGTCAACGTTGCTTCTAATTCACACTTCATTTTAATCATACATCCTTGTACACATACTACCGACTTCCCATAATGTACTATGGCCTTCCATTTCTTCAACCAGTCTCTCCCAATTATACCATTTTATGGGATATCTACTCCCGCCGAAATCACCTGCATTTGTTGTCACGTTCTTAACTCCTTTCCTTTCTTCAGAGTAAACATTATCACTCCTTCTGTGTGAATTGTTCCTCCCTTGGTTCATTTGATTCTGGGGCCATTCGTTGTTCCACAATGCTGTGTGTGATTCTGTTACACACTCCGTCCTGAGAAGAGCCACCAGTGTTCCTGAGTCCAAAAGAAACTTAAATGGACTGTATTGGCTTTCTTCACACTCAAACTCAATATAATCATTTCTGTTATCTTTGCTGCAGTCATTCTTGTTTAACTCCTGTCTCTGAGCATCTTGTTGTTCTATCCATTGACATGCATTACACTCTCTTGTGTGGTGTCCCGATCTCCAGCGTTTACTGCAACACATTGCTTCTATCTGTTCCTTTTCTAGCCTTCTGTTTGTTTTTCCTGCTGTGCAGTAATCTTTCACACACTTACATTGCCTCTGCATTGCCTTGCATCATGGCCTCCTTTCCAACAGAGCTGATAGCTCGGTCTTACTGTTGTGGCAATTCCCCGTATAGTCGACACTTTTCCACACTGCCTTGCTTTATGTCCCATCTTTCTGCAGAGCTGACAATCCTCTTCATTCCTTCGGCTAACTCCATTCCAAGATTCACTTTTCCCTTCTCTGCTCATTTCTGCATGCTGCCTACTATCACTTTCCTGGTGCTGCTGTTTTTCTTTTGCTGACATAATTAAAACTTCCTCTGCTAAGGCAACCTCTATCGTTTAGGCTAATGATAGATCCATTCCTCTTGCTCTGAGCACCGCAATAATCTTCGTGTTGATTAATTCTTGCACAAATACTGTGCATGTCATAGTGTGTATTAATTTCAAAGCTCCTGTCTATTCATTCCCTTTTAATTCTCTCTTGGTTGATTCCTGGAATTCATGCACAATGCCATCCAACTGACTGGCCCAATCTGCCACCGATTCACCTCTTCTCTACCGACTCACAAACATACTTAATGTGTAGTGGTCTATAGTTCTCACACCTCTTTCCAGTCTTTCACCTTCTCACTCATTAGAATCCGTTGCCTAACCTGTCCTCCTATCCAGGTCTTTACAAATTTCAACAGGATCTCGTAATCCTCAGTTTCCACGAGACTGAACACTGTGTCACAATTATCCAGAAATTCATCTAGGGCTCCTTTCTCTCTGCAAAAAGAATTTGGAACTAGCTTTAATACTTCTTATAAACTAACTTCTCTCTTTTTACTATACTTCCCCCCTCAGAGGTCTCACGTTTTCTCGCAGTGGTAGTCATGGCATGGCTTGCTACTCACTTTTCTGATGACCCGCTTTTGCCTCCTGTAGTGCTGACAGACTACTTGTTGCTATCGACCTCCTTTCAGCTTCTCTGCATGTGGTGGTGTGCTGATTCATCTCACCAATTCTGCTTACTGTTGTGTCGACTGCCTTGCCAATTCTGTTCACTGATTGTTTATGTAACACTGTATTTTGGGTGGCATCTTGTGCCTTATTTCTCTTGCTCTCTATTTTATTCTCATTAGTCATAACCCTTTTGGAGTATTACACCTACCCTTGCGCCCAACTTTCTCATGCTGGTTGACTTCACACCTGACAGCTAATCAAAATTCTACAGTGGTGGGCCGGCTACTATTATTTTCTGTCTCTCACCAACAAGAGGATGTGGATATGAAACCCACTGTCATGCAGGCAGTAGAATGCATCAAAAATACACCAACTGGTTATGTACAAATATTTACATTTATTCACTAATGTACATGATAACCATTTACCAACCCGTTATGCTGACCACACCCCTATTCCAGCCAGGTCAGTTTAACTCTCCATTAGGCTATACCACCCTCATATAGCTATTGACGTCTAAGCAGGTTCATTCCCACTCGTCTATATTGTAGTGCTGTGATCTGAGGTCCATCGACAACTGCATTCATCCTTCTGCTGCTGCTCTCACGCCGATCAGTGCCACAGATGAGCAGCCTCGGCTGCTGCTGCAACCCAGTTCACCCCATTGTGATCTGCTCGACAACCCCTTCAACTGAATTTGACCTCTGCTCCATCGGTGCTCCTCAGTTTTGTTCATTGTCCGTACTCCATTTTTCTCGAAGTGGATAGTGACTGTTCTATCCCATACCTCCGTGATGTGGTCATTTTGACCTGATTACGCCGTTGCTCACTTGAAACTGTTGACTGTCTTGACCTACTGTCCAGTTCATCCATCACACCTCAAGTTTACAAATTCTTTCTGGCTCAGCTGTTTACAGTATCTTTTGCAACTGACCTTGCTGTCTCAAATTCACTGTTAAATTCAGTGTAACTCCCAATAAATCCATACAAAATCTTGGTTCACTACAGTAGGAAGTAAGCAGAAATACTGTAGGAGAATACTTTTCAATGGAGAATCAGATAAATTCAGAACCTTGATTCTGACTGTGACTTACGGGTTTCAGCATGGAACAAAATTGAATGAGAACTTGCAGACGAATGATCACCTTTGAATAGGAGAAAAGCAAGTCGCCACATACTGTTGGCTGCTAGCAAAAAGTTGTTTTTTTTTAAGGGGGGGAGTAAGTTGAACTTCTTCATCATTATGGCCGCTGAAATGCCGGAATGGAATAAGGAAAGGTACGAGGCTGGGATAGATGGAAAGAAGCCAACTGTTGGTGAATAGGAGGACAGGGTTCCCATATCCTTTAGTAGTTTTTCTGCGCGATAACACTTTTTTTGCTAAGAAGCTGGCCATTTCCTTTTTACCCATGGTATCCGTATTTATTTGCAAGTGTTGTTGTATGGACACTGCAAAAAGGGAGAGGGGAGTTGTGATATAGTATTCATGGTACCATATTTTTACGTCATTGCAGAAGTTAATTATAAAAACTAATTTGGTTTTCATAATAAGCTTTTTTATGCAGAAAGATGTTTCTCACCCACCAAGCTCTGTTACAGATGATAGTAGCGTTACTGTGGTGTGCAAGTTTTTGATTCAATAAGGTTGGCAATTGTTTGTGATGTTTGTCATTTTTTGAGTGGATCCCCAATATTAATTATGTATGCATCATTGTTCCAAAGTTGATTCATCCTTTCAAAATATTTATTTATTTCATACACATTTGCACAACTGAATACCACTGGCAGTCCTTATTTCAGCTTTCTTAATAATGTAAAAGAATCTATTTGGTTTGTGTAATATTATTTTGACCTTTTACAGAGAACTGTCAACTGTAAATTCGACAACTGCTGTTCCACTTGCAGCATGTGCGACTGCTGTCACTAAGGATGAGAGTCGAGAGTTTATGGCTGTATTTCCAGACGTAGTACGAGATCTTACAGATGCTGGACGTCACTTGGACATTCCAGAAGTTACAAAGTGGTTTGCAAAGGTATTTCCAAATGATTTTATTTTTTTATTCCAGTGTAATATTTTCTGCTTGATAAGCAGTTGAAATAACTTTGACATCTTCCTGTCCTGAATGCCAAGAAAGAGGTTGGAATAAGAATTGATTAAGAGCTTTTGACAGCGTCAGACCTGGATGTGTATTTTGGAACTGAAAACAAAGTAGTGTCTGTGTAGGAAAAGATAAGGAGACGAGAGAATCTTTTTGATTAAAATATCCAAGAAGTATTCTGAAGCAGTGAAGAAGGGGAAGATATGGGTTTATTTATGTAGCATTTAACTGATACCGATGAACCAATCCTAATGTCTAAAAAATAAACTAGCACAAGTATTTACAGTACAAAAAACATTGTCCAGTGAGCATTTTTTGCAACTAAGTGTGAAATGTTCAATCCACTGTATCATTACTGGAGCCGCCACCCAAAATTTTTCTCTGCTTCCATAGAACACTCGATTAGAATATTCACTCTCTATGTATCAGTTTATCTGATGTATGGCTCTAAAGTCACACATTAGAATTTACTGCTTTTATTACTTGGGCCACTTTCCTCTGCTTCTGGTGTCCCGAGTTATTTTTGTATAGAATCTTTTTTTAGTAGATGATATCTGTCAACAATTGGTGAACTGAGAAAAGTGTGTGTATGATTGTATTTGGTTGGATTTCAATAAGCCTCGTATGATAACTGTTAATTCAAACTGCAGCACAATACTTATCACTTAATTATATCAAGCCAGAAGGTTGCAGAATATTTGATGGAGTTTCTGGCTGATTTGGGACAGCTTATGGAGAATATTGTTGCGAATCCCCAACTTTTGAGTAGAGTTCTGAAGATTTTTCTCGAAGTACAGTCTTCAATCTGAGGCCACTCTGAAGCGTCCTCAGCTTGTATAAATGGTTGCAATTGGATACTGTGCCAATAGGGAACAGGAAGCCACAGTCAATAAAGTGAAGGATGTATTTTCACAGTGTTGTTTGCTCAGCGATAGGTCCAGTAGTTATAGGTAAAAAAGAAAATAATTTGTGGTAGAATACTGCAGAAGAGATAGATGGCTGAAAAAAATGGATGAGTGTGTTCTGAACAGAGGAGAGGACTGGATGATGGAGAATTAGTAGGAAGATAGTAGAAAATCGAGAAGTTTGTGTGCAACACAGACTCAGCCAATGGCTGGAAATGATGACTACAAAAGAGTTGAACAATACAGTTTGTTTGTTTGATAGCTAAGGATACAGGCAAAGATTGATGAAGTTTAAAAAAAATATAATTGGAGGAGGGTGTAAAGAAGTCGTAGTACACTTTAGTGGGAAGTTTGTGGATTTGATGCCCATCATGGATGGAGGTGAGACTGATAGAAGCTACCTTGAGGTTGATCTGCAACTGATATATTTGCCAATGGTAGCAAAATGGTATCATAACAATATTTCATGAATGAATATGGATGTAATTGTAGAGTGCTTCAGAATTTGTTTTTCAAGAATTTACATAAATGTTTGTAGGGTGATTGAAAGAAGGAATGGGTGAATAATATTGGGGAATAGTGCAAGGATTGGTATAGCCTCTTACAATATATATATTTAACAAAATTTTTCAGCTCTCTTGTAAAAATTATATTAATATTTTTTTTTTAGTTCTTTTATTGTCTCTGCCAGAAAAAAGATGATTTTTTTTTACATAATTTCATTCCAGGTACTGCAGTATAATGTTCCAGGTGGCAAAAAGAATCGAGGCCTAGCACTAGTCTATTCATATCGAATGCTAACACCAGAAGAATCACATACACCAGAAAATATTCATCTTGCACACATCATGGGATGGTGTGTGGAAATGGTAAGCTACAGTTAAAATAAATCATCCCTATCGCTTGCTTTTTTGTGCAATACTTGAACAGTCAAAAACAGTTAAAATTTTGTGGACATATCTTGAGGTTGCAATTGGAAATAATTAATTATACATTTCAGGAAATGTATGGTAGATTTAAGTTGATGGAGAATGCAATAATTCTACAACAATGGATGCATTAATATCTTACAGTTTGGACTATCTATTCTCAAATTGCAGTGTCTCCTTCTTATTTGGACTAACTTTTCCTCACATTGTTTATATAATATTGATTTTGCATATAGAAAAGTGTGATTTCCATTATTCTCATCTTTTCTTTATAATTCTTAAAACTGATAAAACTCCTAATGTTTCTGTAGAGATCGAATTTTTATTTTAAAAATTGTGATTCCTTTTGCTCTTCCTTGCATGTATGTTTGTTATGTGAAGGATCAAAAAAATATCGCGGTGAATTTTATCACAATTTTTTCAGTTTTTCCGGACTATTGAAAGATGATTTATGTAAGGCCACATGTTGCTTCTCTGTGTTTGAAGTTATGACTGCAATGATCTTTTAGGCATGGTCATATCAATACAGAATTTAAAAAATCATTTAAAGAACTCGCACACAATTTTCACAAATATATGCATGGCTTGGAAACTACTAGTTCTAGATAAATAGGAACTTTTTTAGTTAAACTTAAGAATAAATTCCCAGAATATTCCATCCATATCAAGTTGTTCATGTCATCTTGTGATTAACATCTTTACATGCTTATAAGCTAACATGGGCTGCTACTGGATGATATAGATTGGCAGTATAAACTTTTTGCCTCTGGCTGTTTATCCTATTGGACATTTGTTTAGTGTTGAGGATGATCGATGTAAGATGCTGTGCAGTGAAAACAGATAAGTTGATAAATGAGATGAGCCAAACTGCAAGTGGCATGGCCAAAGAGTTTATACTGTCAATATATATCCTCCAGTGCCCATGTTAATGCACACGACTCTAACAATCTCAAAATCTCTTATTCAGTGAAAGCTGTCACAGTCTTCTGACATCATTACCTATATGAATCAGCATTGATGGGAACTAGGCCACCAGAACCTCCTAGACACTAGGCATCCTGCTGGCCTCTTGTTTAATGTATCCACTTTATAGCACCTGTGTTCCCTATATATACATTGATTACATAACTTTTAGAAAATTTATTCATTTTATTTTACTTTGACTGTTTCTTACATAGATTATACTTTCCCACAATTATTGCTAGTCAACTTCCTGCCTTCCCCACAACATTGCAATCCCCACCCATCCCAAATTGCTCATTTCTAGCTCAGTCATGTAGCAGGTCTGGATGTGCACAGAAATTTCCCCTTGCCATATGTTTCACATTCTACATGACCAAGGTTTTTTCCCAAAATATTGTAATGTGTATTCATGTTCATCTTGGCCCTTCTGCCTTCATCTGTGGTGATGGGTTATTTTCTCTATCCTTCGTTGTTTGTGTTCTCCTTCTTAGAATTCTGTCACCTCCACCTGAACTTGCTTTAGTAGATACTCATTCAACTTCTGGTCTGTAAGAACCCGTTTATACTTTCATTGAGACTACTCTCAAGTCCTTCCCTGATGATAGACCACACTGCAAGTCATGCCCTCCAGTAGAAAAAGATCTTTCCAGTGGTGGGATTGATGAAGGTTTTGGTGGCTGAGTGCATGTTACTTTTCCTCTTGGAAGATATATCACTTGTGAAACTTCTCACATAATTTACAAAATTATTTGCGGTAAATGCCTGTAAGCTACCTTACTCCTTATTTGCAATATTTAGTTAAAATCCGACGAAGTTTGGGCTAACATTTGATACATGATACCGCAGTCTAAAATCGAGACAACAATACTTCAGAGTTAGGAAAGTAAATAAACAGGACATAATAAAAACAAATAAACAGTTTCGAATAAAATATAAATTGTAAAACTTACCTAAATGAGCATAATCCATAGGTTTCCATAATTGCAAGTAAACAGATTTGGTTAAGCAACCATATCACTAATATTCCACACATCTCGACACAGTAAAGCATTTTTATAATAATAATCTCACCATTTTATATTAAATTCACTAGTAACTCGCAGTTTCCGATAGATTTAAA
Source organism: Vandiemenella viatica (assembly GCA_031002005.1). Taxonomy (NCBI): domain Eukaryota; kingdom Metazoa; phylum Arthropoda; class Insecta; order Orthoptera; family Morabidae; genus Vandiemenella; species Vandiemenella viatica. The sequence goes on along the minus strand of JARYHS010009186.1, from coordinate 117,869,739 downwards.
GCAGTAAATATGACTTTTAAAACATCGAACCATGTGCTAATTTCAATAAAATGTTTCAGTCCAGTCAAGTAGTTTCAGAGCTTTAAAAGTAGATTGAACAATACTAAATAACAGGCAGATTAATATTCTTTAAGTTTCCAACAGCCATCAACCGGTAAATAAAAGATATAAATAAGTTGAAAATCGTAATCCTACTACGCAGTAACAGCGCACTGTTAACAGAATCTTGATCTAGCAAACATATTTCACAAACTAAAAACTTCTAAAACACTTAAATTAAATAAAGGAACACTTTAAAAATAATCTCAGGCAGAAATAAGCTGCAAATAAAAAGTGAACAAAATTGAGTAATGCTGCAAAACTACCAAATTTTAGAAATTCCGTAACTTTCGATATACTCAACTGACTTGGAAAATTTTTACCTCCTGGGAATCAGCAGGGACAGGAGAATAGTTTGAAAATAGTCTAAACTTGATATTTTAAACTTTAGAGAATTCATATTCCGGATATGACGTTTTGCAGCTTTAAAGTCGGCTAGCCTTCCTATTCATCGAACTTCATAAATAGTTTACACCGGTCTGGAAGCTCTGAGAATAAAAACATACACAGCACAACACTTGGTTCAAAACGCTCTTCATCTCGTGATTTTCTGGAAGCCCTCAGCTTGAAAAAAGAATTAAGTACGCCTGTTGATCATCGCAGTCTAGGCATTACCTATAAAGGAAGGTCCGGGGGTTGTTCTCGTGGCACAATTCGGAAGTCTCAGGTCGGGTTAACACGTACAGTGTTAAACGAAATTAGGCGCTCTCTCGGCGCGCGGGCATTCATGGGTAACCGGAAACCGTGATGGCGGGCATGCCAGGGAGGACATCTGTGAAAAACTGAACTTTGCTAGACATGTGAGACTTGGATAGTAGAACTTCATTTTCGGATTCGGGGTTGAGCGGTCTGTTCTGCTTCATTACTTGTGATCTTACGAGTGACGTTTAGTCTGATGCCTTAGCTAACTGACATTTAATGTACTGTGTGAAATTTTCAGAATATATTTTTTTCGTGACATAGACTTCAACAACTTTCATTTCTAAATTAGTACCCTCCTTACATAGGGTTAATTATGTAAGTGGCGGCCGGTTTTATAGTACAGTTAGCATTTCCAAAGGTTATTCACGGTTTTAGAACATTTCTCTGTCTTTTCATAGTATTTGGAAGAACTTAAGTTTAGGTGTACAAGCCGATACGTACCCCGGTATGGGTTTGGATCCTAACATGCCATACTTCAAACTCTGGTTTAATTAACAATTAATTATCTATTTGGATTACAAGTCACATCCAAAGAGTATTCACCCAAAATCCTGACCATTCAATAACTTTAATTCTTGTTTCACAGTTTGTGACATCAGAATCCTTCTTGTTAGTAGCACTTTCCCTAAACTTAGGTGATGGGAACCAGCCTACCAGTCCATGCATGGTACTAGGCACCCAACAGGTCTAAATCTGAGATAGAGCTGTCTTCCTTTGTCCTCCTCCTCTATTGCTTTTCTACTGTCTTCTTTCCTCACCTACAGGAACCACCTCTTACTGTTACTAGGGTTTAAGTTTCAATTTTAATTTCAATATTTCTTTATATATGTTTTATTTTTTGAATAATTCTTCTAATTTTGTGGTTTGAAACATATGGATTGTTTCTTTTCATTAATTTTTTACCTTCCTTCTTTTCTTGTTGTTACAACTGTGAATTTTCTTCATTAACTTTCCTGCCTTCAGTGAATTGTTGGTTGCTTTCTGACTCCAGCCATGTTCTACTGCTGGACCAAAAAACTTCAAATTGAACTGTGTTGGTATTTTTACACCATCCTGCCATCACTTGTGGTAAGCACTGGTTCCTCTCTCTTTAATTATTTGTATTTATATTGACTAATCAGCTCCTTTCCCTCCCATCATATCCACTTTATTTACGGATTGGTGAAATAACCTTATTTCATGGATTTCTGTGATAAACAATCTGATTTCATGAAGCACACTTCTATAATAGTTCTCTTGAACTGGAAATACATGGAACAGTAAATAACCTCAAGTTTTCATAATTGACACACCATAATAATTCCATAAAAATCTCTAAGGCTTGAGATGGTCACAACCAGAAATTCAAAATTAAAGGATAGCAGTAATTTTAATAACTAACACAATCAATTGTGCATGTAGTAAAAAGTCTTAACACCAAGTTTATACTGGCATTGTTGAATGACCTGTGAATTACTTTATGCTATACTGGTTCCTTGTTAAGAAACAAGTATATAGAAAGTAATACCCAGTTCAAAATTGGAGGCTATGATGAGGTGTCACTCTACAGGCTATATTTTGTCTCAATACTGAACACATCATATCATATTACTGTTAGCCACATTATGCAACAGGTTTGTATTTAATTAATTGATTCCTGTTGCATGTGTCATTATATTTTTAAACTTTGGCTCATCAGTTTATGCCTCAGTGAGTGATGTTTATTAGACCACAGTGAAAAATCTGATTAAATGAGAACAGATTAATAAGGTTTATATGTTATCTTGGTTCTCTGGGTGGAGCCGCGTTGATTTGTTAAAACCTAATGTTTCAGCCATCGTGCTGTGGCCTTCATCAGAGGACTGCTAAGAGGACTGAGCAGTCCTCTGATCAAGGTCACAGAACGATGGCCGAAACGTTAAGTTTGAACAAATCAACGCAGCTCCACCTGGAGAACCAATATAATATCTACAATGACCGCGGAAGCCTGCACAAAGTTTATATAGCTAATAGTTCACAGTTTGGTGCCAGGATAAAACGATTTGGAGTAGTAACGTAGGTCCCCTCAGAAGGATATGCATGACACAGTTCAAATAATTTTTAACATGGTACAGTGTTGAGTGTATTAACTGCTTTAAAACTGAAAGAATTTTTTCTTGAATGGCACAGTTTATGCTAATACTGTGGTTCTTTGGGCTGGAAACAGTCTTAAACACAAGCTTTAAAAGAGAAAGCTTGATGTACACTTGACTTTATATTTATTGAAAAAGATAACTTCAAAAATAGTATTTTGGTTTCTTCACCAAATATAGCCTAAATACATTAAATGAACAAGCTGGCAGAGCGACCTCTTAGTGATATTTTGAGTAACTTTCTTGGCCAACTGGGTGACATACATACAAAAATGCTACTACATATTTCAAGAACACCAAAGAAAGACCCAAACTATAGGTTAGTATTAAAAAAAACTTACTTATTGCTTCTGGAAACTAAATCTAAATAATTTCAAATGAAGTTACAAACATTTTTAAAAATTTTAACATTAATTTCAGTGTGATGGACAATTTTTATTCATTGAAATCAATCCAAAATATGGTAGCTGGTACATCATCTCATCTAGTGTTCTATATTAAAATGTTAGATATCAAAATGCATGTTTACAGAGTATGACATACTCATTCAGAACCGTTTCACATAATAAACAGAAAAAAATACCACACATTAGCAAGTCAGTCTTATGTAAACTCATTGTTTCTTTTATTTTACACAGATTCATTTAGGTGACAGATGGGTAAATGAAGGAAAATACAGTTATGGTAACATTTTGCTCAAATAATGTCACAATGATGTCTCCCATACCAAAACTGGTCTTGAATACTAATGCAAAAATCAAGAAATTTTTATGATGTTTTTATAATGTTTTTTATGGTTTGCCCTTAAAATGCATATACCAGATATGATGATAAAGGAGGTTTTTTTTTTTAATGTTACAAAATTTAGCCAGCTGAACTTCAATAAATTGCAGTGTCATACAAAGAACAAACCAATTAACAACAGCACAAGGTTACACTAGCTGCTGACAATTTAAAATACTGCTTCCCTCCTGTTAATCATATCTGAATGTTATTGCTTTCACTGTAATACACTTTTCTCTTTCTGCTTTGCTTTTGCCTTTCCTTTCTTCATGTCATTCTCTCCATGCCTTCAAATCTGCTTTCTTCATCATACTACATGCCCTTTCAATTCTTTTAACAGAGGCCATTATTACAGAAATCCATAACCATTTATATAATATTTTTTTATCTGCTTTCAATTTAATGTGGTTCCATATGTTTTGTAACTGCTTTTTGAAATCGCTCAGTATTTACATTTCTTTTTTATGACTCGCCTGTAGCTTAATTAGCATTTCACATAATTTTCCTGATGTGTTTTGTCCCAGTCCCTCCTTACTCTCAATCACCTTGGTACTGTACTCGATTTACTGATATGCAAACGTTCTTTTTCCCTTGACCTGTATCTAAATTTTAAACTTGTCTTCTCTGGATCTGATTTATTACAGTTAATGCTTTCAGATTTTTTTTTTTATTTATTTATTTGAAAAATGTTATGTAACATTTTTTTTTTCTGCTTGTTTTCTCCTGATTTGATAATTGTTAATTTGTTTACAATATATCTAACAAAGAATGCTTGCAAACTTCTGGTCATGGCTCATTATAAATTTGGAATTTCAGTTACAAGCATTTCTTCTTGTTATTGATGATGTCATGGACCAGTCACAGACAAGACGTGGCAGACCTTGCTGGTATCGCAATAATGACATTGGTTTGGCAGCTATTAATGATGGACTGTTACTAGAGAGTGGACTTTATCAACCGATTCGAAGATATTTTCAAGACAAGCCATACTACACACAGGCTTTGGAGCTGTTCCATGACGTATGTATATGCTTCGTTGTTATCCTGAGAACAAAAATTTATATTATTTTAAAAAAATTATTTTGCTTCATTTTTCAATGGTTTGAACAGTCATAAGAAGTACTATCCATGATTATCAGACATATGTAAAGAAGTATTAAGATTTAAAATACTTTATATTTCCATAAATGATTTATTATTTTTTAAATGAAATATTTAAATACAAATTTTGGCTTCCATAAGTCTCAAACCTAAATAACATTAAGTGATGTAAAATCCTTTTCCAACTTCTAAGTTCGACCATAATTTCTTGAATTCTCGACTGATGATACCAATTTGCCACCACAAAGGAAACTGACAGATGAGAATTAATGCTGACAGTAGAGATTGGCACAGTATGACAGTATTGAGCCCACCCTCCAGCACTTCGAACTCCATAACATTGTATCCCCCACCTCTTCTACCCCCTTTTTACCTCTGTCCCCTTCTCACCCTCCATCCTCAATTCTTTCCCCTACTCTTAACAACTTCACCTTCCTCAAAACTAGGGTCATGAGAGAACTATTCAGAAAGAATAACATCATTTTTCCAGCTGACAGGATTTCTATCATTATGGTGATAATAAGGCAGAAGGCCTTGGACAGCTCTCCCATACTAACTGGCCATATCTCACATATGCTAAAATTTCTATTTGCTGCGATATACATATTTTTCTCACCTACAAGGCCTGTTATTATACTCGATCTCCATGTCTCCAAAGAATTTCTACATTCCTACACTTTACATTTGTTGCAAGATCTACAAAGCCAGAAATTTTGTACTGCCTATAGTTATAGGCTACGTTTCATGCACAGAGCTGGTCTCAGCTTTGGTAACTCCAACACCTCCAACATTTTGCACAGAACCTGTCCTCATACATCAATAACAACAAACATTTTCTAGAGACCTGTTGTTATTTTTCCCTGTTTTATGGCAAATTATGTTACTATTTTGCTCCTTTGCCCCACCAGAGATATTTAGCAAGGGAGCGTCCATAAACTAGTTGGCTCAGTGAAAAGGGGGAGGACGGTTGGGTAGAAAACTATGCTGTGCTTCATGGGAAAAAAGGGAGGAGGGGTATTCTGAGCCAAGACACATAGCTTTTCATTCATATTATTTGTCACAGTTGAAATAAGGTATAATGAAACTAAGGAAAATAGAAGTGTCTTCTAGGCAATATAAATAATGAAGGACAGAGAAATTAAACCACACATACCAAAGTGGACGGCTGCGGTGAGAGGGAACACTTATGTTGACAAACAAATTCACAATATTTCGGCATCTGCCTTCATCAGTGGTAGATAAACGGGCCTTTAAGCTCTGTACGTATGTACAAAACGAACGTCACCCAATGACTAACTGGGTAGTGGGGGAAAGCTATCGATATATCGGCAATGTCTGACAAATATATTGCAGGCGATGGTAAAATGAACGTATGTAGCAAGGGTACGGTATTGATGCGAAAAGTTATATCTAGTAAAAAAAAAAATGATGTGTTAAGTGGTTGGATTTTAATGGTGGTTAAGGCCAGGTGGATGTCTGGTATCCAGGATATTCTGGTACGCTAGTTCCCATCTCCAGATTCCTACTGCAGTGGTGCTGTCAAGGAAAACTCTGACTGCTCTCACAGTAAAACAGTCGTTGAGATTGTTGGAATCGTCGCTATTGGCATGTTCTGTTATTGGAAGGTACAAGTTATGGTCATGGACTGTTTGTCTGTGGCCATTCATTCTGAGAGTTGCTGTGTGGTGAGGCCTATGTAGGAACTAGTGCAATGGTAGCAAGTTAGTTTGGAAAGTGATCTGACACCAGAGAAAACAAACAGAATGGTGAATACCGTACCCTTGCTTTTAAAATGATTTGGAAGTTCAAAACTTTTTTTACATTGATTATTAGGCCCTCTTCAGTGTTATTATGCCATTGCATTATCCCAAATTGTTTTATTTACATTTTGTTTATCTTTCCTAACATGCTTTTATTAACAATGTGATACCACTGTAAGCTTTTCCGCATGCCCGGGAAATTGTTCCATTACAGATTTTTCCCAATAATTGATCATTTAATTAGTGTCAACATTTCATTCAGGACATTAATAAGTATAGAAAAGTACATTGATTGTGTTCATTACATAATAATTTTAACGCTAATCTGTTAAGAGAAAACATTACAAGATGTCTTCTGGAATTAATAAGGGAAAAAAGCTACATGTCACACAGGGAGTGGGGTGTTAGGTCAAGGCAAAAGGCACATTAGGCTATGTGATAGAGGGATGTTTCAAGGGAGACCAAAATGGAACCACATATTTTATGGGCATTCCTCAATGGTTGGGTATTATCTTTAAATCACTACCTCTCCACCTGTCCTCTGACTGAATTTACCCCCTCATGTACCTGCCTAATAGTCACTCTGTGAGCCAGTGTCCCACAACACCTCCCCCCCCCTCCTTTTTTTCACAGTGTCGTTGATAAAGGGCTAAAACCCAAAAATTCCTATGTCATTTGTATTTTTGTCTGTTTTATGTGTTTGCACACCACAACCATGATACATATAGCAACAATTAAATAATAGTCACTAAGTTTACCTTCCAGCCTCGGTCAGGCAGCTATCACAGTCTACTGTTGAAGAAGGGATTTAAGCCAAAAAATTTCTTTGTCATTTGTGTTTCTGTATGTTTTATATGTTCACACCACACAACCTAAGGTAAGTGGTAGTTCTTTTTCCTATATTTATATATTTTGTTGGATTACAATAGACACTAAACAGTAGAACAAATAAAACATAAGAGAACAACCACTACTTTCCAAAGTGAAAGGCAGGATGGTGTTGAAACAGGGACAGACAAGTACACACATTAAGTTTTGAAATTTTTGGGTTTATATTCCTTGAATAGTACAGTGAGGTAGCTTCATGATGGTGGCTGCCAGCACTGCAGGCACAAATTCTTGGTTGGCGACTCATGGTGGCGAAAAATCAACGTATCAAGAAATGAAGTTGGGAGTTGAAAGGCATAAACCTGAGCATTATAAAATTGGTAACCAAAAAGTGGGAACAAGACACAGACAGGTTGAAGGAGTCAGTAGAAAATATATACAAATAAAATTTGTAAGGTAGCCTTTGGTTCTCTAGAAGCATCACCACTAGCTGCCCTCAGCAGCAAAATATTCTATAAATCGATTTATGCTGGACTTAGAAATTTCGAGAAGAATAATTATCAACTTGAAGGAATTTCCCTGTATTCATTTTCACAGTTAAAACTCATCATTAGAATCATTTTAAAGTCTATTCATTATACCAACAAAAATTTATTTTAAGAGATTATTCAGTTTGTTCACGTTTTGAAACACGTGATCAGAAAAGTAAAAAGCTAAGATTTGAAATATCTTTAAATTGAGTAAAGCTACAGCTGAACTTTTACCAGCAGCTATATTCAGCATTGTCCCAAGTATTTTGATAGTAAAATTAACTAATTTGGCAAAGCTTAATTTGCAGTTTTAATTAAGAGAAAAAAATGAACTTTTTAACTAAAAGGAATACAGATTTGAAATTTATATCAGTAGATAGCCAAAATTGAGTCGATTACCAACATATAATGGTTTTTGTAGAAAGCTTAAGTATTTGTCTAGTAATTAAGGTTTAAAAGATAGATCGTCGCGGATTGTTGTTGAAGCGCGTAAAAATTCCGCCAAGTTGGTCACGTGATAGACTTCAATTTTAAGATTATAGAAACCATTTTGAATGTTAAATTAAATTAAAATAGATAGAACATGATAATAGAAAGTCCCTGTAAAAATTTCAAGTTAAACTATTTAGTACTTTTGGAGATATTAATTTTAGAAAAAGTTGCTGACGTCATAGGCTCTGAGAAGTCTATAAAAGACCTTGCAGCGAGCTCAGATTGTCTCACTCCGCGTTAGATTTTCAAAGGAGTAACTTCGTAATATGTAGTCTCATTCTTTCGCCGGAAAGTGATCGTGTAACTTCATGCTAGTCAGCGTGGCGAACTGCTCCGAGCGGTAGCGGTTTCGGCAAACTCCAACATGCCGTAGTACATGTACATGTAAAAAGTTAGGGAGCTTTTGTGAGTTTTTGTCTTCTCGTACGAATGTGCTTAACCTGTAATCTTCAATGAAACTGTTGTCGATGCTTTATCTATGTGTCTGGTACCGACAATGTACAAGTGAACTTTATCAAGAGTATAAGTATTGTGTTACTCTGAAACTGTGTTAAGTGACTTTATTTCAATTACCCTTTGCATTTGGGGTTTAATATGAATGCATGGTGTCCGATTGCTTAAATATTTTAGGCACCAGACACATTGTAACAGCCCTCATACCTGAATTTTGAATAGTATTGTACTGTATGAAGTATTTGTAGTGAGCTGAAGTTTGCTTGAATGTGATCTGGTATGTTTATTTTGCAATTTCTTGTAAATCCGTGTATATAGACTTGTTTTATGAAAGAAAATTATTTAAAGTCAATTTAATATGTTTAAGAAACAGGATTGTGCAAGAGAATTTCTTAAATTGTTGTAATTCCATGTATTAATGCAAGTTATGATGTCTACAGGACATGTTTGTACAGTTTAAAATGATTTCTGTAAATAATTTTGTATTTAAGTATCTCTAATTACCATTTCTGATCATTTTGTAATGATGTTAAGTGATTTTGTATTAATTCCGATTGTTTTTAATATGTTTAATTGTTTGAGTAATTGTTGATGTTCAAGAAATATCGGGCGGATGCCTTTGAAGAATTCCAGAAATTTCGATAGAGACTATATAAACAGATCGGCAGAAGGACACAGTTGAATTTACAGTAGACAGTTTACAGTATACAGTTTATAGTATACAGTTTACAGTTTAGTTTGTCAGTTAGTTCACCTCTGACAAAGACTGCGCCAGTATCTCTGGATTGTATCTTTGCTTGTGACAAATATCGCTGACTTGTTATTTCGAAAAATAAACAAACATCTTCAACATAACCTTCTGGTGGATTATATTTTAATGAATCAGTACATTAATTTAATCCACCGAAGACCCTAATAACATGGTCATGAACTTAGCTGTTCACAGTTCAGGTAAAAGTGTTGTTAATCCCCCACGAACATTTACGCCTGACAGTAACCTAAAATTTTTGTATCTGTGTAACCATGAGTTAAATTGAATGGCATTGCATATTATTTTAAAGTCAGTTACTAAGTTAATTCAAGCTAGAAATCAGATTTTTACAGTTTTGTGAAAGTATCTGAAAAAGCCATTATTTGCTGTTGTAACATCTTGAAGCGGTGTCTACTTTAAAATTCATAATAAATCGAAGAAAACAGGTAGCAACTTCAAAATCGCTCAGTAGTAAAATATGTAGAATCGTTTAAAGTCACTTACAGATTGATAGCATTAATAGCTTAAGAAATATTAATTAGTTAAATTCTATTTTTGCTGATGAGTTTTGTTTCACTCTATTGAAAATAGTAAACGAAGTTTTTAGTATCAGATGAAAGAGAATTCAATTAGAAGTAAAATAAAAGTTATTTGAGCTTCATAGCGGCAAAATTGAAGAATCTTGAGCATGGCAGCATCAACAGCAACGGTATTTCTTCAATTGTAGAAGTTATTAACAAGTTTTGGAATCTTAGAAAATATTTTTTTACGGCCAAACTATTGAAGCTACAATTATTATTATTTTTTTTTAATAAGGATCAAAATTAACACTTTTTAATCAACCTAACTACTGTAAAAATTTCAGATTTATAGGAATATCTTAAGTCATCTAGGTCATAAGTCTGATGAAATCTTCAAGCTTTAAGGTAGACATTTGATCAGATTGTAAGACTACTTTCGTTGGATACCGAAAGACACATGGGCATTTCTATATATAACAGCCATGAGGTTTCCTCGTGGCCAGTCCTGCAGAATTAGTTAGAGCATGACTTCACTTCTATGTGGCGCTAATAGGGCGTGCAGCGGGACAGATGTAGATTTCAGGCAAGCATGTGGAACTTTGAGGCTAACGTGTGGCGAAGTTAGAACGCCTCATGTAACTATAAATTCAGTTAGGGGTCGTATGGTTGGTTTGTCTCGAAGGTGTTAATCGAATCTACAAATAAAATTCTTTGGAGACTTTGCCCAAACCAATTTAGTTTTGTGACTTTGTTTATAATTGAAGAATATAGTGATCATCTATGAGCATTTACCAGTGACTTTTATTAATTGTTACCTTTCCTAATTTGGGGTTCAATCAAATTAGGTGGCGGTCAAGTTAAGGTTGCAAAGCACAGACAAAAATTATCCAAGACATAATCACGGTTACAGTTGAGGCAGATCGATTTTGCACTAACCCCAGTTTTTCCATGGTTTCCCAAATCACTCCAGGCAAATGCCGGGATGCTTCCTTAAAAAGGTCATTGCTGAATTCCTTCCAATTCCTTGCCCCCATTCTTTCCCGTCTCTAAAGACCTCGCTGTTGAGAGGCATAAAGCAGTTAAAAAAAACTAACCCCAGTGAAACTTTAGGTCTTACAATCTCCTATAATAGGGAAGTTTCCCCAGTTAATGGGTTGGCGACGGTGGTAGAGGCATGGTGTATGATGCATATTTTGCAGTGGAATCTGTTGAATGAGAAAGAGAATTGAGGCTGTTTAGTGGAATTGGGAAGGCTATATTTGCAGATTAGAAGTTGGCTGAGGTTGGGTATTCTACAGAAGTATTTCCTATGAGGAGCATGCATAGAGGATTTTGTGGAAGTATCTTATTTGTGGGTTGGCTCAAAGGAAATCATGACTTCGCCAAAGGGCTTGGTTGATGCATTACTGAGTGACAAGGACTGGACTATAGTTCGTTTTGTAGGGTTTAGGTTGTTTGATAAGCTATGCAGCTTGTGATGTGGCATGCAAAAGCTGTTTGTGTTCCAAATTCAATGGATAGTTTCAGGAAATCGGAGCTTAGAAGATGATGTTGGAATACCGTTATAAATATCTTCACAAGATTAATGCTGCATTCACAAATGCTCCTCCTCCTTCCCAATGCTTTGACCAAGCCTGCAATTGTCTTCAGGGGACTAGCCTTCTGCAGACTCAGCTAGAGGCTAATCCCCTGAAGACAACTCGTAGCTTGGTCAAAACATTGGGAAGAAGGAGAAGCATTTGTGATGCATCATTAATTTCGTGAAGATATTTATAGCAGTATGACAGCTGTGAAAACAGCAATATCTTTTATTATTGGTGGAATACTGAATGATGGCCTGCTGGTTGGAGCATATGCGAGTCCCGCAAATGCCAAGGTAGAAGGGGAGACGTGTTTATTTTGAGAAGGATGGCAGCTGTTGGAATGGAGATACTTTTGTATGTCAGAAGGTTTGGTGTGGACTGAAAAGCTAAAGTGGATGATAGAGAGAGACGAATCAACATACAGTAAAGTGGTATGGTGTGAGAATAGACCCATGTAAAGTTCAGTATGTTGTAGGCATTAAGACTGTTAAGGAAGCAGAGATGTTCGTTTCGCCATGGGTTCATATCACAAGAATATCATCTACAAATCTGAGCCACATCAAGGGTTTCTGGTGGATTTTATCCAAAAAAGACTGGTGGCCTAAGAAGAGGTTCGCATAAATGGGGCCATATGGGTACCCAGGTCTGTGCCACAAATCTGGCAGTAAATTTAGCATTTTAATGTGAAAAAGTTGTTGTTAAGTATTAGGTAAACCAGAGTGGTGAGGAATGATGTGCTGGGGAGGCTGTTTGGAGGATAGTGATCCATGGCAGTGGGGAATGTTAATATATGAGGATGTGACATTGTTATCAACAGTGTAGTCGTGAGGAAGAGGTATAGAAGCAGTGGAAATACGGAGGCGGAAGAGTTGTGTGTCTATGATGTTAGAGGGAACTGTCAAGGGTTTGTAGATACTGGTCTATGAAGGAAGAGATATGCTCCGTCACCAAACAAGTGGCATCCATGGGGTGTCTAGGGTATTCTGGTTTATGTGCTTACGGGTGCACAGATTTTTGGCTGTAAAACGTGACAGACTGCAGCGTGAGACATCCGATGGTTTTATTGAGCTGTGTAAACTCCTTAATCCTTCTGTTGACTGTATGTGTGGGATCCATGCTAAGATGGCAGCAGGTGTTCAAATCCAAAGGCTGATGAAAAGCCTCTGCCACATAGTTTCAGCAATTCATGGCCACAGTGGCTGAGCCATTATCTGCTGGGAGGATGGTCCTGGCTCGGGTTTCAGCTGGGTTAAAATTGTCACTATTGGGCAAGGATTTCAAGAAAATGGATGATGCCAAGCTGCTGCATAAGAAATCTTGCAACATTTGTAGAGCATGCTTCTTAGGAAGGGGAGGTGGTCAAGTGAGGATGGTGGCTGAAATTTCTGGAGATTAGCCTCCACATCATATCGAACGTATGGTTTACTGATCTGAGAGGTGAAGTGGTACTGTTAGCAGAGAGTGGCTGAAATGTAGAGGTTTCTTGCACGAGGGTGGCATGATCAAATTTTAGCATACATGAAAAAGAGAGATCTTCTGATAGTGGTGCAGAGTATAGATTCATGACAGATAATCTGAATTTTGTATATGGACTTGGGTTGGGCTGTAAGGAGTGGGCTTTAAAAAGAGTGTTTGATGTAGCTTGAGGATTTGGGCAATGGATGCCTGTGATGAGGATATTCGGGGAGGTGGTAAATTCAGAGGTAACTGTCAGGGAAAAGGCTGACCTACTATATAATGGAACTTGTATATTTTGGACAACTTATGTAGGTGGTTTTGAGCATGTCAGCACATGGACTCAATAGACTGTTGCAGAATCTGATGAATGTGTTGTATGACCTGCAGGGTCAAAAACAGCAGAATTTTGTGGAGAGAGCTGAGGTGTTTGGAGTGATGGCTATCCACATCAGTGTTGGAGCACAAAGACTGTCAGGGTCAATACTTTGTATTGGAAAACATGTAAGGTCGGGAGAACTCATGGGGACAGCCAATTTTATCAAGAGGCCATTTGAGATATATTAAGGTTAAGTCATGATCTTAGGAAGAGGGTATAGTACTGCAATGTGGTGAGATACTTAGTGACTGGAGACATTTCACAAGCAAAAGAGGAGGAATCTAAATTATCTGGGTGACACGGCAGTGCACCCGCCAAGTCAAGTCAACAGCGGCACTGCCTACCCTTTTCTCAAAGCGATTCAGGCCATTTTTGTTCCTCAGTTTGGAGGTTACTAGTTATTTACTTATGGTGGTAGTTAAACCAGCGGCAGTCTGCATTGCTTGGCTATGGCGCATATCCATTGTTTTCAGAGAGTGGGGCATTGTTGGTAATGTATATTGATGTCTTCAAATCTGAAATGTCCTTATTTGCCGATTTTCAAATAGAATTATTTGAGCAACGATTCAGAATAAGTGATCAACTTTCAAAAAGAAATGAGATACCACAAAAACAATTCTTGTAAAAATAGGCCAAGTGATGAAAAGTAATGAGATCTTGTTTTGAGCCAAGTCTATACTTTGCAGTGTGTATTCACTTTCATTTCTGAAACAGAATGGTGTTTTAGATTATTTATTTAGAATAAAAAAATTGCACTGACTTGGTCTTTATGCATGTCATAATTTTAACTGAAATGGAAGTCAAATTCGGAAAAGTGCAATAGAAATCTTGGCCTTTATGTATTTATAAGTTTGATAAAGCAACACATTTAAGGTATTTATATAGGTTTACTAAAACATGGCATGCATAATAGCCAAGTCACCAGATTTCTTTTTTTTTTTTTAACTCTAAATATACGAACTATAACACAGAAACTATACTGTTTTAGAAAAGGAAGTGAATACACACTGCAAAGTATATACTTGTCTCAGAACAAGAACTTATAAGTGTTTGTAACTACACAGGCACGAGACTTGGCCTATTTTTAAAATAATTGTTTTTGTGGGATTATTATTATTAGAGCACAGAGAAAATGGAGATTACTATAATTGTGAATCAGTGGTTGGGGGTTGGAGAGTGAATCCATTGCTTACAAACCGGATGGCCAAATGTTCTACAGTGCACATATCACTTCCTCCCGGCTCCTTCGTGTTATCGATTGATGTGACCTTCTTATATACTAACATTCTCTGCTGTCATGGACTTAGTATTATTGAACATTTTTTTAGATCAGCACCATCCCAACAGCCTCCCCAGTAAGCCATTCCTCACCATCCTGGCTTAACAACTTTTTCTTCTTAGAAGGCAAAATTTACCACGAGATTTGTGACACTGCCATGAATATCTATCTGTATGGCTCCCTCCTAAGCCTGCCTTGGCCACCTGGAACAGTCTTTTATTATTATTATTATTATTAAGTCCACCAGAAACCCCTCATATGGCTGAGATTCATAGATGATACTTTTATGATCTGGGCCCACAGAGAAAATGACCTTCCCTGCTTTCTTAACAGTCTCAGTACCTTCAACACACTGCTACTCTCACATCCAGGTCACTATTCTGGTTCTTGATTGCTATTCTGTCAGCACCAAACCTACCAACCTACAACAGTATCACCATTTTTAACAGTTGCCATGCTTACCGCGCTAAATGTTCCTTCCCCTGTAGCCTTGTCATTCGCATATGCTCCAACCAGCAGGTCCTCACTTGGTATTCGAACATCTCCCAAGCTCTAATTTCCTTCAACTACATACCAATTTTAAAACATAAATGGCTTTTGTGTACCACATCACTACCTGCACAGCTTATCAACCACCCTAAAACCTCAAAAAGCAACCATAATTCAGTCCTGGTCACTTGGTACTTTCTAGGAGTTGAATCTATCAACCAAATGCTTTGGCAAGTTTCTGATTTCCTTCAAGCCTGCCCAGAAAGATGATCCCTTCTTCCCAAAATCCTGTACGTTCCTCCTCAGATACACTTCAATAGAATGCCTAACCTCAGCAAATTCCTATTCCACAAATAAGGTCTTCCTCATTCCATTAGACAGCCGCAAGGCTCTTTCCCATGCAACATATCCCACTGCAAAATGTGCATCATACACTGTGCCTCCCAGTAACCAGTGAAAGCTTTCTCATCATAGGACATACCACTTGCAAAACCTTCCATGTGATATACCAGCTAACCTGAAACTGTTGCTGGCTTCCCACCTAGATTAGACCACCAATCCAGTAACCATAAAAATAAATGGCCATCGACAGACAGTATTCATGCAGAATCCAAACTATCAAGTATCTTTTCATGACATAACGTATGGAACCAACAATTTTAATTTTTGCTTCACCTTCTATGCTATCAGAGTCCTCCCAAACAGAAGCAGCTTCTCTGAAATCAGCAGATGGCAACTAGGTTATCAATACAAATTTGGCATCAACAGCCAGTGGGAATCAACTTAAGACAACACCCAACCTGATTTTTAAGTAACATGTATTATCTGTGAGTTTTTATTGAAGTTTGTTTGTATTTAATATTGGTATATAAATTTTACTAGAATATGTTTCCTGCTAACTCCTGCTGCTTGCCCATGACTTGTTCCCATGTTATAGTTTGCAATTTTACAATGCTCGAAGGTATTCCTTTTAACTTCCACCCCTACTTCTTGCTATGTTGATTTTTATTCACCAAGAACTGCCCACCAACAGTCTGCACCTCCAGTTAGCTGCCAGCCATCATCATACAGCTGTCTCATTCTATTGTTGAAGGAGTGATATAATCCCAAAAATTCCAACACTCAATGTGTGTAGTTGTTCATCCATGTTTCAATGCAATTCTTCCTTCAACTTTGGTAGCGGTAGTTATTATCCTATCCATATCTTTTATTTGTCCTGCCATTTAGCATCTACTGAATTCCAGCAATGAATATATATATATATAAAGTTAAATAAAAAGAGCTGGATAGAAAATTTAGATAAAATTTTACCTGTACATGTTTTCTGATGATATATGCATATAGTTTGTTTTATAACCATTATTTTTTTTTCTTTTTAAATTGTCTTTATTTAGTTTTTTATTGTCGTTTGTTGTGGTATTCCATTTCCTGTATTATTATTTTCTTTCTCTCCCACCCCTTCCCTTGCATTTCAGTAAGGGTCATTTTCTGTCATTCACTTGTTCCGTTACACACCTACATGGCTAAAGATTTTCTTGATACGTTCCAGAATGTTTTTATATAAATATTTTCATATATTTTTGCTGCATTCTGTTTACAATTTCATAAAATAATGGATTTATCATTCTTATCATATTTACTGTCATATATATTAAATTTCTACTTTTACAAAAAATTAATAATAAAAGAGAAGGGAAAGTGTCTTAAATTGTAAACAAGATATAAATAAATTTTCTAAATCGGAGAGCTCCCCTCCAAAAAAGCACAAAATTAGTTTTAAATGTGTCATATTTACTTGAGTGTGTATTGAGTTTATAAAGGTGGTAATGTATTTTAAATCCATATTTTAACTTCTTTTTTTTTTACAGTTGGAAGATTTTTCCTTATTATTTAATTTTTTTACCCCACAGGTTACTCTGAAAACAAGCATGGGACAATCGCTTGATCTTTTGACATCTCAGTTTGGAAAAAAGCCCAACTATGATATGTTTACAATGGACCGATACAATAGCATAGTGAAGTACAAGACAGCATATTATTCTTTTCATTTGCCTGTTGCCCTGGCAATGCACATGGTATGACCTTTTACTCTGCTTTATTGTTTCCTACACATTCATTGCATGATTAAACTGATAATTATAATCTAAACAGTGTAATAAAAAGTAAGGGATTGGAACAGGCATATCAAATTTCCCACACATTTTTAATATGATCAGAGACTGAACATCCTGCTGTTTAATATAATAAATGATTGTATCAAATCGTTTAACTATTTTTTAAAAAAATCAGTGGAAGCACATGTATCAAGAACACAAAAAATACACAATATTTCGGTCTTAACCCTTCTTCATGTTAAAGAGAATCAGTCATGTGGTTCGGGAGGTGCGCACACCGAAGTATCCTACATGGCTGAGTGGATTATCAATATGGCAGTGGGAGTAACATGTTATATATAAATATGTATATCACAGACGGTGATAGAAGTAGTAATATATCGATAGGGTACAGAATGGAAAGATGGAATCAAAAAGTGGGGAAATAAATATAGATATATAAATTTTGGGGAAAAAAAACATGTAGTTAGTTAAATGACAATAATGCTTATACTGATAATACTGAGTTATGCGTCAAAGAAAGGAATTTTATCGGTGGTTGAGGCCGGGTGGGTGTCTGGTATTTAGGATGTTTTGGTAAGCAAGTTCCCATCTCCGAAGTTCTGCGGCGGCGGTGGTTTCGGGGAAAATTCTGATTGCTCTCACGGTAAAATATTCATTGAAGTTGTTGGAATTGTGGTATTTAGCATGTTCAGGTATTGGCAGGTATAAATTGCGCATGTGGACTGTTTGTCTGTGGCCATTCATTCTGGTCGAAAGTTGTTATATAGTCAGGCCTAAATAGGAACTTGTGCGAAGGTGGCAAGTTAGCTGGTATATGATGTGGGTTGTGGAGCATGTGGCATGTCCAGTGATGGGGAAGGTTTTCCCTGTGACAAGGTTGCAATATGTAGTAGTGGGAGGATGCATGTTGCAGGTTTTGCAGCGAGATCCATAGGGTGTTTTAGGAGAGTCGGATGGTGTGTATTTGTGAACCAAGATGTTTTTGAGGTTGGGTGGTCTGCTGGAACAGGTGCGGGGGATAGTTGGCAGAATTTTTGGCAAGAGTGCGCATTTCTGGAAAGGAACGAAGGTAGTCATGCCTCTGTTGTAGGATCCGATTGATGGATTCGAGGCCAGGCAAGAACTGGGTGACAAAGACAGGGCTGTGGTTGGATTCTAAAGATGCCGGGCGAGAGTGTCAATAACAGCCATTCCATTAATTTCACCTGGACCTACTCCCGTACACACATCACTTTCCTCGATGTGGACATCACGCTCAGGCAGGGTGCCCTTCACACCTCTATCCACATCAAACCAACTAATCTATAGCAATATCTACATTTCGAGAGTTGCCACCCATTCCACACCAAACATTCCCTTCCATACAGCCTTGCTATCCACGGTAAACATATCTGTTCTGATTCTGAACCCCTCTCCTAGTACTCCCAGAACCTATCCCAAGCCCTTATTTCCTGCTCCTACCCAGCAGACCTTGTACATAAACAAATCACGCGTGCAATCACCCACCCTCCTTGTAGGGGAGGAGGACAAAATATTAGTAGAGTGAAAATTTAAAATACAGGGTGTTACAAAAAGGTACGGCCAAACTTTCAGGAAACATTCCTCACACACAAACAAAGAAAATATGTTATGTGGACATGTGTCCGGAAACGCTTACTTTCCATGTTAGAGCTCATATTGTGGACGGCTGTGATACAATACGCCATTCTCCAGGGCTGCATCAGCGCATCAGGGATTCGATGCGACGGAGGGTGGATGCATGTATCCTCGCTAACGGAGGACATTTTGAACATTTCCTGTAACAAAGTGTTTGAAGTCACGCTGGTACGTTCTGTTGCTGTGTGTTTCCATTCCATGTTTAATGTGATTTGAAGAGAAGTAATAAAATGAGCTCTAACATGGAAAGTAAGCTTTTCCGGACACATGTCCACATAACATATTTTCTTTGTTTGTGTGTGAGGAATGTTTCCTGAAAGTTTGGCCGTACCTTTTTGTAACACCCTGTATATGATGTAGATGAGAGTACTATGGGTTATAGGTTGAATTTTTTATTAGAGATGTTTAAATATTCAAGTCTATACATTACTGCAAGTGGAGTTCTAGACTGATAAATAAATTACAGTATTCAATACAGATTAATAAATTGGCGTGTTACACGACAGAATTGGAATAGAAGCCAAAAGCAAAAAGAAATTGAATCGGCAGAAATAAGAATGTTACAATTGATGATGGGAAGAAAGGGGGGGGAATGAAACCAAATTAGTTTTTAGCTATCCTGAAGTAATTAAATTCTCTTTTTTTTTTTTTTTTTTTGAAGAAAGTATATACTACATTGTTGTGACAGTTCTTTTTTGCTATTATTTCAGGCTGGGTTTAAGGACGAGGAAATGCACCGCCAGGCAAAAACCATACTTCTTGAAATGGGCCATTTCTTCCAGGTTCAAGTAAGTTGCTGTGCCAAATAACCAGATTTATACATTGGAAACCAGATGTAATAATGAAAGTAATTTTTATTTCCACCACATGTGAAAGTATTAAAACAAATACTGTTTTCACATATTTGGTTTTAACATTTTTTAGTTTACCTCAGCTTAAGTGATCTCTTCAATCCTCTTGACTACTTACCGAGTGGGGCGGTGTAACGGTTAGCGTTCTCGCCTCGCATTCGGGAGGACGGCGGTTCGAATCCCTGTCCGGGCATCCAGATTTGGGTTTTCCATGGTTTCCCCAAATCACTCCAGGTAAATGCCGGGATGCTTCCTTCAAAAGGCCATGGCCGAATTCCTTCCCATTCCTTGCCCCCATCCTTTCCCCCCATCCTTTCCCGTCTCTAAAGACCTCGATGTTAAAAAGAGACGTAAAGCAGTAACAAAAAAAAAAAAAAAAATCTTGACTACTTACTGAGAAGTTGCCTTCATCACTGCAATATAATTCTTGAATATTAATTACAGTAATAATGTACCTATTCGTATGATACTTTTCTGTATCTTTGTTAATGGTGTTGTCAATAAGTCTTATTTTGACATCATCTTTTATGATAGATTCCCAAAAGTAATTTGTGCCAGCATCTTCATGTTTTAAATGTCTATTTCATGGCCACTGTCAGTAACATGTTCTGTGAATATGGCCTTTTCCAGTTGTACTTGTAGGTGGCTGTGCTTATGTTCAATGCAACGGGTCTCAATGGTACGAATGGTCTAGCTGATATAGAATTTTATACATTCATAGGAGATGATATAAACCTCCAGCATTCGTAAACCAAGGTTTTTAACAGGACAAAGCCAGTCCTGAATTTTGCTGGCAGGCAGAATATATTCTTGGTCCCAGAGAGGGCCAGTATCTTACCTATCTTCATAGAACAATGAGCTGCATATGGGGCAAAAGCTAAATCCTTAGTGTGGGTCTTCCTGCTTTATTGGCTGTTTTCTTACTTTCATCTAAAGTTCCATTTTTATTTGATGTTTGTCGTAGATGGATTTCTACTTGCTGGCTTACTGCATCACAAATTTCTCTCGCTCCGTGCTTGAAAGTTGATAACACAGTACTCATCTGAGCAGGATGGTGGTAGCTGCTAGTGTCTACTTAGTGGTCAGCATTTGTTAGCTAAAGATCTATCTGGCTTTCGCCTGATAAGGATATCGAGGAAAGGAAGATGGCCATTTTTCTCTCATGTTTGATTTGTTTGATGAATTCGATTAAGCTGTTAAAGGAAACCATTTCAGCGCTCTGCTAGTGTGGGTCCTTCAGCAAATGTAACGGTAAAAAAACTTGGGTCTAAGGTGCTACCTTCCAGTGCTTTTTGCTCGAAGTCCTTCATTGGCAATTACCAGGTACAGAAGTGATTCCATGCCACACCCTTGGTCTGATCATAGAATCTCCTTGCATATGTAAAATACATAGGGGTAGTGACAGGTTCGAAGAGAGCTACTGTATTGATTTCAAATTAGTAATTATTAATAGTGTACTTCGGGACTTTTTGAACAGCATATATACCTGGTGAAGATGACATTGCACATTGTTGAAATGTAGGGTTTCTATGATCATCTGGCTGGTAGACTATATTGCATTTACACACTGGGAATATCCCCATTTACACATCCAGTAATCCATTAGTCTTCTATTTTTATCCCATCACCAGCAGTCTCTAACCTAAACAGAGAGGCAAAGTCCCAACCCCATCATAACTAGAAATAGGCTCCCTTAAAGCTTTAGATAACAGCTCAAAAACAACCCCCTTCTGTTTAGGCCATGCTTATGAAACCCCGTCTATCAATAGTGCCCACAGAACTATCACCTTTCCCAAGCAGCCTTATTTGGTATGGGAATCATTATTTGAAACTAGTTTATTGGATTATTAGATACTTTGCATAAAGTGCTGCTTAATTATTTGGGAGGTCAGATAATAGTAATCCGTATGGCATTGTTGGTTAGGAGACTTCTAGGTTAGCACCACTACATTATTAGCATTTCACCCCTTGTTCCTTTATCCATCATAAATCAGTAACTTTATCTTATAAAGCAAACCTACAGTTTTCATGAAAAATGAAATATCTATTGTACTTCGCTAAGTAGATTTTGTGGGAATTGCAGGTCAGATTAGGAATGGCAAAAATTCTCAGTAAAAATGGAATTCAGAGAGCTTCACAGTTCTTTATCAGACACCTTATGGCTGAGCCTTTGAACCATTTAGTAGTTCCTGAGCTAATACGTATAATATGCTATATTGCTACTACTTTTATTCCCTTTATGGCCTATTAAATGTACTCTGTGAAAAGAGGTGTTTATTACAACATTATTGTCACAGTTTATGATAATTGTATTCAGCTTTGCAGTGTTATTTTGCAGTCATTTAATAGATGATTTGCATTTGTAGTATTAAAATTTATGAAACACTAACACCACTCAATATTTATTACATTTTGAAAATTTGTTTCACTGTACTAGCTTGCAGATCACACTGCACTGATCAGCCAGAACATTATGACCACCTACCTAATAGCCGGTATGTCCGCATTTGGCACAGATAACAGTAGCGACGCATCTTGGCATGGAAGCAATAAGGCCTTGGTGGGTTGCTAGAGGGAGTTGGCATCACATCTGCACAGACAAGTCACCTAATTCCCGTAAATTCTGGGGAAGGGGGCGATGAGCTCTGACGCCACGTTCAGTCACATCCCAGATGTGTTCAATCAGGTTCAGATTTGGTGAGTGGGAGGGGGGGGAGGCAGCAGCACATCAATTGCAACTGTGATCCTTGACCCCACCATCACACTCCTGGCCTTGTGAAATGGCTCATTATCTTGTTGAAAATGCCACTGGCAATGGGAAACATGGTTATCATGTAGGGGTGTAAGTGGTCTGCTACCAGTGTATGATACTTATTGGCGATCATGGTGCCTTGCACGTGCTCTATTGGACCCATGTGAATGTTACTTGGAGGATAATTGAACCACCACCACCTTGTCTCCATCCCTCAGTACTGGTGTCAAGAAGCTATTTCCCTGGAAAACGACTGATTCACACCCTCCTATCAGCATGATGTAGAAGTTATTGGGATTCATCTGACCATGCAACGCTCTTCCACTGCACCAATGTCCAGTGACTATGGTAACGTTCCCATTTCAGTCTTATTTGCCGATGTCATGGTGTTAACACTGGCACATCCATGGATCGTCAGCTGCAGAGGCCCATCGTTCGGAATGTCCAGAGCACTGTGTATTCAGACACACTTGTATTCTTCCCAGCATTAAAGTCTGATATTAGTTCTGCAATAGTTTGCTGCCTGTCTTGTTTTACCAGTCTTCCCAGCCTACAAAATCTGTAATGAGGGGTGGCCACCCAACCCCTCGACCTTTGGATGTGGTTTCACCTTGGTTCCATCACTTGTTGAAGACACTTAGCACAGCACTCCACGAACACCCAACAAGTCATACAGGTTCCCAAATGCTCATACCGATCCTCCAGGCCATCACAATCTGCTTTCAGTCAAATTCTGATATATCGTGCGCTTTCCCCATTCTAAATATGGATGGCACGCTCTTTGATACTACATGCACCATGCTTGTCTGACTAGCAGTCATTCCTTGCCAGTTGATGCTGCTATCACCTGGACAGGTTTATATCGATAGTAGGCAGGTGGTCAAAATGTTCTGGCTGATCAGTGTATATTTAACATAGTCCAGAACCTAAAGGTTAATTGGATCCTCCCGAAGAATTTCAATTAAGGCAGTGTGTGAGAGGTAGAATGGCCAGTTTGATTACACTGGGACCTACAGCTTAATGTGGAATATGAGCCATAGAGTGATCTGGTCTCTCTCATAAGAATAAAACACAGCCCGTAAAAAGTCCTGGCCATGGCAGGATTCAACCCTGGGACCTTGAATTTAGTAGGCGAGTGCCTTATTCACTGAGCTTCCAGACAGCTCTTCAGATATTTGTATCAGGTGTATAATTAATTCTTATCTTTTTTCTTTTTCAACAACTAGGATGATTTTCTAGACTGCTTTGGTGATCCCGAAGTAACTGGCAAAGTAGGAAGTGACATTGAGGATGGAAAATGTTCTTGGCTAGCTGTGGTTGCTCTTCAACGAGCTACACAACAACAAAGAGCAACATTTGAGGTTAGATCTGTGTAATTGTTACATTTATTAATTTTTTTCTTTCTGATCGAGATTTGTTTGTTACTAACCATTCTTCTCTCATAATCTGGACACATTTCCATTTCAGGAATGTTATGCCTCAAAGGATCCCCAAAAGGTTGCAACAGTGAAGCAGCTGTACGAACAACTAGGCATACCATCTACATATGCTATTTATGAAGAGGAAAGTTACAACATCATCAGCACTCACATTCAGCAGTTATCTCGAGGAATGCCACATAAACTATTTTTCAAATTCATGGAAAAAATTTACAGACGAGATAGTTGAATCAGTATTATTTTGGCACTGTTGTGATACTAAATCCATGTTGTTGCACACAATGGTCATTAATACTGTTCATTATTACACTCCCAGTTTGGCAGTCCAGAGATGTAATCAAAAGTGGGGAGGTTTGTGAGAAAAATAATCCTTCGCATCTGTATTACATATTATAAAAGGCTGCCATTTATTTGTTTTAAAGCATTAAGAACAATAGATTTACAAAACTGTCTTCATCATGACATGTATTTTTTTTTTACTAATGTATAACATACAGGGATTATATTGGTAAATATCCTTTAAAAAAACTAACAACTGTATGGTAAAAAAAGAGACAAATAGAAATTGTTTGGAATGGTAAGAATAGTAAATAAAACCATACAAAGCACTCTTAATTGGGTGCAAATAATATTTAGCAGTGCTTGAAAAACTACAAAGGTATTAGACTGGATTCAGAGTGAATGCACTGATATATACTTAGGCTTGGATACTGCTTATGTGTGCAGATGAATGAGTGTTTTGTATACAACTAATTGCATTTGATTATAGAAAAATAATTTTATTTTCTATTAGAGTTGGAGTGCTTGCCATTTAAAAGACTGATCTAAAGTTTCTCTTATATAAAGTGTGGTTCAAAGAACTATTTTTATTTTATTTTTGTTATTATGCTTTCATATAAACAAAATTACTTAGATTTGGCACATAAGTTTAGGTGTGTTGAGGACTGTAATATTAAGAAAAACATGAATGAGTCTACAGATTTTCGATAACTCTGAGAAATCTGTTATATAATCATAGTCAAATTTCTTTATTGATGACTGAATTGCTATATTTAACATTGGCTAATAAAACTATGGTCTCTATGTATCTTTATGTCTTTTGTATTAAAAAGTTATAGTTTGAAAAGAGTATTTGTTTCACTGTGGTTACCTTCCCTCACACAACAAAAATAATTTGAGAACTTTGAACACAGTTCATTTAAACAAAATTATCAGTGATTTAAATGGTTATTTATTAAAAAAAAGTAATGACAAACAAATAAGTGGTGTAATGTTGCTTTTCATAGTAATCTCACCGTGTCTCTTTTTCTCTTACTCCCAAAATTTTCTTCAATTCTTTTACTAATTTCCAATGGTTTTACAGTTTCCTTCATAAGAAATATGATGATAATGTGTATTCCATTCATGGATATTGTATAGTTCTGCATACTGGCTGTTGAATAACTGAAGTATATGTTCTTGTACCTCAAGCAGGACCACCAACATTTTAATAACATTGATTTGATTTATATGGGAAGATGCTTCCCATGGAATTGTGTCATGCTATTAAGCAAGAACAACCACTATGGATACCTGTAGGTATTTGAATATTGTGCCTTTCTAAAAGAAATACTGATTTCAAATGTCATAAAAAGTATTACAATTAAAGTGTCTTAAAATATGTACTACAAGCAGAACGTTGATGACAGTGGAAATAAAAATAAAACAATATGGGATGCTGTCAAAAAGTCAATGGCAAAAAAGTAGTCAAATCGTTAAGGATATATTTATCAAGCCACAATTAGTAGCAACAGTATTTCAAATGCTGATATATCTAATATACATTTTTTTTTTAAATCTATTCTCGCCAATTTTACCGCCACGGTTTGGTGGATTACAGAATGATATTATTGAGTCAGGCTTACAAGAAAAATATGACACTTTGTACGCTTAGCTATTTCAGAAGAAGATAGAAAATTTTACTTAAAACAAATGCTCAAGTAGCTATAAAGGGATATACAGCAGCTTCCATGGTTTCCAGACCAAATGGCTTATCACACCCTGTGATGATCATATGTATATTATAGACTATTCTGTGATATGCAAGCATACTGATATGTGTATTCCTTGAGATTTGGTTACATTCATGCTTTTGTTTTGAAATGTTGTTGGTTGCTGGGAGCGAATTATTGAGCGATGTGGTCGAGTCCAATATGTGAAGTCTGATTAAAGAGTAACGGTCGTAGTTTCAACTGGTGTTGGTAAATATTATTAAATTATTAGCTGAGTGAATAATTAACAATTAATGACATGTGTATCTGTTCATAGTTAAATGATAGTTATAAAATAAGCTAAAGAAGAAAGAATGAATGTGTTTGAAGATAACAAAATTATTTTTCACACGAGATCACGTAAATCGTAGCACTAGGTTGGAACTACATAAGTGAACAAAAAATATTAACACATGGCGACTCGCAACAGTTTTGCTTTACAACCTACAAATACATGGGAGTAAACAAGCAAAACAATACCAAGGAACCTGAAAATATACAGATTGGAGAAGACTGAACTTTGAAGAATAGCAGACGCTGACAGCGACATAACATAGGAGAATTCCATTGCTGCCAATGTCAATGCGAGAACAAGCTAAGTCACTCAATCTTTCAAGACGCATACTTTGGAGGAATTCGCCGATAATTAATTTAATTTTTTTTCTTTAAAAAATTGTAACAAAGGTGAACCAAAGTATACGCTCTATAGTTTTCATCTAAACTTAGAATTTTTTATATATATATTTCCACATGGTACGGAGTTAAAATGTTTATGTTCGTTACTATTTCAAATATATTTAATCATCGATACAAGTGTATCAAGTTGGTACAGTTATGTATGTGGAAATACATATTAATCCTTGCAACTACTTAACCTAAAGAATATTAGGAAAAAAATGTTTTTTCATATATAATCATGAATACCAGTAACAGTGTGTCAGGTAATGCTACTAACAGCTTAGTTCTGGGGGCAGAATCTAATGTCATGTCAACACAAGCAACTGAAAATTTTGTCAATGCAAGTAGCACCCCAACACATATAACAGAATATTCACCCCCATTTTTAGGATTCTCACCTCTAAATGAAAATAATTTACAGTCTCTGGGTAACCCACTAAGCAGTGAACTTGAGCTGAAATCCCTTATATGAGAATTGTACTCGAAACTTGAATCACAATCTATGGAGTTAAAAGATCACCTTGGTCAACAGTCTTTCGAAATCAAATCACTAGGTGGTCAGAGAGGCCTGGTGCGCGCTTCTAAAGCCGCGTATACACTTGAGCATTTGCCCCGAATGAGCATGCGTTCGGCCCGTTTTGCTCAGATGTATACGGGGCGAGCAGAATGGGTCCGCATGCCTCAGCCCGATCCGAGGGTTGTCGGTACTTCAAAGTGAGGACGTGCTCGGTTCGTGCTCAGTGGGTACGCGCTTTGTGTATGCGGTCGAACCGTACAATATGAGCCGACTGCCCCCTCCAGTTTCAGTGAATCCTCTGCTGTAGACACACGTATCTCGTGCCTAATTTGTGTAAACTGTTATTTTGTTTTTATAAACATGGACATGTCTCAGGATATTTCTCTTGCCCTTATCGGGTGTTACCAAAAGTATCCCGTCCTGTGGAACCCCAAGGATAATTTTTATTATAATAATTTAAAAAAGGAAGATGCATGGAATTAAAATTTCTGATCTTATGCAAATTTCTAAAGATGAATGTCGCAAGAAAATTGAAAGCCTCAAGGGTTCCTACCGAAGGGAAAAGGCACGAATTAAAAAAACAAACACCACTGGAACGGCTAAGTTCTTGTTTAATTAATGATTATTTTTTTGCGTTAATGTAAGTTCACAGAATCAATTTTTAAAAGAAATAGTAACTTGAGAGGATATATCAATAAGTATTATTATTTTTTGGTTTGGGTTATTGAAACTATATTGAACAGTAAATATAAACAAATCAGCCGACCTTTTGAGCTCATTGCCATTTGTTTCAGGAACAGCTGAAGCGTACAAATCAAAATGGTTTGCATTTAATGCGATGGTATTTCTCGATGAAAAAACTAAGCCTCGTGAAACAGTAAGCGTAAGTTTTCAAATTTATCCTTAATTTGCGCTTCACAATTATTTAAGTTTATCTGAAATTGAAAAAAAAATCGTGTTTTATGTCATTTATTTAGTATATGGTAAATTATGCTTAATTAATTAGTACATTCGCAGTTATTCGTATGGTAATTGAGAATTACAAACTTTAATCAAATTAAAATTAGGCATATTTCTCTTTCCAGCTTAACCTTCCAGTTGAAGTAAAATATTTTGCCAAATGCTGTCTTACATTTTCTGCGCTCGCTTTACTTTTGCGTGGGATAGTTTTAATGGGTAGAAGTGAACCACCCTTGTGTGTAACATCATTTCTCCAATCTCCAGGCAGAATTTCTCCTTCTATTTCACTATCAAAACATGTGGAGGGGGTGCAGTAATTTTGTGAAGTAGCACTTTTTCTTAAAAAATTATGTAGAAAAACTGTCGCTAATACAACGATCTGCGCCTCAGGTTCCACTAGCAAAGGTTTCCATAAAACGCGGAAAACGCTTGATAATATCCCAAAAGCATTCTCCACTACTCTGCGCACTCTGCTTAATTTAAAAATTCTGTGTTGATCCCTTTGGATGAATCCCGGGGATTGGCTTCAATAAATTGTCATTTAAAGAGAAAGCTGAATCTGCCAAGAAAAAGTAAGGAAGAGTCATATTTAAATCTTCAAATATCGATGGCTTTGGAAGATTCAGGTCCCCTTTTTCAATTTTCTTATAAAAGTCACAATTTTTTAAAACACCACCGTCTGAAATTCTGCCTTGACAACCCACATCGACGTACAAAAAATTGTAGTCAGCATCCACCAAAGCAAGCACCACCGCTTTCTCGATTTCTTGTTCGAAGACTGCAACAAATACATGTAACAATAACTGGCGACGGTCAATTTCCGGTTAACCATTGCAGTGTACTCAGCACTTGCGCAAAACAGACTGGGTTCCCTGTTCGGGCCGCATGGGTTCGGAACACGATGGCCCACTGCTATGCAGGGGGGTGGCCGTGCGCCATCCCTCCTCTCAACCCGCATGCTCATTCGGGGCAAATGCTCAAGTGTATACGCGGCTTAATACGCACATCTGGTGCTCAGGTCTAACAGGGCCTCGTGTTTACACGTGCATTGTCGGTCTGCAGTATTGATGCGTCAGTACAAGTTCGTTGTTGGTTAGAATTTCTGGGTGACTTTATTTAACTTTATCCTGCTTTAATAAATAAAAATCTAAATCTTGAAAAATGTGGTCAGGAGATAATTTGGAAGGATTTATAGAACTTTATAAGAATTTTCTATGTTTGTGGAAGGTTAAATCAAATTACTACAAATTTTTTTTAAAAAAATCGTAAATATGATTAGTTAGTAGAATTTAGCAGGGTAAATGTATGTGAAAGTGAAAACAAAGATTTCGTCACTGAAAGGATTCAAGAAACTCGGCGGCCATTCGAAAAGAACTGAGAAAAATATATTAAAGCAATTTCAAATCTTGGAGGGACATGCCAGTTGCCCAAAAACTAAGAGTAGGAGGCAAACATTACTTTGCAGTTATGCTCTTCCTCATGATTGTGTCTTGTTTTGATATTTGTGGAGATACTAACTTTAACTTCACCTTTTTAGATAAAGGTGTAAGCTACAAAGGGAAATGATGAACAATTTACAAAAAACGTTGAAAGAATTTAAAGTTAAAATTTGTAGAGGGCAAATGTAGGTGGGTGCAGGAAAGGGGGAAGAAGGTGTGTAGGGAAATTGCCACAGGAACATGCGCTCCATCATGGGCGTATCCAGCGAGGGGCAGAGGGGGTCTGCTGCCTCCCCTAGAAGAAAAATTAAGTTGCCTTCAGTACGCTTCGACGAGTGAAGAACTAGTTCAGGAGCACTTTGGGAGAGAAAGATTGACAGGATTATGTCTGACGAGTGTGTATCGAAATTTCGTAAAAGAACACCATGAGATATTGACAAACAAAATTATTGAAATTTAAATTCCGAGATAATTAATGTTTACATAAAAAACTAACTGACTTACGATCTTAATTAACTACATAGTAGGTCCTTAGATTAAGTAGTTGGGTTACTACATATATTAATCAATGATAAAAATAGTTTTCTGAATAGGTTTGAGTTTGATTTTTTAATGTCATGTTTCAGTCCCCCACCCCACTTCCTCGAAACCAAAATGAGTTGCCCCCCCCCCGGTTCAAATCCTGCCCCCCTCTAGTTCTGATCCTGGATACGCCCTTGCGCTCATTACAATTTAATTAAATATAATTATTATTAAAATGTAGTTATATGTGGAATTGTCGTTTTGTAGACAATTTTTAAAATCATCTCGGTCATTTATTTTCCCGTTGCTCTCACGAAAGAGGCATGTGTCCATATAGATCTCTAGTTTCGTGCCATCTTTCTGCCAATATACACTTTGTTTATTTAATTCTTCCCGTAGCCTACCCAAAAAAAAAAAAAAAAAAAAAAAAAAAAAAAAAAAAAAAAAAAAAAAGCGGCTCATATTGCTCAGTTTATGTCAATTCTTTTGGAGGATATTTTAAATACACTTATAAACACAAGCACGACTAACAAAAACAATAACGGCCTGAAAAACGAATGTTGCAAGCTGGACCGTCTACAAAACTTTCCAACCTGGCGGAAAGTCCACGCACCACGAGATAACGGTCATTTTTAGCGCGTACGCTCCAACCCGCAGTCCTGGTCCGCGCGACTGGAATGTTTACCATTTTTCGACCTACGCTTCAGGAGCGACGGTCCAACCTCACGCTCCGGCGCGGCAGTCCGGAGAGCCGTTCCAAACCGCAACTTTGCCACATACGTGTAAACGGGCGTTGTCTTTGTAAAGGGAAGAGCACGGGACAACCAAGCCTGATTGAAGGACGTGTTGAGCGAGTGAGAAATTCTTTCGCGCGTGGGTCCAACAAATCTGTTGGGAAGGCAAGTCAAGGATTAGCAAATTCCAGTGACGTCAGTGTGGAGAGTTTTAAGGAAACACGTTTACGTCATTATCGTTTACAGCTGTCACTAGCTCTAAAGCATACAGACTACCATTTACTTGGTAACTTCGTAAACGAAATGTTACTGCATGGCGACGATTTTCTTCATCGTGTCATTTTCAATGGTGACTCGTCATTTCACTTAAGTGGAACATACATAATATGCGCATCTGGAGGTACGATAATCCTCACGAGGTGGTACAATTGAAACAAAACTCACCAAAATTGATTTTTTTTTTTTTGGGGGGGTGGGGCCTATCTCGGAAGAAAGTTTATGGGCCTTTCCTTTTTGGTCAAACAACTAACTGGTATTTCTTATCTTTCCTGCATGATGTTGAACCAGAGAACTTCATCTGGTAGCAAGATGGTGCGTCGCTTCACTGGTATAGCTCAGTAGTCAGTACGCGATTAGGTTATACGACGTCGTACCCACGGAGGAAGGAATATATGGAGACGAGATAACGCTAAATCCGTGAAACCTCGTGAAAAAAACTGCGCTTGCGCGGCGGACATCGTAGGAGTACCAAAACATTGGGCTGTTTGCACTGTGTCAACTGCTGAGAATATTTCATTTTCTAATATTCTAAAGTTTTCTATAATGCCAAGTTGTGCTGCATATGGTCGCACAAACAGACGAGATAGGAAAAAAACCTGGAATAGCGTTTCATAAGTAAGTCACATTGTAATTATCGTTCTTGAAGTATCTGCAACATTAGTGTCATTCGCTATAAATTTATTCATTGCTCTCAATAGGATCATACCATTCTCAAATTTTTGTTGGTGTAGTGTAGACAATTAGCATATGTTAACTATTTTGCACCTGAAAAGCTAGCCTTATTGTAGACAAGTGTTGGAAATTTAATTTAAGCGGGTCATGTTTACATCGCGACACAGTGAATATGGTATTCTGCATGCATTACTCACGTTTAAGTTTACACTGAAAGTGCACGATGAAATTAATTGTGATAATTTGTGCTGTGCGAACTACTAAACATGATGAAATAAACTTTCTTGTCCGAAATGTAGTTCGCGATGCATTTCTTGTGTTTAGATGTGTCTACATCGTTTGGTTTTGTAGCGACAATATTAATGGAAATGTTGGCAGGTTGAAATGCGTTGTATACCAGAAGAGAACAAACTATTTATTATTAGCTTTTAGCTACTGATTTATGAATGCACCGATTTTTCTAGAAAAATTATATATGCCACTAACAGTACAATATCTTCTAAGTAAGCTCAGAAACTATGAGGTTATATGAAGTATTAATTTTTTTTAAAGTTCTAAACATTGACTTATGCTATTTTTAAAATTTCAGATCTGACTTGTTTCTGTTTGTAAATATGTCTACAAGTATATTTCTAGATTTTGAAATCTTTCTTGTCAATTACTGAAATAGAATGTGAAAATATAACCTATTTCAACTAAAATTTAAGGATTGTAGAAATAAACAGTTTTTTATTCAAGTTAAAAAGAATTAACTGCTCATTAAATTAAGTCCGAATTCATCATCAAATATGGATATGGCGATAGTTTTCTTCTGGTCCAGGTCGCATTTCAACCTAACCACGTCAATTTTAAGGTACAATATCTCGAGAACTAAGCGAGGTATCAAAAAATGTTATTCTTTACTTTCAGTTTCTGTCATCGAATTACATGAGAATTCGTCATCAAATTGCGGCGCCACGGTTATCGTTGAATTCCCTCATAATCTAACCACATCACTTTTGAGACAGTATATCTCGCGAACTAAGCGAGATATCGAAAATTTTATTATTTATTTTAGATTTGTATCGTCGTGTTACATACAAAACTATCACCAAATTTGACTTTGAGGACACGTTTCTTCTGAATTTCAACCAGAAACTCCACTCTTTTGAGACAGTATATCTGGAGAACTAAGCACGATATCAAAAAATTTTATTCTTCATTTTTGATGTGTCACGTCGAGTTACATAATAATCCATCATCAAATTACGGTGCCACGGTTGTCTTATGATTCCCTTGAGGTTTTTGTGCCTATTTCCCGTGTTTCTCCTGTCAAGCAATATGGCGGCCTCCCCTCCCCACTTCTCTCCACCTGGTTTCACTCCAGTATGTGGCGAAGGTCCCTTGCGTCGTCTCCATATATTCCTTCCTCCATGGTCGTACCCAACCGCTGTATTGGTTAAGAGGACAGGGCTTGTTTCGCATGGCTACCACATTCACCCGATATGATGCCATGCGATTTTTATCCATGGGGTGTTCATAAAGGATCATGTCTATTGTTAGGACTATTCCTATTACAACAATTGCAATAGTCTACTTCTTCAAAACCTATAAGATAGCCTACAGATAGTGGTGTATTTCAAAGGATCAGCTAGTCATAATACAAACGACGACTGCGTTTTACCTTAAATTCAAGAAGAACTTCAGTTTCCTGTAGCTCAAAACATCAACGCAGAAATAGGAAAGGTTTGTTTCTAACTGCCGAAATAAATCAAAATTTTGTCTATAATAGTCTGACACATTTCAAACTGTCCTTTCTCTTCAAATAAGCCACCGACCGATATTTAAATCGAAAGATAAAATGTCAGAACATTACGCACACATCACATTTGAAATTTTCTATCGGTTACTTTTCTCAACTGTAAGGTCCGAAAAATATATTTGTTGTATATTACGTAAACGCTATCAAATCATTATTTATTAACATTAATTCCAGTTCTATATGTGTCCTCGAAACCGTGTCAGCCGATTACACAAATTGGCACAGTCATGCTTTTTTATTGTTTAAAAAAAAACCACCTCCTCACAAATCTATTTTCTGGTAGAGAAACCAAAACAAATTTAATATTAAAATAGCTTGGCTGAATTGTCTCTAAATACTTCAGAAGTTTCTATGGCCTTACACAACACATTAAACAGTCGCCGTCCCTTCAAAAACAAAACACTGAATTTAACCGATGGGTCTACAAATATAGTGAGTCCTTACTAAACGTTCTTAGAGACATACGACACTTACTGCATCTCTCGGCCAAATTCACTTACTCCCCATTTAAACATTGATCTAATCACAGCTTCCAAACTAGATAAACAATATTTGACTCCAGCTAAAGACTCTTCTACTCCTTGGAGCGGAACATACGCACTCGCTTACATTCGACGTTGGAAAGCCCTCCTCCGACGACGATGTGACACGCCTTACTGGGAAATCCTGTCCCAGGTTGTGGGGAAGTCTTTGCGCTGTAGCGTATCTTCTTGCAGTTTATGTTATTGGTTGTCATTATGAAGACGGTTTGGCTTTTTCTGGATTTGTTCTATCCGGCGATTTTGTTATTATCATTATATTTTTGTGCATAATTAGTGGTCCAGCAGTTTCTTTGACAACCTGAGAGTGTTGTCATATATTGGATCCCCACCTAGTGCGGTTATCAGGGGGTTGGTGGATTTTTTGTTATTGGCGTAAAATTGAGTTGCCAGCTGTTCAAAACTCTCGCGAAGCTTGGGTAGGCCACTTATTTGGTTCAGGACGTCTGTCCTCGTCTCACGCGGTAGATGATATGCCTGTCTTATGGCACTGTTCTGGACAACTTGCAGTTTCTGTAGATGGGAGACTGCAGTGTTTCCCCAGACGACTGCTGCGTACTCCAATATTGGCCTGACTACAGCAATATGAAGGCGGTTGCCCAGCAGCGGCCTCAGTTCTCCTGTCCATTTTTACGCCTAAGTAGGTGGCAGTATTTGTCCAGTTGATATCCTCGCCGAAGAGGGTCAGAGGAGTCACGTTTTGTGGGACCTTCTTCATAGTCAATACAATTGCTTATCTCTTAGGCGCATTAAAGGCTAGCCGCCATTTCGTTGCCCATTCTTGAATGTTGTCGCACGCTGTTGCAGTCGTCGTCGCAGATTGTTGATGTCCAGTCTCTTGGTATACATGGCCTTGTCATCAGCATACAGGGCTTTCTTAGCACCGAGGCTTGTGGGACGCCTGCAGCGATGTTCTTGATCGAGGAGGTGTTCCCGTCCATGACTACTTGAAAGGTCCGTCCCTCCAGGTAGCTCTTGAGTAGTCTCACATGAGAAAGAGATACACATCACACAAAAACTAATGGATTTTAATGAAACTGCATAGTGACATCTCATGCAACCAGTTAATATAAATGTTAATTGGTGGTATATCTTTCTATCCAGATTGGGAATATAGGTTCACAATGATACAGAGGCCAAAATTGTTATTTTTTAAAAAAATCTTTATGGCTCTGTATGCAAATCTAATGAATAATATGTAATTATTGTAGGCCATTTTTTTCACAGTTGCTTGTTAAACTAATAATTATTCTTTAATAAATACAATTGTTATTGGATATTATTTATTTCATGGGCGCGTTTCACCTCTGGTCGAGATATCTTCAGCGTACAATGTTTTCTGTAATATGTAATATTTTGAACATTATGATTTTTTTTACATATAACAAAATTATTCTTATGTATAGGAACCATAATGTGACTTATATTTACATATCGGTTTTAAATTATCAAGCAGGATGTCTTATTTGCATAGGTGTAATAAGGTAGGATTCATATTATAACTTACATTTACATTTCAGTTTTGAATTATCGAGCAGAACATCTTGTTTGCATAGGTGTAATAAGGTAGGATTCAATTATAACTTACATTTAAATTCCAGTTTTTTAGGTGTGGTTGTTGGTTGCCTGTGACCTCAACCAGCATGTTCGTTGCACTATTGCACATAATTACACAGTTTGTACAAAGTCGGGATATTATGAATCCACTGGAAGTCAACTTTGTAGGACAGTTTTTGGTGCATGACATTCTCAAACTTCAGTTTTCGTGTGCGAGATACTGCTGTATAGCTGTTTTTCAGGCGGTGCTCTGTCGGAAGTGGAAATGAATAATATCCAACAACAGTTGTTTTGGCGTAGTTATTAAAGAATAATTATTAGTCTAATGAATAAATTTCAATGAAACTATACTGTCATGTCTTATGTCACTGCTAACATACATGATACTTTCCATCCAGAATAGTTATTTAATGATTATACAGGACTCAACCAAACATTCTGCATTTTTCCCCCTTGTCTGTTGCAAAAACTAATTTGAATGAAAATGTACATAGTCATAGCTTGTGTCACCAGTTAACATACAGAATAGTAACAGTTCCGTACATTGTCATTTTTGGTCTGTCTCTCCGCGCATCTACCAAAAACTAATGAATATATTTTAACAAAACTTATGTCACCAATTAACATGTAGATTATTTTGTATCCAAATTAGTAATATATTTCTCAACAATGCAGAGGACAAAACCATAAATTTCGGAATCTGTGTGTTTGTGTACATTATGCAGAAACTGATTAACAAATTCCAGCAAAACAGCACACAGTAATAGCTTACATCAACAGTTAATGTACTACTACTTTTTATCCAGATTACTACCACAGATCAGATGATATATACGTCCAAAACTATAA
Source organism: Vandiemenella viatica (assembly GCA_031002005.1). Taxonomy (NCBI): domain Eukaryota; kingdom Metazoa; phylum Arthropoda; class Insecta; order Orthoptera; family Morabidae; genus Vandiemenella; species Vandiemenella viatica. Next base: position 117,833,031 of record JARYHS010009186.1, on the reverse strand, counting down.
TTTTATGTCTGTGAACAGATCAAGAGACAACCAAATGACAATCGTACTGACAAAACTACACATAATGACTACATACATTATATAGTCAAGCCTTCACGAACCTACTACGTTGTCGTAGCAGGGGGAGAGGTGACACTCCCACGTGGCGCGTCCCAGGTGGCGGATAGGGAGGTCCTCACCGGTTTACCGGCGGACTTGAGCGAAATAAAATAGCTCTCGCGGACCAAACACACCACGGTCAACGGCCTCAAAGGCGGAAGAGGAATAGGATTGTTCCCAACGGCAGAGGGGGCGGAAGAACCACATGTTCTGGAACTAACCCCTCCAGTCCTAAAAAACTGGGCTTCGGTCCAAAAAATTTGATTTTTAAGTACCATGAAGCGTGGCAGAAATCGACATATTACCCCAGGTGGTAGCCAATCCACTGCTGTCAGGGACAGTACAACCAGACTTTCGGATTCTGAGGCGTTTGGTATGACACGCGAACGGAGGGTATCGGAGACCTCTGGCCAACTTCGCCCTAAAACCAAAACTTTTTTTGGAACACTGAACATAAACACACTCTTGCGAGCAGGAAAATTACATGAACTACAGGAAACCCTAGACAAACAAAAAATTCTGATACTAGCACTTCAAGAAACAAGACTAACAGATGAAAATGCAATGGACTTTGGCAATTACAGACTCTTCAAAAGTAAGACTAACAAACGAATCCTGAAAAATACTCCACATTTAGGAGTAGCTTTTGCGATTAACAAAAACATACTGAACTCGGTAACGAATGTGAAATCCGTAAATAACAGACTAATGACGATCTCCATCAAATGTGCAAACAAAACATACACACTAATCAATGCGCACATGCCAATCAACAAGGATAATAAAACAGATCGTGGAAAGGTAGATCAATGCTGGGAAACACTAGAAGAAACGATATACAACATCCCACAAAGCCACATCAAAATCTTAGTAGGGGACTTTAACGCACAACTAGGAAGAGAAAGAAGATACAGAAAAACAATTGGAAAATACCCAGCTCAAAAATGGACCAACCAAAACGGGCAGAGATTAGTTGAAATCTGCAGTAGATTCAATCTAAAAATCATGTCAACAAATTTTAAAAAGAAACCATCAAAACAGATGACATGGCGAGCACCAAACTCACTCTTAGGCGAGTTCCAAATCGATCATGTAGCCATCTCATATCCAAACCACAGAGAAATTTTGAATGTCCAAGTTAGAAGGGGTGCAAACATAGATTCTGACCATTACTTGACAAGAATTAAATTAAAGTTGAGACCACAAAGGATCATCAAAAAGAAACCACCAATCCCAAAATTCGATGCAGGCAAAATTCAACCTTCATTTACAGAAGAACTGGACAGAAAGAAATCAGAAATTGGCAACAACTCAAAACCAAACTGATTGAAACAGCACAAAAACTAATCCCACAGCAAAAACGCAGAAAACACCCTTGGTGGAACGAGCAATGTGACCAAGCAATCAAAGGACGACATCAAATGTACATCAAATGGAACAACAGAAAAACAGATGACAACTACAAAGAATACCTGAAAAGTAGGAAGGAAACAGCAAAACTAATCAGACAAACCAAAAGGAAATATGAAAATGGGCAACTGCTTGAAATTGAGAAAGACTTCCAGAAAAACAACACACGCAATTTCTACAGAACTTTCAAAAGAAAACTCACAGGATATCAACCACAAAGCCTCTGCTTTAAGAAAGAGAACGGGCAACTGGCATTAAACAATAAGAAAACTGTACAGTGCTCGCAGAGTATTTTGAGAAACTCCTAAATTGTCCCGAACCAATACAACGTTTCGCACCACAAGAACCTAAAGAACAAAATCCAAATTCATTACCACCTGATGAAAATGAAATTGTTAGGCAAATCAAAAGACTAAAAACAACAAAGCAGCTGGTGAAGATGGAATCACTGCAGAGCTTCTAGAAGCAGCAGGATCAAAAACTAGTAAAAGAGATCACAAAAATTATCCAAGACATTTGGAAAACAGAAAAAATTCCAGAAGATTAGGAAAAATGCGTTAATCCACCCTTTACACAAAAAGGGAGACAGAGCAAGTGTTAATTATTATAGGGGATCTCACTGCAGTCAGTGCCATACAAAATTTTCTCCCAGTGTCTCCTCGATAGGGCTCAACAACAACTAGAACCAAGGATCGGAGAATATCAAGCAGGATTTAGACCAGGTAGATCTTGCGCAGAACAAATACTCAACCTAAAACTTATCCTCAAACATCAAAGAATTTGTAGCAACCGTTTAGTCTGCACATTTGTAGATTTTAAAAAAGCATATGACTCAGTTGATCGAGAGTCATTATTCCAAAATATTGAAAGAACAAGGCTTAGACCCCAAAACTCTTGCTTTAATACAACAAACACTAACAGAGACAAAGTAGAAATAAATTTTTTAGGGGAGATATCAGAACCCTTCATTATTAAAACAGGAGTAAGACAAGGAGACGGACTTTCTCCGTTACTGTTCAACTGCGTCCTGAAAAGTGTTACAGGAATGGCGGAAACAAAAATCAATCCTTGGAATTGACCAGCCAATTATATTAGGCAGAGGAAAATTGAAGATAGATTGCCTAGCATTTGCAGACGACTTAGCAATCTTAACGCGTGACATTGCAATAGCCCAAAAACAGATCGAACTGTTGAAAGAAGTAGCGGAGAAAGTGGGTCTACAGATTTCATTCGAGAAAACAGAATTTATGACCTGCAATAAAGAAACGCCAAAATACATGGAGACAAAATATGGAAAAATTAAACGCGTCTCATACTTCAAGTATCTCGGTGAAACAATCCAAGAGAACGGAACTGAAGCAAAAACTAATGAAATTAGATGCCAAAAGATGGAAACAGCTTATCGCCTAACACAAAATGTCTACAGCAAAAAATGCATCTCCAAGCACACAAAATTGAGACATTACAATACAGTTATTAAACCTGAATGTCTTTATGGATCAGAAACACTTATTTTTAACAGAAAAAAAAGATATAGAAAACATTGAGAAAAAAGAACGCAAAATTATAAGGAAAATTTTGGGCCCAAGACTCATAGGAGACCAGTACAGACTCAAAAGTAATCAGGAAATTCTACAATATGCAGACATTCACAGTGATATTAGAAAACGCCGACTAAAATTTTATGGACACATCAAAAGAATGAACCCTAACAGACTTACAAGACAAATTGTTTGAATTCTATGAAAACCTAAGTAAATCAATATCGGATACAATGAAATGGATTGGAGAAATCAAGAAAGACCTCAAATTAGCAGGAATTGTTCCAGAAGATTTCGAAAACAGAGACACATTTAAATCAAAAATTCACAAGTGGCAAGTTGACCGGGAGGAAAGATTAAAGAAAAGACCAGGGAACAACATGGTCAGATGAGAGGAAAGAAGCCCACAGCAAGCGTATGAAGGAAATATGGGCTCAAAGGAAAGCGAACAAACGCTTCTGAGTACTTTGCGTAGTCCTAATGGGCTTATCCGCAAATAATAATAATAGTCAAGCTTAGAAATACAAAAAAAAGGTCTACGAATATAATTTTTCCATAGTAGAAGCTATCCATTTAACATTTCCTGCACGATTTCTTGCAGTAGACACATTTATAATTGAACCTAAGGAAGTCCATTGTATGACGCGAGTGGGATTGCCCTACACCCAATTCATTTAATGATGAAAATTCACAATGTATACACACACACGTAGATTACTTGTATTTTTCCTCAAATCTTACTGATTTTATTCCTGATGTCCAATAATTACATAATTCATGTTTATTTATTTTGATTGCGATGGAGTCTAACGTTCCAGTGTCAATTCCTCATGTTATTTAATTACCCCTATATATGGAAAAAGGATAGCGAAATGAACCGCCATCTCTCATGTCACCAATAATTTCGATTCTTGTTTCACGGTCCGCGTTGTCAGAGTTCTCCAAAGCGGCAGCGGCTCCTCTGAACTCGGAAGGTGCGAGCTTGCCTACCAATGCAGGCTAGGCACAGAACAACCTCCTGGTCTCAGTTTGAAATAGTACCCAGTCGGCGCTTTTCCTTCCCTCTATCCGCTCGCTGCCTCCACGCCCGCTGTCTGCGTTGGGCCACCACATGCCAGAGGTGATGTTTGACTGCATAGATTCACTTTTTTATTATTACTTTTATAGTTTTTTTAATTATTCTGTTTTCTTATTTACTTTCTCAAATTTATGTTGTGAGCGTTTTAATGTATTATTCTGCACTTTAGCAACATTTTGCATGGCTCGTGTACTGGATCCAGTTCGCTGTCCCCCTCGCTCTGTCATCTGAGTTTGCACCCACCAAGTTCCTGACTAGCGGTCGTTCTGTGAGACCATGTCCTGCACCACCCTCCCTCCGCGATGTTCTCCTGTTGATGAAGGGCCAAGTCCCGAAATATTAATTGTTTTTCCTGTTCTTGTGATTTTTTGTGTGTTAACCCCACGAAACCGTCATCTAGGGTAAGTGGTGGTTCAATTCGCTAACCTTTTTATACATATAGGGGTAATTAGATGACATGCGAAATTGACACTGGAACGTTATCTTCATCGCAATTAAATAAATAAATAAACACCACTTACCTTAGATGATGGTTTCATGGGGTGAACACACAAAAATACACAAGAACAGGAAAAACAATGAATATTTCAGGACTTGGCCGTTCGTCAACAGGAGAACATTCACGGAGGGAGGATACGGTCTCACAGAATAACTATTAGTCAGGAACATGGTGGAGGCAAATTCAAACAGAGGACATAGAGAGGAGGACAGTGAACTGGATCTAGTACACGAACAATGCAAAATGTTGCAAAAAGTGAAGAATTATACGAGGCATGTTTTTTTAAAGTAAGTACCGTTTTTAAATGAAAAAAAGTCGTGCAAATAAATATCAATAATTTTATTTTTACATGAAAGCCTGTACCTTACTCTACTTTTCTACATAATTCCCTCCAATATTGAGGCACTTGTCATAACGTAGTATCAGTTTTTGAAAACCCTCCTCATTGAAGTCTGCCGCCTGACTTGTTAACCACTGCATCACAACTGTTTTGACTTCGTTATCGTCTTCAAGACGCTGACCGCCCAGGTGTTTCTTCAAGTGCAGGAACAGATGGTAGTCACTGGGCGCCAGATCAGGGCTGTACAGAGGATGGTCTAGAGTTTCCCATCGAAAAGAAGTAATGAGATCTTTGGTCTGATTAGCCACATGTGGACGGGCATTGTCATGCAGCAAAACGATGCCCTTGCTCAACTTGCCACGTCTTTTGTTCTGGATTGAAAGGCGCATATTGTTCAATGTCTCACAATAAGCTGCTGCATTGATTGTCTCATTACGAGGCAGAAATTCCACAAGCAATACTCCTTTTCTGTCCTAAAAAACTGTGCACATGATTTTCCTGGCAGAAATCGCTTGCTTGAACCTCACTTTTTTGGGTGAATCTAAATGCCGCCATTCCATGGACTGTTGCTTTGATTCAGGTCTGACGTAGGCCACCCATGTCTCATCGCCCGTAACAATTTGGGTTAAGAAATCATCACCATCGTTGTGGTGCCGCTCAAGGAAAGTCAATGCACTGCCTAAACGTTTGGTTTTTTGCACATCCGTTAACATTTTTGGTACCCAACGTGAGCACAATTTTCGGTAATTCAAGTTCTCGGTCACAATGCCATAAAAAACACTAGGAGAAACAGTAGGAAAGTCATCACACGAGGAGGAAATCGTAAAGCGTCTGTTTTCTCTCATCTTATTGTCCACTTTCTGCACCAAACTTTCATTAACGACCGAAGGACGCCCACTCCGTTGTTCATCATGCACATTTGTGCGGCCATCTTTAAATGCTCTCACCCACTTTCTCACAATTCCATCACTCATAATGTTTTGTCCGTAAACTGCACAGATCTCAAGATGAATATCGACTGGTTTTAGGCCTTTAGCACAAAGAAATCTTATAACAGCCCGTACTTCACAGTCGGCGGGACTCACGATTGTCGGATGCATCTTAAACACCCAGTGAACAACGTAAACAAGGAAGAATTAGACTGTAATGACGTCAGTGTGTAGGCAAAAGATGATGGTACCGAGTGCGCATGCGCGGAACGCCGACCGTAGCGCTGCAGCCACGGTGTGACAAAACGGTACTTACTTAAAAAATACGCCTCGTACATTAAAACGCTCGCAACATAAATTTGAGAAAGTAAAAGTAAATACGAAAAAATAACCGAAAAAAATTAACAGATATAAAAATAATAGTAAAAAGAGATAATCAATGCAGATAAACATCACCTCTGGTATGTGGTGGTTCAATATAGACAGTGGGCATGGAGAAAGGAACGATTAGAGGGAAGAAAAAGTACCGACTGGGTATTATCTCAAATTGAGACCAGAAGGTTGTCTTGTGCCTAGTTTGCATTGGTAGGCTAGCTCCCACCTTCTGAGTTCAGAGGAGCTGTTGTTGTTTGGGAGGACTCTGATAGCATGGACCGTGAAACAAGAATTAAAATTACTGGTGTCATGGGAGATGGCACGGATCACTACTGGATGTTTTGGATTCTGAGTGAAAACTGTCTGTCGGTGGCCATCCATTCTTACGGCTAATGGATTGCGAGTCAAACCTATATAGGAAGCCAAGCAGTGTTTGCAGGTCAGCTGGTATATTACATGCGTTGTTTCACAGGTGGTGTGTCCTATGATAGGAAACCTCTAGCCAGTGATAGGGTTGGTGACAGTGGTGGAGGCATGGTGTATGTCGCACATCTTGCAGCGGGGTCTATTGCATGGGAAAGATCCTTGGGGCTGTCTGATGGGGTGAGGAAGACTGTGTTTGTGGACTATGAGTTGGCTGAGGTAGGGAGGTCTGCTGAAACAAGTTCTGGGAGGACCAGGAAAGACTTTTGGACGAATGGATCTCATTTCTGTGTAGGTTAGTAGGAAATCATAACTCTGCTGAAGGATTCTGTTGATGGATTCAAGGCCAGGGAAATATTGTGTAACCAGGACTGGACTGAGGCTGGTTTCTGTGGGTTTGGAGTAGTCAATAGGTTGGCAGGTTGCATTGTGGCTCATGAAATTTGCTTGTGAACCAAAGCTGGGGGACAATTTCAGGATACCAATACTTGTGAGATGTTGTTTGAATATTCCATTAGGGATTTCTGATTGGAGCATACAGGTATACGACTGCCTCGAATGCCAAGACTGTAGGGGAGGGAACGTTTGGCGTCATATGGATGGCAACTGTGAGTTGGTGGGTTTGATGTGGACTGAGGAGGCCCACATCCAAAAATGTGGCCTGGGTGTGGGAGTAGGTCCATGTGAAATCCAGCGAGTTATTAAAGCTATTTAAATTGTCCAGAAAATTTAGAAGGGTGTTTTCTCCATGTGTCCAGATCATAAAAAATGTCATCTATGAACCTAAGCACAGAAGGGCTTTGAGGGGGACGTTCTCCAAAAACATCTGTTCCAGGTGGCCCATGTAAAGATTAGCATAAGAGGGGGCCATGCGAGTGTCCATGGCAAGGCTACAAGGTTTGGTGGTAGATATTGTTTCCGAGGGAGAAGTAGTTGTTTTTTAGTATCAGCTCAGCCAGCGTGGTGTGGGAAGATGTGCTGGGGCGGCTGTTTGGAGGGCGCTTATCCAGAAAATGTTCCATGGCACTAAGGCCATGGCAATGTGGAATGTGTGTGTACAGTGATGTGACATCAATGGTTACCAGGATGGAGTTGGAAGGAAGTGGTGTGGGCTTAATGGATAGACGAAACAGGAAGTGTTGTGTGTCCTTGTTGTAGGAGGGGAGCTGAGAGACTATAGATTGTAGGTACGGTCAACCAATGCAGAGATTAGTTCTGCAGGAGATCCATAAGCCGCAACAATGGGACATCCCAGATTGCTAGGCTTATGGATTTTGGGAAGGAGGTAAAGTGTAGGCGTACGTGGATTTTGAGAAGTAAGAAGAGAGATTAACTGTGGTGTGAGAGGGCCCATTGAACTGTACATATTCCTGTATTTTTTTGTTGACAGCTCGTGTGGGATTTTCAGCGAGGCGGCAGAAAGTGTTAGCATCTGATAATTGACGAAGGGCTTCAGCCACATAGTCACTACTGATTCATCACTACTGTGTTTGAGCCCTTGTCCGCAGGTATAATGATAAGGTCTGGGTTAGTCGAGAGATGTTTTCTGGCACGGGTTTCAACTGGGCTGAAGTTGCTGGTATTCATCAAAAGCTTCAGAAAACTGGGAGAAGCCAAACTGGTAGATGAGAATTCCTCAAAAAATTTTATGGAGTGGTTCGGGGGAAGACGAGGTGGGTCAAGAGTGGATAGTGGTTTGAATTTTTGAGACTGGGGTCCAGGTAGTCTTGAGGCCTAGATTCACTGACATGAGTGGCAAAGTGGTACTGCCAGTGGAGTGTCCGGCAGAATGAAAGAGTGTCATGTACAAGGTTATTGTGGTCAAATGTAGGTAAAGGAGAAAAGGTAAGGCCTTTGGAGAGTATGGAGAGTTGGGGTTCAGATAGTGATGAAGAGGACCGGATCACAACTGACAGTTTAGGTTTGGAAGCATGGCTGGAGTGCAGAGAGCGAGGTGTGGGTTACAAAGGAGGTGGTTGAGGTATGTTGAGCAGTTGGGCAATGGATGGTTTTGAGGAAATCAAGGGAGGTTGCAGTTTTGATAGGTGGATAAATGGCTGGCAAGAAAGAGACTGTCCCACTGCAAGATGGGACTTCACTAATATGGACTGCAGCCTGTGCTAATGGTTCTGGGCATGCCTACTACTAGAATTCACTGATTGTTGTAGAATCTGATATATAAGTGGGATTACTTGTGGGGTTGATAGCAGGAGTATTTTGTGAAGGAATTTGAAGTGTCTGGAATATTGGTTACCATGGGCGCCGGCAGGATTGCTTCTAGGGGGGTGCATGCAGCATTGGTGCCCCCCCTATCGGCCCCAAATTTCTGTGCTAGGCAACCTTTTTTTTTTTTTTTTTTTTAGCTCTACTACTGCCCAGACGGCGACCCGGGATGTTAGGGGGGTGCAAGTGCACTCCCTTGCACCCCCCTCCCGGCGCCCATGTTGGTTAGCTAGACTGGTGTACTCTTGCAGGACAAGGTGGGTGAGGGCCAAAGACTGTTTGTAGCGGAAGGCATGTAGGGCTGGGTGAATTTGTGGGTGGGCACCCAGATACTGGCAGTTTGATGGTGAGACCATTAGGAGGAATGTTAGAGAAGATAGATGATTTTAGGAAAAGGATATGAGACTGTAGTTTGGCTAACTGGAAGGCATAATATCTGTAGGAGGACAAGTATTTATCAATAGGTGTCCTGTAAGGGAATGTTGGTGGAGTATTTTTATTTTTTGGGAGGGGGGGGGAAGTTATTGAGAAGTATTAAGATTGATTTATGTCACTGACAATATGGTTAGAAAAGTATGCCTATGAAGTAGCGCAGTCTATGGATGGAAAGGGGGTGGGGGGGGGAAACTATGACTGCTATTATTTATGATATTTTCCTATGCAATTTTTTCTAGCGTCCTAGACTTGGAAGCTAACAACTCGCTTTAATACAAATTCCTAGCCTCTTTTGAATATTTTATCACCGTCTCATAAGTTTACCGCTCTCGCTTCCTCCGGCGCGCACTTCATCATCATCATATATACATTATTTCTATAAGGTATTTTTTGTAACAAGCCTGTATCTTGCTTCATGTTTAACCGCAATCAATGAATGAGATATCATTTTAAAGCTTGGTCACATGATATTTTAAGAAAGAAAGTTTTCGGAATTCGACCTTTAAAGGGCAAAAATTTCAATATGTCTAAAATGCTGATTTCTGTGTTACGAGTAATTTATCTCCCTGTATACCTATCTGAAATCGTTTAATGAAGTATCATTTTAAAGATTAAGATCTCCGCTTTAGTGACGTCATATACTTAGACAAAAAAATCGGAATTCGACCCTTAAAGGGCAAAAGTATCAATATTTTTCCGATTCGTTTTTGTGTCACGAGCCATTTATCTCACTTCATATCTAACCGATATACATAAATGAGGTAGCATATTAGAGTCTAAGGTCTCCGCCGTGGTAACATTATATTTTAAGAAAGTAATTTTTTGTAATTCGACCCTTAAAGGGCAAAAATGTTAATTTTTATAAAATACTTTTTTTGTGTCTCGAGCCATTTGTCTTCCTGGATATCCAACCAAAATCGATAAATCAAGTAACATTATAAGGAGTAATGTCTCAGCTTTGGTGACATGATATGTTAAAAAAGAAGTTTTTCGAATAAAAGTCTTAAAGGGAAAATGTATGAATGGTTCACCAACGCATTTTTGTATCACGAGCTATTTATCTCCCTTGATTTCTAACTGAAATAGATAAATGAGGTATCATATTAAAGACTAAGGTCTCCGCTGTGGTAAAATTAGATTTTAAGAAAGGAATTTTTCGTAATTCGATCCTTGAAGGGCCAAAGTGTCAATTTTTCTAAAATGCATTTTTGTGTCTCGAGCCATTTATCTCCATTGACATCTAACGAAAATCGATGAATGTAGTAGCATTATGAATAGTAATGTCTAAGCTTTGTGACATCATATTTTAACAAAGAAGTTTGTAATTCAACCCTTAAAGGGAAAAAGTGTAAATGGTTCTACAACGCATTTTTGTGTCACGTGCCATTTATCTCCATTAATATCTAACCGAAATAGATAAATGTGGTATCATTCTGATAATTATGGTTTCCGCTGATGTAACTATCACATTTTAAGAAATTTTTCTGAATTGAACTCTTAAACGGTATAAATATCAGTACTTCTAAAATACCCTTTTTTGTGTCTCGAGTCATTTATCTCCCTTGATAATTAAACAAAATTGATAAACAAGGTATTATTTTAAAGATTGAGGTCTTCGTAAGGTCTTAGGTTCCGTTAAACCACATTTTAAGAAAGAAATTGTTCAAAATTCTAAACTTAGAGGGCAAAAGTATTAATATTTCTACAACGCATTTTTCTGTCACGAGTAGACTTGCGCATAATAGTTCGCGAAGGGGAGCGCTCAGTTTAGATCGCAGCTCCCTCACGAACTAGTTCGCTCTTTTAGTTCGTTAGTTCGCGTCTCGAATTCAGAGAAACAGTTCGTTCGCTCGCCTTGCTACCGCTACTGCACGCGCTATTTTGTTTGTTAAGTCAGTTTTATTAGGACATAATCATTTTTTTTGTCGTTTCTAAATGGAATTTAATATGACCTTCTTAACAAAAGTTATTGCTTAATAATAGCCCTTTCAAATTATATTAGCATGAACAGTTGGCGCCGATAAACCAAAGTGCTCATTGTCCTTTACACAAATGGGTAAATTGAATAATTGTGCTGTTTTTACTATTTACTTTACATGCATTCGTAGAATATTAATTTTTTTAATGGATTTGTTTATTAGTTCATGGAAGAAACATTACTTATAAAAGGCGCTAATGATCCTGCCGTCGACGCGCCCTTAAACCACAACAACAACAACAACAACAACAACAACAACACAACATTACTTATAAAATATTATAAACGCATTTATTTTGATGAATTAAAATACTCGTTTATAAGTAATCGGCTTTTTTATATAAATAAAGTTTTGGAAATCATGGACAAAATATAATTCTACTATTGGCTACAACTTAAGTACTATATGACAGAAATAGTATTACCTATATTATTAAGAAAAATAACATTAATACTTCCAATGTGATATCTAATAATTAGACATATAAAAATAACAGTGACCCTTGAATGAGAAAGTGGTAACAATAACGAAAGTGCGTAAATTTCCAGTGAATTGGAAGTCATTGAGCTATTATTTTATTAGTGAAGGGGAGAATAATCCAACACACATTCACAATTTTTTGGCGACGAATGAAACTGATGAAGAGACAAAAGTTAAAATCTTTTTGAATTTCGCAAGTCATTTCTTTCATCACTTTCACAAAGCTGTTAACTAACAGACTGAGATAAGTATTATATTATGTCAGCTTTAAAATCAGCGCTAGAAAAATGTAAAAGATACTGTTTCTTTGGTTAAGAAAACAAGAAAAAGCCTTTAGAAACCAAATTCTCCACAGAAAGTGATAATATAAAAAAATAATGCTCTAGTATTCGTTGATAAATGTCTGGAGCATCTTAGTAAATAGTTAGATTTTAATGAAAGCAATTGGCTATACAAAATCCAAAAATTAAATTCAAATCACAGTGTTTCATTTGATGAGTGTGAGACTATATTAGAGGTTATAAATTTTCGAGAAAAAATGAATATCAAAGTGAACAAACTTTACTCTGAAATAACAATATTATACGAAATCCAGGTAAAAGTAAGAGAAGTATTTCATGAATAAAAAATTAGCTTTTTCTCGAAATTAATTTGACAACTGAAAGCGATAAAGCATATGACAATTTTACTGTAGACAAAAAAGAATTAAAGATGAAAGAAGTGCAAAAAATATAGCTTAAAAATTGAAATAGTAAAAACATACCTTTTATCATTTTCTACTCTTTCGTAAAATATTATATTTCTGAAGTGTAGCATATTTTTATAGGTTACTCTTTTAAAAAAATTCCTACCATCAACCGAAAAAATATTGGAAACCCTAGCGGCGAATGGTGCTAGTTCGCGAACGGTAGCGCTCAATTTAGTTCGCGAACGGTACCGCTCAGTTTAGTTCGCGAACGGTACCGCTCTAAATAGTTCGCGACCGGAAGCGCTCTGTTTAGTTCGCGACCGGGAGCGCTCTGTTTAGTTCGCGAACGGTACCGCTCTCTATAGCTCGCGACCGGGAGCGCTGTGTTTAGTTCGCGAACGGTACCGCACTCTTTAGTTCGCGACCGGGAGCGCTGTGTTTAGTTCGCGAACTAGGTCCTCCAAGACAGCTCGCTCGCTTGCTCGCTTTGCTAGCGCTACTGCACGCGCTCTCTTGTTTGTTATGGTAGTTGTGGTTATCGATGGTTGTCTTTTGATTGTTAATGGGATCAAAGTGTATTTTATTTTCACATTCCACGTTAAATTTCCGTTTGTGACTTCTGCAATAATTATTAATGTTGAACAATTTATTTTAATTTTATTTTTATATCTGTGTCTTCAGTGAAATGTGTCCACAAGGAACCGTGTTTCCTTTTAGATAATAAACTAAAACAAAAGTTGGTATTCGGGAAAGGATCGAACGAACTAACGAACTAACGAACTAAGGAGCGAGAGATCTGGGAACTAGTTCGTATAGTTCGCCTGTGGGAGCGCTCTTCCGAACTAGTTCGTTCGCGAACTTTACAAGACTAGTCACGAGCTATTTATTTCCCTTGATACCCAACCGAAATTAATAAATGAGGTATCGTTTTAAATATTAAATTACCGCTTTGGTCACATCATATTTTAAGAAAAAAGTTTCTCCAGATTCAACCCTTAAGGGGCAAAAATATCATCATTTCTAGATTTTTTTTTTTTTTTTTTTTTTTTTTTTTTTTTTTTTTTTTACCTCGTTTGATAACTAACCAAAATCGATAAATGAGGTACCATTTTAAAGACCAAGGTGTCCTCTTTGGTCACACCATGTTTTATAAAAGTTTTTTTTTGGTATTCTACCCTTAAAGGGCAAAAGTATCAATATTATTTCGCAGCGAGATTTTTTTTTATTACTAGCCATTTATCTTCTTCGATACCTAGCCGAAATAAATAAATATCATATCGTTTTAAAGATTAAGGTATCCAGTTAGGTAAAATCATAAATTAAGAAAGAATTTTTAGGAATTTGGTGCTTAAATTGGTAGCGCGCAAGAGAAACTTCAGAGCCAAGCCCTAGATTGCAGCAGCAGATATCACAAACATGTCAATAAACTTTTTTTTTATTCAATAAGTAGCTTTTCGGATTATTTTTTTCTGTTATGGAAACACTTTCGTTTTGCTATACAATTCCAATGTAAACATTTTATTCGCACAGCAACAAATACCACAGAGATGTTGATATGTTGTGTGCATTTTGTTCAGGTTGGTTGTATTCTGTTAAGGTCAGTGACAGTTTGTCGTAAATACAGAGTGTTTTAAATTTTAATAACTGTTTCGTAATATGTTGTAAGTATTTTCATGTGTACCTATTACACCAAAAAAAAAAATATTTACTACAAAAGTACGGTTCTACTCTTCATTATATTACAAGCATTCAACCTCACTATTCATCGCATTTTATTCGCGAAATTTTCGCACGGGTTGTCTAGTATATATTATTTCTATAAGGTGTTTTTTTGTCACAAGCCATTATCTCCCTTCATATTTAACCTAAATCAATGAATGAGGTGTCATTTTAAAGCTTATGGTCTCAAGAGTCATTTATCCCCATGGATACCTTTCTGAAATCGTTTAATGAAGTATTATTTTAAAGATTAAGATCTCCGCTATGGTGACATCATATATTAAGACAGGAATTTTTCGGATTTTGACCCTTAAAGGGAAAAAATAACAGTATTTTTGCAACCAGTTTTTGTGTCACGAGCCATTTATCTCTCTTCATATCTAACCGATATATAAGTGAGGTATCATATTAAAGACTAAAGTCTCCGCCGTCGTAACATTATATTTAAAGAAAGGAATTTTTCGTAATTAGACCCTTAAAGGGCAAAAAGTCAATATTTCCAAAATGTGTTTTTGTGTCTCGAGTCATTTATATCCCTGTATACGAAACCGAAATCGAGAAATGAGGTATTATTTTAGAAATTAAGGGCTCCGCTTTGCTCTAACCATATTTTAAAAAAGGAATTAAAGGGCAAAAGATTTAATATTTCTACAACGCGTTTTTGTGTCACAAGCCATTTATCTCCAATGATATCTAACCAATATAGATAAATGAGGTTTCATATTAAAGATTAAAGTCTCCGCCATGGTAACATTATATTTTAAGAAAGTAATTTTTTGTAATTCGACCCTGAAAGGGCAAACATGTCAATGTTTCTAAAATGTGTTTTTTGTGTCTCGAGCCATTTATCTCCCTGGATATCTAACTGAAGTCGATAAATTAAGTAGGTTTTTTAAGAGTAATGGTTCAGCATTGGTAACATTATATATTAAGATTTTTTTGTTTTTGGTTTTTAACCAATTTAACCTATAAGAGAGAAAAAAGCATCAATTGTTCTACAACGCATTTTGTGTCACGAGCCATTTATCTCCATTAATATCTAACAGAAATAGATAATTGAAGTATCATATTAAATATTAAGTTCTCCGCGGCCATGGTCACATTATATTTTAAGAAAGGAATTTTTCGTAATTAGACCCTTAAAGGGCATAAATGTTAATATTTTAAAATTGTGTTTTTTGTGTCTCGAGCCATGTATCTCCATTAACATATAACCGAAATAGATAAATGAGGTATCATTCTAAAGATTAAGCTCTCGGCTGTGGTCACATCATATTTAATAATGGATTTTAAAGGACCAAAATATCAGCATTTGTAAAATGCGGTTTTTGTGTCTCGAGACATTTATCTCTCTTGATAGTTAAACAAAATTGATAAATGAGGTATCATTTTAAAGATTGAGGTCTTCGTAAGGTTTTGTGATTCGTTATACCATATTTTAAAAAAGGAATTTTTCAAAATTCGACCCTTACAGGGAGAAAGTATTAATATTTCTACATCAAATTTTTTTGTCACGTGCAGTTTATCTCCTATGATACCTAACCAAAATCGATAAATAAGGTATCATTTTAAATATTAAAGTATCTGCTTTGGTCACATCTATTTTTAAGAAAAAACTTTCACCAAATTGAACCTGAAGGGGCAAAAATATTAAAATTTCTAAAACTTTTTTTAATACCTCACTTGATGCCTAAACGAAATCGATAAATGAGGTCAAGCAGCTGGAGAAGTTACGCAAGAGGAAATCCAAGTTACGCAAGAGGTATAATTTTATTTTAAAGAGCCAGGTGTCCGCTTTGGTCACACCATATTTATAATATAAAAGGAATTTGACACTTAAAGGGCAAAAGTATCAATATTATTCCTACGATGTGTGTTTTTTTTTTTTTACGGTAATTTATCTGTTTCGATACTTAACCTAAATTGATAAATGACATCATTTTGAAGAATAAGATCTCCAATTAGGTGAAATCATAAATAAGATACAATTTTTCGGAATTTGGTGCTTAAAGTGGTCGCCCCTCTGAGAAAGTTAAGAGCCATGTCGCCAGATTGCCGCAGCAGATATCATAAAGATGTCAATATAGTTTTTTTTATACAATAACTAACTTTCCGGATATTTTTGTCTGTTACAGAGACATTTTTGTTTTGCTATACAATACCAATGTAAACGTTTTATACTACAGAGAAGTTAATACGCTGTGTGCATTTTGTTCAGGTTGGTTTGAATTCTCTTAAGGTCAGTGACAGTTTGTCGTAGCTACAGTGTGTTTTAAATTTTAATAACTGTTTCTTAATGAGTCGTAAGCATTTCGATGCATACCTATTACACTAAACAAAAGTGCAATTTGCAATCAACTCAACTTTGTTTTTGAATACTATCATTCCATAAATTCAGGGGCGGATCCAGGAATTTGGTTTGGGAGGGGCTTGAGCGGACTTTAGTTTTGGGGGTGGTGGCTTGACTTGAGTGGATTTCGGTTGTGGAGGGCTTGCCTTCAGTGGATTTTGGATTTCAGGGGTCTTGAGTCGGGAAAAAGGTAGTATTTATAGCGTCCTCGGGGCTCGAATCCGTAGAGCTAAAAAAAAAAAAAAAAAAAAAAAAAAAAAAGTCTCCAAAATTTTAATGTCGGAGGTGGATCCAGATACTTTAGGGGGGGGGGCTTGAGCCCCCTCCCCTGCATCCATTGACTGAGCTACTTCATAGGCGTGATTTTCTAACCATATTGTCGGTGATGCAAATCGATCTTAACCCTTCACAACATCATTCCCCCCCCCCCCAAAAAAAGTCTTCTTAGCTCCTAATATTTCCTGCTTACTATACATATATAAAACATTCGGATAGGAGAAAAACTACTGTTTTACCATAGAAGAGGATTCCTGCGGCGTCGATACACGAAAAAAACACGTATACACAGAGTATAAAATTTTCTATGTTATGGCTCTTCTTTAGTAGTAGTGAGATGGCTTCATGTTGGAGGCTGGCAGCCAACTGAATAAGCCGGCAAGGGGGGAGGGAAACAACATGGCGGGGAGTGAGAGTAGATAAAAACCATGGAGGAAGGAAATATATGGAGGAGAAGTGACGTTAAATCTGTGATGCAGGCGCTAAACTATCACATGCGCAGTGGCGGCAGCGGCGATATTGAGATCCCAAACAAATGCGATGTTCACATTGTTTTAGATGCTGCGTTTATTTCATTTTGTAATGTGTGTAAGTGTTTTATAATGCCATCTTGTGTTGCATATAGTTGCACAAATAGGCAAGAGAGGAAAGAACCTGGACTATCATTTCATAAGCAAGTTGAATTCTAATTATCGTTGTTGAAGTGGGCGGTAGGTTTTAATTTAATTGCAATGGAGCACAGGCTCCGGTGGCAATTTCCCTACACACCCATCTTCCCCCTATCCTGCACCTACCTACATTTGCCCTCTACAAATTTCATCTTTAAATTCTTTCAAAGTTTTCGGTAAATTATTCATCATTTCTCTTGGTAACTCATTCCAATCCCTGACACCCTTACCTAAAAAAGAGAATCTTCCCACACCCTTGTGCCTGAAATCGAGTGCCAGCTTGTGGTCATGGTCTTCTTTTCCCTTCCATGCACTACTTTTCATACCTATTGCAATATCTTTCCATGCCTCATCGCCAGTATATGCCCTGTACACTCCCATGACCCTCCTCATCCTCCTCCTGTCTTGCAATGAATCCCATTCCAGCTCCTTTATCATATCCGTCACTGATTGCATTCTGCGATAATTTCCAGAAACAAATCTAGCAGCCCTTTTTTGCACCCTCTCCGACTCCTGTATTTGATATGTAAAATGAGAGTCCCATACTACACTACCATATTCGAGCAATGGTCTGACCAAAGTTTTGTAACCCAATTCCTTGACTTCTCTCGTACATCCCCTCATCACTGTCTCCAACAAGTGCAGAACTTTGAAACCTTTTCCTACCACCTGTCCAATGTGTCCTGCCCAGTTAAGTTTGTTATCAAAAGTAATTCCAAGATATTTACATTTCAAGTCTTCAGCAAGCAATTCTTTCCCCACCTTATATTCATAATTAACCTTTTGTTTTTTATTTGTGTATCTAATAAGCTGACTCTTCTTTGCATTTATCTTCATTCCTGTCCAGATCACCCTGTAACTGTTTACAATCCTCTATCGTTTTGATTCTTTTATACAGCAGGTTTTGCAAACTTATGCCTGTCTATAAATATTTAGTCATAACTCTCAATGGGATGACTTTGTTCACAAATTTTTGTTGGTGTAGTGTAGAAAATCAGCATACCTTTCTATTTTGCACATAATAGACTAGCATTACTTTTTAACGAGTGTTGAAAATGAGATGTAAAGGGGTGTGATTTACATCGCGATTCAGTTAATTTAGTATTGTGCTTTCTTTCGTCACGTTGCAGTTTATACTGACAGTGTATGATGGAATTAAATTATGCTTTGCAATCTAGGAACCTTGATGAACAAACGCTGTTGTTACCGCAAATACAGTTTGCGATTCAAATACGCGGGTGTGGGTATGTCTACATAGTTTGATTCTGTAGCGGCAATTAAATGGAGATTGTGGTTAGATGTAAATGCAGTCTGTACCAGAATGGTTTTGTTGTTCCATAAGGGTCAAAGAATTTATCTATTACTGTTAGTAATTTCATGAGAATCAAGTTAGTGACAAAACGTGTATCGTGATGGAAACTACTTCCACTTTCAGCTATTCCCAATTAAGCTTACGATGTATGGTAACAAAATAACTATTTTTATTCTAGTGTAGGCCTCATTTCAACCTAACGATAAGTGGTAGTAAAAAAAAACTGAAATATCCATTCTGCATGTCCACCATGTAATTCATTGGGGCTTTGGCAGAATTAATTTTTAGTCCAGGCCGCATATCAACCCAATCCCAGTATATCCCGAAAACTAAGCAAGATATCGAAAAAATTTATTCTTTATTTTCGATTTGTCTCGTCGTGTTACATAAGAATCAATCATTAAATTTGACTTTTGTGAAATTTTTCCTCTGCATTTCAACTCAAAACACCTCACTTTTGATACAGTATATATCGAGAACTAGGCGAAATATCGAAAATGTTTATTCTTTATTTTTTATCTGTCTCGTCTTTTTAAATAAGAATCCGGTATCAAATTTGACTTTGAGCAATTTTTTCTTCTGAATTTCAACCATAAACATTTCACGTTTCACGTTTGAGACAGAATATCTCGAAAATTAAGCATGATATCAAAAAATTTTATTCTTCATTTTTTATTTGTCTCATCGAGTTACATAATAATCCATCACCAGATTGCGACGTAACGTTTATCGGGTTTTATCTAACAGGCAATATCGCTGCCTCGCGACTGTTAACGTGTCGTCATCGTGACGTCACGGTCACGTACAGTGAATTTTTTGTGACCGAGCGTAGGAGATCACAATAATTTAAAGCTGTACAATATCAACATAAACTGATATGCTGAAGGTGGATCAGATGCAGGCGGCCGCAGATGTCCGATAACACATCAAAACTGAACATCTGGTTGTGTTATCGGATATCTGCGGTCGCTTACCAGCGGCCGCCTGCATCTGATCCACCTTCGGCAAATCAGTTTATGTTGATATTGTACAGCTTTAAATTATTGTGACTGTTCGTGAACGTGACGTCACGATGACGACATGTTACCAGTCGTGAGGCAGCGGTATTGCCTGTTAGATAAAACCCCATTTACCCTAGAGGTTTTTGTACATATACCCCGTGTCTGTATGTGTTCAGCTTAGCCCCCCACTCCTCCTCCGCCCGGCTTCACTTCAATGCGTGGTGAAGGCATGGAGGAAGGAATATATGGAGACGAGATTTCTAATATTCTAAAGTTTTCTATAATGCCAAGTTGTGCTGCATATGGTTGCACAAACAGACGAGATAGGAAAAAACCTGGAATAGCGTTTCAAAAGTAAGTCACATTGTAATTATCGTTCTTGAAGTATCTGTAAGGCAACTGCAACATTAGTGCCATTCGCTATAAATTTATTCATTGCTCTCAATAGGATCATATCATTCTCAAATTTTTGTTGGTGTAGTGTAGACAATTAGTATATGTTACTATTTTGCACCTGAAAAGCTAGCCTTATTGTAGACAAATGTTGGAAATTTAATTTAAGCGGGGCATGTTTACATCGCGACACAGTGAATATGGTATTCTGCAGGCATTACTCACGTTTAAGTTTACACTGAAAGTGCACGATGAAATTAATTGTGATAATTTGTGCTGTGCGAACTACTAAACATGATGAAATAAACTTTCTTGTCCGAAATGTAGTTCGTGATGCATTTCTTGTGTTTAGATGTGTCTACATAGTTTGGTTTTGTAGCGACAATATTAATGGAAATGTTGGCAGGTTGAAATGCGTTGTATACCAGAAGAGAACAAACTATTTATTATTAGCTTTTAGCTACTGATTTATGAATGCACCAATTTTTCTAGAAAAATTATATATGCCACTATCAGTACAATATCTTCTAAGTAAGCTCAGAAACTATGAGGTTATATGAAGTATTAATTTTTTTTAAAGTTCTAAACATTGACTTATGCTATTTTTAAAATTTCAGATCTGACTTGTTTCTGTTTGTAAATATGTCTACAAGTATATTTCTAGATTTTGAAATCTTTCTTGTCAATTACTGAAATAGAATGTGAAAATATAACCTATTTCAACATCAACTAAAATTTAAGGACTGTAGAAATAAACAGTTTGTTATTCAAGTTAAAAAGAATTACCTGCTCATTAAGTTACATCCGAATTCATCATCAAATATGGATATGGCGATAGTTTTTTTCTGGTCCAAGCCGCATTTCAACCTAACCACGTCAATTTTAAGGTACAATATCTCGAGAACTAAGCGAGATATCAAAAAAAATTTATTCTTTACTTCCAGTTTCTCTCATCGAGTTACATAAGAATTCGTCATCAAATTGCGGCGCCACAGTTATCGTTGAATCCCCTCATAACCTAACAACCTCACTTTTGAGACAGTATATCTCGCGAACTAAGCGAGATATCGAAAATTTTATTATCTATTTTAGATTTGTATCGTCGTTTTACATAAGAATCTATCACCAAATTTGACTTTGAGGACACGTGTCTTCTGAATTTCAACCAGAAACTCCACTCTTTTGAGACAGTATATCTCGAGAACTAAGCACGATATCAAAAAAATTTATTCTTCATCTTTGATGTGTCTCGTGGAGTTACATAATAATTCATCATCAAATTGCGGTGCCACGGTTGTCTTATGATTCCCTTGAGGTTTTTGTGCCAATTTCCCGTGTTTCTCCTGTTAAGCAATATGGCGGCCTCCCCTCCTAACTTCTCTCCACCCGGTTTCACTCCAGTATGTGACGAAGGTCCCTTGCGTCGTCTCCATATATTCCTTCCTCCATGGGTGAAGGTCGCTTGCGTCGTCTCCATACATTTCCTTCCTCCATGTAATAAACCTGTCCATACGGACCTGTCACAGAAACGCGTTAGTCAGTTGATATCATGGAGGAAGGAAATATATGGAGACGACGCAAGAGACCTTCACCACGCATTGATGTGAAGCAGGGTGGGGGGGGGGGGGGGGTTGCATGGCCGGAGTGGTTGGGGCTTGGCTGCTTCCATACAGACACGGGGAATATGTACAATAACCTCAAGGGGACTCTAGGATAAACGTGACCCCGCAATCTGGTGATGGATTATTATGCATCTCGATGAGGCAAATAAAAAATGAAGAATAAAATTTTTTGATAACCTGCTTACTTTTCGAGATATTCTGTCTCAAACGTGAAATGTGTTTGGTTGAAATTCAGAAGAAAAAATTGGTCAAAGTCAAATTTGATAACGGATCCTTATTTAAAAAGACGAGGCAGATAAAAAATAAAGAATAAATTTTTTCGATATTTCGCTTAGTTCTCGAGATATACTGTATCAAAAGTGAGGTGTCTTGAGTTGAAATGCAGAGGAAAAATTTCGTAAAAGTCAAATTTAATGATTGATTCTTATGTAACACGAAGAGACAAATCGAAAATAAAGAATAAAATTTTTCGATATCTTGCTTAGTTTTCGGGATATACTGGGATTGGGTTGATATGCGGCCTGGACTAAAAATTAATTCTGCCAAAGCCCCAATGAATAACATGGTGGACATGCAGAATGGATATTTCAGTTTTTTTTACTACCACTTATCGTTAGGTAGAAATGAGGCCTACACTAGAATAAAAATAGTTATTTTGTTACCATACATCGTAAGCTTAATTGGGAATAGCTGAAAGTGGAAGTAGTTTCCATCGCGATACACGTTTTGTCACTAACTTGATTCTCATGAAATTACTAACAGTAATAGATAAATTCTTTGACCCTTATGGAACAACAAAACCATTCTGGTACAGACTGCATTTAGACATAATCATAATCTCCATTAAATCGCCGCTACAGAATCAAACTATGTAGACATACCCACACATGCGTATTTGAATCACAAACTGTATTTGCGGAAAGAACATCGTTTGCTTCATCAAGTTTCCTAGATTGCATAGCATAATTTAACACATTTAATTTCATCATTCACTGTCCGTATAAACTGCAACGTGACGAAAGAAAGCACAATACTAAATTAAGTGAATTGCGATGTAAAACACACCCTTTTATATCTCATTTTCAACACTCGTTAAAAAGTAATGCTAGTCTATTATGTGCAAAATAGCACGATATGCTGATTTTCTACACTACACCAACAAAAATTTGAGAACAAAGTCATCCCATTGAGAGCTATGACTAAATATTTATAGACAGGCAGCGAAGTTTGCAATTCGTACCACCTACTTCAACAACGATAATTAGAATTCAACTTACTTCTGAAATGATATTCCAGGTTCTTTCCTCTCTTGCCTATTTGTGCAACCGTATGCAACACAAGATGGCATTATAAAACACTTATAAACATTACAAAATGAAATAATCACAGCATCTAACACATTGTGAATATCCCATTTGTTTGGAAGCGCTATATCTCCGCTCCCGCCACTGCGCATGCGCGAGAGTTTAGAGCCTGCTTCACAGATTAATGTCACTTCTCCTCCATATATTTCCTTCCTCCATGGTTGATATACGAGTGTGGTCTGAAAAGTTTCTGACCTCAGCGTGAAGATGGCAGCACTCGTAAATAAAAGCTAGTGAATTTCGTTGTTTATCTGTTGACAGTTTCTGACCAAAGTTTCAGCCATTTTGGAAGCGCACTTGTTATGTAACAGTCGTTTGAGTGAGTTGATGTGAGTGTTTTTGTGAAAATGGACAAAATCGAGCTGTCATTAAATATTTGTTTTTGAAAGGCAATATGCCTACGCAAATCAAATATGAGTAGGATCCTGTCTATGGGGACTCTTCACCATCACTTACCACAGTGAAATTTTGGGCAGCTGAATTTAAAAGTTGCCGTAAGAGCTTTGGAGACGATGAAGCTTCGGGACGTCAAAAAACTGGCAACTATCTACGAAAACATCGCCCAAGTTCACCAATTGGTGCTAGACGACCGCCGAATCAAAGAGAGAAAGATAGCAGAGGTTATGAACATTTCATAAGAACGTGTTTGTTACATATTAAATCAACATTTAGGTATGAGAAAGCTGTCCGCGCGTTTGCGCACATTAGACCAAAAACGTGTTCGAATGAACATTTCCAACGCTCTGTTGGCACAGTTTAGGCGCAATAAATCCGAGTTTTGGAGCCGATTAATTTCTGTAGATGAAACTTGGATACACCATTATACGCCCGAAACAAAAATACAGTCCAAACAGTGGACTGCAAAGGGGAAACCGGCTCCAAAAAAAGCAAAAACTGTTTTTTCGGCTGGGAAAGTGCTGGCAACTATTTTTTGGGATAGTCATGGAGTTATTTTAATCGATTACCTTCTAAAAGGAAATAACCATTACCGGAGCATACTACGCATCATTACTTGACAAGCTGTAGGCAGAACTTATGGAAAAGCGGCCAGATTTGCAAAAAAAAAAAGAAAATCCTGTTTCACCAAGACAACACACCGTCTCACACCTCAGCGGTTGCCATTACGAAAATTCATGATTTACGGTTTGAACTGCTTGACCATCCGCCTTACTCACCAGATCTAGCCCCAAGCGACTACTTTTTCTTCCCTCATCTAAAAATTGCGCTCTGAGGGCAGAGATTTTTGTCAAATGAAGAGGCAACCACCTTCGTGAACAATTATTTTGCAGAGAAAAACGCCGAGTACTATTTGGACGGGTTACAGAAATGGGAGCATCGCTGGGAGAAGTGTGTAGAGTTACAAGGAGACTATGTTGAAAAATAAAAAAAAAATCAGAAAAACTGTCTTGTATCTTTGTTAGGTCGGAAACTTTTCAGACCACCCTCGTATTAATTTTCTTTTATAATTGCAGTGTTACTCAATTACTTTCCGAATTTACAAATTTTAAATTCATTAAGCATTTTTTGGTATTTTGTTCATCACTTCACTTGGTAATTTGTTCTAATCCCCAACACCCTTACCAACATAAGAACATTTTCCCCACTCTCTTATGCATGAAACTGAGCACAAGCTTGTGGTCATGGTCGCCTTTCCCCTTCCATGCAGAAATTAATTCTTTGACCCATATTCCTCCAAGCCCCATCACAAACATATGCCCTGTACATTCCCAGCAATCTTTTCACCCTCCTCCTTTCCTCCAATGAGTCCCAATCCAGCTCCTTTATCATATCAGTTACTAACTGGGTCCTGCGATAATTTGCACAAACAAATCTAGCTGCTCTTCTTTGCACGCTCTCCAGCTCCTGTATTTGATAAGCAAAAAGTGGGTCCCAAACTACACCACCATATTCAACCAACAGTCTGACTAAAGTTTTGTAACCCAATTCCATAACTTCTTTGGTAAATAAAGGATTTTGTAACCTTTTCCTACCACCTGCCACATGTGCTCAGCCCAATTGAGTTTATCAAACATTATACCAAGATATTTACACTTCAAGCTTTCAACAAGCAATTCTGACCCCACCCTATAATCATAATTAACCTTTAGTCAGATGTTAGTAGATGGAGAGGAAAAAATTGGGGGTGGGGGGCAGAGTTGAAAGCCAAACAAACAATTTCAGCACAAAATATAATGGGAACTGTCTTTTGGAACAGGAAAAGGATTTTATGATGAGAAGTACAACAATCAACTCTGATGCATATTGTGCGACCCTGAGAAAACTCCAGCTTGCCCTACAAAACAAGCGGTGTGGCCTACTGTCTTCCAGTGTGATCTTGCTCCATGACAATGTAAGGTCTCGTTTCCAAATAAACACAAGGTCTAATCAGGTCTTTTGGATGGTAACAACTGCATCATCCACCCTACAGTCCAGACCGTGCACTAAGTGACTTTCACATCTTTTTACACCTATAGAAATTCTTTGGTGGTCAGTGGTTCAATAATGAAAGAGTGACAACTGCAGTCGTGGATTATTTTGCCTTCTTTATGGGTGTACGATTTCTTTTGACATCGAAATTCAAAAACATGAATGGTACGGTAAACGATCAAAGCTTCAATCACAAGTGCATTAATACATTAGCTGTATCACGATATAAACATCACCCTAGTTTTGACATTAAGAACAAAGAATTTTACCTTAAATTAAAATTTCACCATCTAGTTACATTTAGTGCAGTGCATCTTTGATGCAGTGGTTTGATTAATGTATTACATTTATTTTAACACACTATATTTCAGTAAACTGAACAAATAAACAACCAAAATAAAAATAAACTGTATTAACAGAATCCAAAGAGCAGTGTAGAAGTGTGATCTTTGGTGTTTCTTATGTCAAAAAATGTTAACCTAAATTTATTACTACTTATATTCATTTTTTTTTAATTCCATTTATTTTAATGTTCTACATTTCTGAGAACTGAAGAAATAAATAACCGAAGTAAAAAACAAACAATCTAAAGAGAAATAGAGCGATCCATTGTGAGTTTTTCTTGAAGAGTGCTCATCTAAAACAGTGATCTGTTACCCCTGTTCCATTTCGAAATCATTATTCCTTGCTCCGTTCTTCAGTCATGTAGAGTCCTAAGACATACCACTGATTGGAAGCTAAGCCATAAGATTTAAAACCCCATCCATATTGGTGTATGTTTTTGCATGATTCCCAGGCAAACTCTAAGCCATGCACAGCTCAGTTACAAATTTATAATAGAATAGATTTGTCAGTAGCGTGAAAAAAATTACTTCAATTAAATTTCCTTTATGGATAATGTGTAAATCAAGGCAACTTCTACCAGTTACATTAATTTATAGAGCCACTTGTATTTTCTTGTCAAGGGTGGAGATTTAGGGAACCTGCGATGACATCCCAGAAAACTTGTTAAAAGCACAATTTGTTTTTCAGCTTCATGGGCAGTACGTCATGCATATGGGAGATATTGGAAGTTGGAATAATTTGATGGTGATGTGCCGTCACCATCTTAGATTTGTGTGTTTTGTTTCTTCCTATAAAACATGCTATTGAAAAGACAATAAAAGAAGAAAACAATGGAGAGTGCTTCAGCAACATAACTAGCAACTAATCAATGAGGGTAAATAGGTTAGCACAAATGACTTCCTAAACCTGTCTCATCCACTCACTGCACATGCTAGTTCCCAAAGCTGCATCACCATCTCAAAATTAAAAAAAACCAAAGAGTTTCCTGAAGCTGCTACCGTAACTACACATGTTAGAAAATTGTTTTTCAATTAATCCTTTACTCTAGATAGCCCCATACCCTTAATCTTCTGTAATAGATATTCAAACAACATATCTAAAAAACCAATCAATTTTAAAGACGTCTGTTAAGTTTAGCCCACTCTCATTCTATGTTTGTAACTGACATGTTTACCTTCATCTTTGTTTGAATAAAATGTTAATAAATATAACTATTACACCTTTCATAATATGCCTTGCAAGATTAACATCTTAGGTTCTGAAACTAAAATAAAGGTTTTCACAAAATTTATAACTTTTTATTTACACAAATACTATCTACATCTAAATCAGCTCTAATCCATACATTTTTATAAATGGAATGCATTCTTTTAAATGCTACTGCAAAACGATTGTGTATTATTTAGGATATCTTGTAGGAATACTTTCTATGCGCAACCACTTTAAAAAGCCAGATAAATATATCATATGACTAATAATTACTGTACAAAACTGCATCCCTAAAAAATCTGTGAATACAACTGTAAAACAAACACCCTTCATTCTGTTACAAACAACAATACCAATTTATGAAGATTCAATAATTACATATATACATTACTCATTTTTTTTAAATACGTTTTCCTAATCTTCTCACCTCGATCTCGTATTATCCTTAACTCATGGGAACAAAGAAAACTGCATTTTTTGATTGCATTATTCTGACAGTGAAACATCTAGTTCATGTTTGGAGACCTGTACCATTATACCTTTAAAATAAATACTATTTAAATACATGATGAACCTTGCATTATATACACAGAATATATAAGTTATGTTACTGTCCGTTTATGTTGTCTGTCACATATGTTTTGCAAAATAAGAACAATATTCTACTAATCCATGTTATTTTTATAATACACATATACAGCAATGAAGACCAATAACTCTGGATCAGTGTTTTCAACATTAATATTTACAAACATTAAATTTGAAATTGGAACAATAATAATTGAGCTAATACTGAATATTTTATAATCTTAAAGTTTTTACCATCTTTTTAATACAGTTAATGACAAAATTCACAATAAATAATGGTGTTACTTAAAGTAATGGAAGAGCATACAAATATTTCGGTTTAGCAAATAAAATTTACACGAAAAGTTACTTTGAACTTAGACATTACATGCTTAGAGATGAACGGCTGTTGACATAGAATTGATGACCCGATATTAAGAGAGTAAAGACATAGAGGCAAGCTGCAATCCAACAGTTGTAGGCATTCTGAAACCACAAATTTTGATCATTAGTATCTTTGTTAGGATAATTTTTAAACAAATTCTAAAACATGTTCTGTTATAGCTAATTACTTTTAAATTGTTATATCTTCAAGTAGGCATATATATATATGTATATATATATATATATATATATATTGGCTCTCGAAAATGGCCCTCAAGATTTGGATGAAACTTCATATTTAGCTAACGTTTTGATTTTTAAATTTCTCTAAATGGGTGTCTTTCCTGCAAAAACGTGAATTTCCAAAAACGAACAATTTTTGAGTTTGGAATCTCGGATACGGCTGTAACGTCATCTTGTAGACATTTTAGGTATTAGAAGCCTACTAATAGTTAGGTTCTTTTTAGATTGAACAAGGAACTCATATCTTTACATGGATACTAACTGACCCATGCGAATATTTCGCACAATATCATGATCAATCACCGAATGATAATATAATAATGAAGAAATAAGTAAATGCAAGTATTTATTAATGAATGGTATTTTATTTTTAAGAGAAGTAATAAATATAAATTTCATTGTAAAAAAGTCATTAACATTAAATACTACATATTTAATTGTAAAACATTTCTGAAGTAAAAATTAAAAAAAAAATATTGGCTTTGTCAGAAGTCATTTTTTCAATCTGCTTTACTTTACATAACTTCTCTGAAAACAATATTAGACAGTTTAATGTGATCATCATTCATTTTATGATCAACACAAAAATAGATATTAATGATTCTACAAACTCATTAAAAAACCACATACGTGTATCCATACGAAAAAACAGGGTTTGAAAAATATAATCCTCTATAAACACTTCTCGGGTTTCAAGCCACGTCAAAAAACTGAGCAGTCTGACGGGGCTTGACAATGGAAGCAGTGCAAGCTTCCGAAACGTCGCCAGTAGGCTCAATTTCGACGCGGCTTGAAACCTGAGAAGTGTTTATAGAGCATTGCTGCCAAGAGTACATACATAGTTATCAAATATAATCCTGCCTTTTGAAGCATCTGACTTTGTGCTTTATTAATTTTCAAATTGTTTTCTTATCATTTAGAAATGCAGGGTTGGTGGTGTGACGTTAATCCGAGGTTAGAGCATAGTTTTATCGGAGTGAATTAATTAGCACTGATGATGTACTCGTCTAAGAGAATTACCACTAATCTTGCACTACTAATTAATTTCTGATTAGCATTAATATTTTTATTTAACATAATAATAGCACTTTTCTTTAAAAACAATTTATGAGGTGGTAAAGCAGACGATCACAGAA
Organism: Vandiemenella viatica; assembly: GCA_031002005.1. Classification (NCBI taxonomy): domain Eukaryota; kingdom Metazoa; phylum Arthropoda; class Insecta; order Orthoptera; family Morabidae; genus Vandiemenella; species Vandiemenella viatica. The sequence continues at coordinate 117,803,516 of JARYHS010009186.1, read as the reverse complement.
ATTTCTCTAGCTATTTGGATGAAATTTCATATATAGATAATGATCTGCTTTTCAAGTTTGTAATTAAAAATAAACAAATAAAATAAATTAATTCTTGGATTTGGTATCTCAGAAATGGCTTCTAACCTGATCTCGTAGGATTCAGGTACCAATAAGCCTATGATGTTACCTAAGCTTCTCTTTGCAGTAAACTGTGCACTAAAAACCTTTAACTTTCATCAAACTTGACTCAAAATCTTGTATATTGAACAGAATTCGAAAGATGCCGAGTGAAGATCGGCCACACAGGTACTTAATAGCCTATACAAAGGGACACAAGGAAAGTCGAGCTACAGCAGCCATTAGCAGCAGTCCAAGACATTTGTGTTTAATTTATAGTGTGCTAGTTAGCTTTTGTTTTTATCTTTGAATTTTCTGTGTAGGTAGTGAATCAGTAGTCAAGCTACAGCAGCCGTGAGCAGCAGTCTCCGATTTTTGTCTTTTGATATATTGTTCCGTCTTTTGCTGTTTCAGGGGACATGGCTTGTGCAATGTGTTCCAGTAGACGTCTGGCTCTCAAGGAGATTCTTGCTACTATGGTTCCTCTTCAAGCACAGGTATGGAGCATCCTAGATGAGGAGCGGCAGTGCGCTGAAGAAATTCTGCAGCCAACCTTAGCAGAACTGGCAAGTCTTGATTTTCAAGAACCTGTTGCAGTAACTGTTTGGCAACGTGTGGATCAGGGAAAGGTGTCGAAATTCCCAATTAGCCGATGGGAAAATGATATCGTGCCATTATGGAATTCGTTTTTCATGTTGCAGCAGGCTGAAGATTCAAATGTGGATGGCCCAGAAGCGCAGCACTGAAGATTTGTTCGCAGACCCCGAACGATGCCAGGAAAAGGTTTACTGGTCATTGGCAGCTCCAACGTCTGACGTTTGGAGAAACTGCTTCGAGAACTAGCCATGAAGAACGGTGCAGACCCCCATACTAACGTGCATTCTGTTTCTCTTCCAGGAGCAACCATACCACGTGTCATGGAGATCATTCCAAAAGTAATCAGAGAATCGAACTGCCGTCAGCTAAGAGTAGCTGCTCACATCAGTACTAATTACTTGGGTCATGGTTCTGTTGCAGATATAGTGAAATCTATGGACAAATTGGGCAAGAAGGTGTATGAAGCCACGTGGGATAATTCGGTATCGTTACAGTTATCCATTTATAGCATCGTGCTGCGCATAGATTGTGGGGAGGCCGTATGGTTGAAGATTTTTAATTTGAATTGTAGTTTTCAGGAGCTGTGTCGCAGAAACAACTGGGGCTTCGTTGACCTTCGACCGATGATAGCTGCCAGCTGGGACGCATTTGACAGGTCGGGCATCCACTACACACTGAGAATGGCCACCATTGTGGCTGCTAAAATATGGAACAGTCTTGATGTGAATTATCTTTTAGGAACACCGTGAGGCCCGAGGATCCTTCAGTTCATCGAAGAGGAGGTGCCGATAACTTAGATCTTGGTTCTGGTAGTGATGGTGCGAATAAATTGAATGTTGCAGCCCCAAATAATTCACCTATTTCCCATCAGAATCTGAATTTAGACTCCACAAATAATACAAAGCAGCTAAGGGTAATGGTCCTAAATTGTCGGAGTATTAGAGGGAAAGGAGCAGATTTCCATGTCGCAGTTGCGACTAATGATGTCGATATAATACTAGGAACCGAGAGCTGGTTGACTCCAGAGGTAGAATCTAGTGAAGTATTTGGCCCTCATTTTAATATTTTTTGGAAAGACAGAGCTGTCTCAATGGGTGGGCTGTTAAAAAAACTGTTAATTGCCCTGTCGTAACTGAAACTGAAAATTTTGCGTGTTGTTATGGGTCAAGTTAAAAATTGGTAAAAATATAAAGTACATAATCGGGTCAATTTATCGACCTCTGGATTCTTAATTGGCTAACGTGGAATAATTCAGAGAGTCACTTAATAAAATTTATAAAAAATTTCAGCAACATATAATGATCATGGGTGGTGATTTTAACCTACCATCGGTTAATTGGGATACCTGCGCTTTCAGGTTGGGCGGAAGAGAGAGGTTAATAACTGAAACATTCCTAGAATTATTTGCAGAAAGATCTCTTGAACAGATGGTTGAAAAGCCAACATGGTGCAACAAAGATTCCTCGTCCATTTTGGATATTTTTCTTATTAGCAATCCTGATATTATAGATACAGTTTGTGTAGAAGACTGTATAAGTGATCACAAGGCAGTTGTGGTAACTTTAAAATTTAGTATGAATTTGAAGCATGACAAAGACAAAGTTGTATATTGCTTTGATACGGCAAACGATGTGGGTATGGTTGATCACATGGCGAAAAATTTTGTAATGTAAACGCTAAATACAAATGTTGAGGAACTTTGTTTTAATTTAAAAGAAATAATATGGAACAGTTTAAACAAATTTGTTCCTAAGAAGTTTATTAAGGTTAGTAAGAACCTTCCGTGGTTCAATAGGCGAGAGAAGCCATTGCTCACGAAGGAAAGGCATTTACATGCCATGGTAAAGAAATCGCACTAAATTAGTCCAGTTATGAGTGGAAGTGCGTAAGGCAATGCGTGAAGCATTTAAAGAATTGCAAGCGAGGAATTTATCCGAAGATCTGATTACTGATCCAAAAAAGTTCTGGTCATATGTCAAATAGGTTATGCCCTCACTGATTAAGGAAAATGGGGAATTATCCGAAACTAGCGTAGAGAAAGCAGAAATCTTGAATAATATATTTAAAAAGCTTTCACGACAGAAAACTAGGAGGAGATTCAGATATTTAACAATCGTACCAACAAAATTATGAATAATCTTGTTCTTGATTTCGATGGGAATAACTTAACTGCTTATGAATGTAAAAACCAATAAGGGTCCGGACCAGATGGTATTCCTACAAGATTCTACTCCAGGTATGCAAAGGAAATTGAACCGTATTTGATGAAATTATATACCGCTTTCTTGGATCAAGGAAAAATACCAGCCGAATGGAAGACCGCCATCATAAGTCCAGTGTTTTAAAAATGGGAATGTTAATGATCCTCAAAATTATAGGCCGATCTTGTTAACATCAATATTTTGTAGGATTTTAGAACACATCATCTATTCAAATGTCTTGCAGTTTTTGGATGAAGGTGAGCCTTTAAACCCAAATCAACATGGATTCAGGAAAGGCCCGATACTGCGAAACACAACTTGCACTTTTAATTCACGACTTGTGCCGTATTATAGATGGGAAATCCCAGGGTGATATAATTCTATGAGATTTTAAAAAAGCTTTCGACACTGTGCCTCACACTAGGTTACTTAGGAAACTTCGTGGTTATGGCATATCTAGACAAATATGCGACTTTCTGAAGGGCAGAACCACAGTGTGTAGTTCTCGACGGTGAGCGTTCATCACTTATGAAGTGAGGTCCGGGGTTCCCCAGGGAAGCGTGATAGGGCCTCTGTTGTTTCTCATATACATTAATGATTTGTGTGACATAATAAGGGGGATGAAAAGATTATTTGCCGATGATGCTTTATTATGTAAATCAAAACCCAGGAGACTGCGCTTTGTTACAAGACGATATTACGAAAATAATTGCGTGGTGTAAAGATTGGCAGTTGGAGTTAAACGCTAAAAAGTGCCAAGTCATGTGTAAGTAAAAAGGTGACACCATTTAGCTCTGAATATACAATTAATGGTACTGTCCTTAGAACGGTAGATTCCGCTAAATACTAGGGGTAACAATTCGTAATAATTTGTCGTGGAATGAGCATATGAGAATGTAATGGGAAAGCAAATCGTATGCTCGATTTCTAGGTCGTAATTTAAAACAATGCACTCCGGAAGTTAAATCGATTGCATATAAGTCACTAGTGATCCTCACTTAGAATCAAAAGGGGTTAATGGAGGCATTAGAGAATGTCCAAAGAAGAGCCGCCCGATTCGTGACAGGTATATATAGTTGGAGGGAAAGCGTAAGTGCGATGTTGAAGGAGTTAGGTTGGGAAGACCTGGACACCGAAGGCGTTGCTCTCGACGGAAGCTAATTGAAAAATTCGACTGACATATTTCGGAATGACAGCAAAAAATATTGCTACCAGCAACATTCATATCTCGAATGACCGTGAAAATAAGATAAGAGAAATCAGGATCAGAACCGATTTACTGGGCGAGTAAACTTAAAATCCGACAGGCGTAGCTTTCGATAAAGCTCTCCGGCCATCCTGATCTGGGTTTTCCATGGTTTTCCCAGATCACTCCCCGCGAATGCTGGGATGGTTCCACACAATAGGCCACGGGTGCCTCCTGCCATATCCTGTATATCCCTTCCAAACTATTACCCTTTTGGATAGGTGCAATGCACCCTCCGCCACACACTCTTAGTGAACCGCGGAGTAATAGTAATAGTAATAGAAAAACGAACAACTTTTCACTCACCAGCAACAGCAGGACAGTGCAGAAACAGAATAATATGAATATGGAACAAGCACTGATATTTTTATATTCAGAAATTCAATGAGTTTTCTGTTTCTGCTAAGGTCATTAGAGGCGAGATGGGACTGGGGACAAGGAACGGGAAGGAATTCGGCCATGGCTTTTTTGAAGGAAGCATCCTGGCATTCGCCGGGAGTGATTTGGGCAAACCATGAAAAACCCAAATCTGGATGCCTGGACAGGGATTCAGACATGCGTCCTCCCGAATGCGAGGCCAGAACGTTAACCATTCACCCACCATGCTGAGTCTAACACCATCTCTGATGTATTTGCCACCTCACTGAAAACATTTTTTTTTACCATTCATAAACTCATGGTGTGACATAGAATAGTCACCGAAGGCCTTCATTAACATTTTGTTGCACTAAATTCAGTTTTTAACAAAAAAATTCACACAAAATCTCTAATCCGACATTTTGACACACAATAAAAATAACACACTTAACATACATCTTGCTCTTTGCATGCCAAACACAAACTAAACATCATATATAATCATAAATTAACAAGCATGTTACTGCTAGTGCTGGCAACACATACAAAGAAGATTCAACTCTATAACCAAGATACAGCCAGTGCATTTCAAAATTGCTGCTACTTTTTAGTCACACCTCCTATATGTTGTTGTTGTGTTGTTGATGGTGTTTTAGGGGGCGTCGACGTCTAGGTCATTAGCGCCCTAGCTTAAACACGGAATGACAATGTGGGATAAAAATTGGTACCGTCTGCATGGCCGACTGTAAGGGGGTCGGCCATACAGACAGCATAGTAAAATACGAGAGCACTGGCTAAAATACTGCCCACATGGCTGACTGTAAAGAGGTCGGCCATGCAGACAGCAGATTTAAGTAAAACGCGAAAACAGTAACTGTAAAAAGACCATTAATTTAAAAACTAATAACACTGGCTGGTTGGCTGTAAAAGGGCCAACCAGCTTACACAAACAATAAACAGACGTTCTGGATGGCTGTATAGGGGCCACCCAGAAGTAAAATGTCGATCTTAAGAAGCAAAAATAATTAAAACAGAACAAGTCAGTGCATGGATTGGTGGTTGTAGACAGAACACCAAACCATTCTAGAAACTAGGCCGACCTCCCCAGAATTTTTGGGCAAGACCGGCCAAGCAACAAAACTTTAAAACCTTAGCCACATTGTCACTATCATTGTTTAAAATAAGTGACAGATCGTTGGCTAAGCCAACGTCTGCCCTTAAGTCTAAAAATAAAATACACTCACTTAAAATGTGGCGTACCGTCAAAGGTACGCCACAAGCATCACATTCCGGTGGGTCCTCCCGGCGGAGAAGAAAGCTGTGCGTGAGAGGACAGTGCCCTATACGGAGGCGAGTAAGGAGAACCTCATCCCTCCTCGCCCGCTGGAAGGAGCTGCTCCACGGCTGAACTGTCGGTTTGACCAGCCGGAGCTTATTATGCTCGACTTCCAGCCACTGCCTCTGCCAACACATCAAAAAAATCTCTTCCGCCGAGGCAAGGTCTGACTTTGGGACCGGCAAAGTCGTTCTGACCTTGTCGCAGGCTAACCGGCAGCTTCATCGGCTACCTCGTTCCCCCTGATTCCCACATGGCCAGGTACCCAGCAGAATAAAACCTCCTTTCCGTGAGACTGCAGGAAAGGAGGGTGTCCTGGATATCCTGGACTAGACGTCTGCTGGGTACATATTTCCTAAAGCCTGAATACAGCTGAGGGAATCACAGCATATGATGAACCTCTTATCACGGACTACTTTCATATGCTGGAGCGACTTTAACACAGCGTAACACTCGGCGGTGTAAACGCTGCATCTACCATCTAGTTTGTATGTGTAAGTCGCTCGAGGGAACACTACAGAGCATCCTACTCTATTAGCCTGCTTAGACCCATCCGTATATACCGGGGTGAATGTGTGATACTGATTTAGGATATCGGTAAAAACACTAATAAAAACATTATTATCGGTAAACAATTTGTATACCGACAAAGATTTAAATTATTCTGGGCCTCGTTAAAAGCCAGGGAGGAGTTTACTCCTCCCTGGTGATAAAAAGCGCAGCACACAACCATATTCTTTCTAAAATAGCCTTTGTACGGTGGCTGAACGGTTTGGTCGCTCTACAGCGATTGGCATATAGCCGTTCAAAGTTCGGTCGCATCACTACGTCGTGCACGGACTACCAGGAGTTGTGGCAATATGTACATAGTGTCGCACCATGAGGAGATGCCGCCGGGTGGAAAGCGGCGGCTCGCCAGACTCAGCACAATGCTGGGTATGGGCTGGTGCGGTAGCACCCGTGGCGAGCCGGATTCCTGCATGGTGGACACTATCCAGTATCCGTAGATAACTGTCCCGTGCCGAACCGTAGACAATGCAACCGTACTCCAACCGCGACCGTACAAAGGCTCGTAAAACTGTAGCAGGCAGGAGCGGTCAGCGCCCCATGACCTGCCACAAAGACATTTTAAAATATTCAGAACTTTCAAGGCCCTGGCTTTCACATCTTTAAGATGAGGCAGCCAGCTGAGCCTTGTGTCTAGGATAAGGCCCAGAAACCGAACAGTATCAGTAAAAGTTAAAACGGTGTTCCTCAAGGTAAGGTGGGGCTCTGGTAAAAGACTTCTATTACGAGTAAAAAGTACACACCGGGTTTTCTCAGCGAGAAACGAAAACCGGTGTGTACTGACCATTCATCCAGCCTGTTCAACGCGAGCTGCAACTGCCGCTCAGCGCTTCTCAGGCTGGAAGATGCAATAAAAATTAAAAAGTCATCCACATATAAGGAGTACCGTATGGGACTCCTTATTGTGGCTGCAATACTATTAATTGCAATTGCAAACAGTGTAACACTTAAAACTGACCCCTGAGGGACACCGTTTTCCTGGATAAAAAGATCTGACACTTCGCTACCAACTCGGTACCGGAAGCAACGTCGTGATAAAAAAGATTTTAAAAAGCGGGGCAGTTTTCCCCTAAAACCCCATTCATGTAGTTGTTTTAAAATAATGTGTCGCCAGGTAGTATCGTATGCTTTCTCGATATCGAAAAACACACCTACTATGTTGGCTGCGGATGAAGGCGTCTTGGATTGCAGCTTCCAGTAGGATCAGGTTGTCCAAGGTGGAACGGGACTTCCTGAATCCACACTGAAAGCGGCTGAAGATTTTGGGATTCCAGACGCCAGACGAGGCGGCGATTTACCATCCTCTCTAGCGTCTTACCCACGCAGCTTGTAAGGGCGATGCTACGATAACTACCTGGCAATAATTTATCCTTTCCAGGTTTTAAAATTGGGATAAGCGTTGCTTCTTTCCACGAGTCGGGGAAGTGTCCTTCGGTCCAAATCTGATTAAAAATATCTAAAAGGTACTCCTTAGCATCTGTACTAAGATGCCTCAGCATCTGGTACTGGATCATATCAGGCCCTGGAGCGGTGTCATTGGCGCTGTTTAATGCCGACTCCAGCTCCCAAGATGTAAATGGGCAGTTGTAGGCCTCTGTATTCGACGAATCGAAGCACAGCCCGCCTCTCGGCAGCGACTCTTTGTCGCTGAAACCGAGGGTCAAAGTTGGCGGACGAAGTGACGGAGGCGAAGTTCTCCGCCATCAGCTGGGCTATGCTTCGTTCGTCGGTAACTACACGTCCTTGATCCAGTAATCCAGATACTGGTGGGCGGGAGTACCTTCCGGATATACGGCGAATGGACTCCCATACTTTGGATGATGATGTGGAACGATTGATTGTGCTCACAAAGGTCTGCCATGACCTTTCTTGCTCTCCTTAATAACACGACGTGCCTTTGCTCTTGCAATACGGAACGCTGCCAGGTTGTCGGAAGTTGGCTGCAACCTAAATCGACGCAGCGCCCGTCTACGACCCTGAATGGCGGAACGACATTCGTCGTTCCACCAGGGGACGGGCGTCCTTCGCAGCGTTCCGGAGCTTTTAAAACGTCAGCTGCCTGGTGAATCACTTCGGTAAAGTGATTCACCATCTCCGTAATGCCGTTACAAGGCCGGAGGCGTAGTGACCTGCGATACAACGGCCAATCGGCTTTGCTGACGTTCCATTTGCGTCGGTTATTGCCTCCTCCGCGCTCGAACTCTACATGCATCCATATTGGGAAGTGGTCGCTCCCATGAAGGTCGCGATCCACCTCCCAATGCACGGAGTCCGCGATTGAGGGGGAGCACAACGAAAGGTCAATGGCAGAAGACGTACCGGAAGCAGTGGTGAAATGAGTCATTTGCCCTGTGTTTAGGATACAAATTTCCTCCTGCTCTATCAATCTACCAACCACTCGGCCCCGGGGAATCGGTGGTGGAACCCCACAACGCACTGTGGGCGTTGAAATCTCCCAAAAGGAGAAGGGCCGAGTGAGTTGTCGTATAATGCCAACCAGGTCGTCGTAACCGACGGACAAACTGGGTGGCAGATAGACAGAGCATACGGTCAGTTGGATTGGACCGTGTATTTTCACCGCAACTGCTTGTAGTGGGAGGTGAGAGCAATAGGTTCGGAGTGGACTGTGTTTCGGACAAACACAGCCACTCCACCCTTCGCTCGATCACCCTCGGTATCGTCCTTTCTATAGATGTCATACCCTCTTAGCACTGGCTGGTGTAAAGGTCTAAAATGTGTCTCCTGAAGACAGAGACACAATGGATTAGACCGTGCTAAGAGGTGGACTTCCTCTTTGTGAGCCTGAAAGCCATTAACGTTCCACTGAAGTATGGGAGCCATTCTAACTATTTAAAACCACCCGCCCCGGTTCGGGTGGGTCCTCCGATGATGGTTGCTGAAGAACGGAACCAGGTTCGTCCACCAGCATTAGAACGTCTTCGGGGTCCGAAGACGAATCTGCTTTTGTAAGGCCTCGGTGCCTGGCGGTTCTTTCTTCCGTCCAGGCCTTCGCCCCCTTCCTTCCCTGCCAGTTTGTGCCCTGGGGGGAGAAGATGAAGGGGACTTGACAAACATACTGGGATCCGTATGTTTGAATTTCGGACCCCGAACCTTTTGCACTGTCTGCCATCCGCTGCCGGCAGATGGCGTTGCCGATGCTACTGCTGAAGTGATGCTACTTCTTGTACAGGCACTGCTTCTGCTGTTGCAGAAGCACCAATAGTTGTAGCTATTGCAGCAGATGGCTGTTCTTTCGCTAGTGGACTTGATGAACCTGTTGCGTTTGTGGTCGGGTTTACAAAAGTGTTGCTGCCGACGTCAGAGGTCCTAGGTGTAATGACCTTTGTGGCATTGGCGCCACAATTGCATTGACATGAGCACGTTGTACTTGTGCCCATGTCCGCAACTGTCGTCTGGGTGGCAACACTTTCTTTCCTGACGGGAGTGAAAGAGTCTTAGCGAAGCTGGTAGCAAAGATGGGGGTGCTAGCGCCTTGTACCGCTTCTTCGCTTCGCCGTAAGGGATACGCTCTTTCGTTTTTATCTCCTGTATCTTTTTCTCTTCAAGATACAATCGACACTCCCTGCTCCAGGCTGGATGTGCCCCGGAGCAGTTCACACACCTGTGGGAGCGTACAACTAGTCCTGGCTCGTGTGCCGCCTTTCCACATTCCCACAGGTGGGGTTGCCCTTGCAGGTCGCCGTCGTATGACCGAACCTCTGGCACTTGAAGCAGCGCATGGGGTCCGGTACATACGGGCGCACATTAGATTTAAATACCCTGCTTTGATGTCTTTGGGCAACGTTGGAGTGTCGAACGTCAGGACGAAGGTGGCCGTCTTTTCAAGACTGCCGTTTACCCTTCGCTTTATCTGACGAACCTCGACCACATGTTCGGATGCCCACTCCTTAAGGAGTACCTCGGACTCTAAATCAATTAGATCCCGGCAGGTGATCACGCCTTTACTTGAATTTAGAGTTTTATGGGGTTCGCATTTTACTGCGAACTCCCCGAGCCTCTCAGACTTAAGGAGCAGGACAGCCTGCTTGTGAGTTGACGTTTCAAGCAGCAGTGTTCCGTTCCTCAGCTTCTTAACTGATTTAAGGGTTCCTATTCCCTCTAAACCTTTTTGTATGTAAAATGGAGAGACCTTCTCAAAAGATCCCTCCAGCCTTTCCATTATAATGAAGGCGTTATCCAATAAATAACCCTTCCCGTTACTGTTGTTGTCCTGGTCACGGGGAGGGCTTTCCACCCTGGCCCGCTTACCAGTTTTTTGGGCGTTGGAGTGACATTTCTCCTGCGGATTGCCCAGGCCGCAGGAGGAGGTGTTAGGTTTTATTTTTCCTCGTTTTGGTCCCACGAGTTCGGAGGAACTAAATGTCGAGTGACGTGGAGCCCCCGCATCACGCCACCAAGCCCAATACAACAGGGGTGCGGCAGGTGCCCCTGAGGTTGTACGCTAACGGGTGGTTTGCCTCACCACCCATCCACCTCCTCGGCACGTTACTCACCTTGAGGTTGAGGGGTTTTTTATAGAGGTTTTTACCGTCCTCGCGATCCGGGCGATGAAGCCAAGATCCCCGTTCTCCTAGGCACACAACGTTCCACCGCCACGCCCTACGGTGGTCGTTGAAGCATGGTAGGAGTTTACGGTGTGGGAAACTTGCGGCGCTCACAAGTTTCCAGCTCGGGCACCGCGGGTTCGCCAAACCCGTACCTGGCACTTGCGTACCAGCCCCTGCGGGGCACACCTCCTATAGTTCATACGCAAAGTGACATTATAGAATATAATTTTTTAATATTTTTGTCAAATATGTTTGTTTTAGCAACTACCACCACATCCAGATTTAGAAGACTTAAACAATAAATTCCCCGCAGTGTCATCATACTTATTTAAAATAAAACTGGCTTTCCATTAATATCAACTACAAACATTCATTTACTGGAGAAACAGGTCAACTAAATTACCACAGATTAAAAAATTGTAGGCCAAATTTACATTCTATTACTCTGCCCCACTCCATCATATTTTTCAACATAATTGTTCTCTAAAGCAGTGGTTCCCAAATGGTGGTTCGCAGAACCCTGGGGTTCCACAAAAGGGCCACAAGGGTTACGTGTTCCATCCAAGAATTAAATAAAATGTTCATTGAAAAGTGTCATAAACGCGCCGTGAGAAGGCTATCATGGTTCTGCTTCAGTTTTGTGATGACTTAACAATGAAAGACTGGTATTTCAGCTTACGCTTATAAAATGGGGATCCACCAAAAAATGTATGATCAATTAGGGTTCTGAGGCAAAAGGAAATTGGGAACCACTGCTCTCAAGTACTAACTTCATTACTGACAGGATGTGTCATTCACCGACATCTACCTGTTGGCTGCAAAATAATGTGTGCTCACTCAAGAATCTATTTCGCAAGACCAACCTAAACATCAGCTTTAATACAGATAATAAGCTTCACTCACAATACACGACTGTATGATTCCCCTTACATAAATCTGGCATCTACAAAATAATACGCACAACATGCTCCCAGACCTATGTGGGTCAAACAGGCAGAAAACTTCTCCCTACGGTTTATTTAGATGCCATCAGACTAGATAATATAGATAAGTCCACTTCTGCTGCCCATGTAATTACAGAAAAACATTCCCCACCCTCTTTAGAAGAAAACCTTCAGATAACACTTTTTTTTAAAAAATCTGCTTAACGTCTCTATAACAGCGAGGTCTTTAGAGACGGGAAAGAATGGGGGGCAAGGAATGGGAAGGAATTTGCCTGGAGTGATTTGAGAAACCATGGAAAACCCAAATCTGATGCCCGGACGGGGATTTGAAACCGCCGTCCTCCCGAATGTGAGGCCAGAATGCTAGTCGTTACTACACCACGCTCAGTAGATAATACACATTGCTGACAAAGGGAAGAGAATTGGACCTCCATAAAGAGCTAGAAATATATATCCGTGTAAAGAAAATGCCAGACCACATATTCAATGAACAGAAAGAGCTCTCTAATAAAGCTTTCCTATACAATTTCTTAGACTTATTTGTTAAATTCAGCAAAGATTAAATAATTGCAGGCCATCCATTATTCCCATATGTAATTCTAAGTAAACACACTCATTCAACCCCTTTCCAAAACAACCCCTACAAAATATTAACTAAGTAATACTATAATTCATCTAGGCTTAAATATTAGGTGTAACAAATTTCATTAAATATCAGTAAATATATTAATTTTAACTCTGTATATCAATATAGGGGAGAGAATTTTTGGTATAGTATGGGTGGCAACTGTCTAAATGGAGACACTGTTGAAGGTTGGTTGGTTTGATGTGGACTGAAGAGTTGAGATAGCCATTGGATAGGGACAAATCCACATCCAAGAATGTGGCCTGGGTGTGGGAGTAGGACCAAGTGAATTTTAGCATGCTAAAGTTATTGAGATAGTTCAGGAAATTTAGCAGTTCATTTTCTCCATGCGTCCAAATCATAAATATGTCATCAATGAAACGAAGTCAAATGAGGGGTTCCTCCAGAAATGTCTGTTCTAGATGGCCCATGAACAGATTAGCATAAGAGGGGGCCATGCGGGGGCCCCTTGGCAGTTCCGCAGGTTTGGTGATAGATGTTGCCTTCAAAGGAGAAGTAGTTGTTATTAAGGATAAGGTGGGCTAATTTGATGAGGAAGGATGTCATAGGAAGGCTGTTGGGAGGGTGCTGGTCCAGAAAATGTTCCATGGCCCTGAGGCCATGCCAGTGTGGAATGTTTGTGTACAAGGATGTGACGTCAATGGTAACCAGTATTGAGTTGGAAGGAAGAGGGGTGGGTATGGTAGAAAGCCGGAAGAGAAAGTGTTGGGTGTCCTTTATATGAGAAGGGAGCTGATTAACTATGTGCTGTAGGTACTGGTCAACCAAGGCAGAGATGCGCACAGTTGGCGATCCATAAGCTGCAACGATAGGGTGTCCTGGGTTGCCAGGTTTAAGGATTTTGGGCAAGAGATAAAGGGTGGGTGTGCGAGGATTTTGGAGAGTAACAAGCGAAATTGATTGTGGGGTGAGACCTTGGAGAGGTCCACTAAACTGTACATATTTTTGTATTTTTTTTGTCGACAGCAGGAGTTGGATCTTCCGATAGGCAGCAGTAGATGTTGGTGTCTGATCGCTGACGAAGAGCTTCAGCCACATAATGATTCCGTTTCATGACTACAGTGGTTGAGCCCTTGTCAGCTGGAAGGATAATGAGATCTGAATTTCTGGCACGGGTTTCAGCTAAAGATTTAAGGGAATTGGGAGAAGCCAAACTGGTGGAAAGGAAATCCTCAAAAATTTGGAGAGGATGGTTCTGGGGAAGAGGGGGAGGGTCAAGTGTGGATGATGGTTTGAATTTCTCTAGAATTGGTTCAAGGTTGTCCTTGATACCCCTGTTCACTGCTGTGAGTGGCAAAGTGATACCGCCAGCGGAGTGTACGGCAGAACGATAGTCACGGACTAGTTTGGCATGGTCAAATGAGGGGGTGGGTGAGAAGGTGAGTCCTTTGGAGAGTACAGAGAGTTGGGATTGAGATAATGGTGATGAGGATAGGTTTATAACTGAGAGTTTAGGCTTGAGAGTAGGGCTTGAGTGCAGAGAGCGAGATGTAGGTTTTAAGAGGGAGGAGCTGGGCAATTGACGGTTTTGAGGAAATCAGAGGAAGCTGTGATTTTGAATGGTAGGCCATTGGGTGGTGTGGAATAAACTGCCCTAGTGCAAGGTAAATGTTTCTGGTCATGCATACTGCTGGAGTTAACTGCTTGCTGTAAAATATGCTGTAAAACTGTAATTACTTGTGGGAATGAAAACATGAGTATTTTGTGAAGGGATATGAGGTTTCCAGAATGTTGGTTAGCCAGAATGGTATATTGTTGCAGAACAAGGTGAGTAAGGGCCAAAGACGGTTGGTAGCGAAAAGCATTTAAGGCATGGTGAGCTTGTGGGGTACAACCAAATATTGGCAGTTTGATTGTAGGTCCATTTGGAGGTATATTGAATGACAGACATGCTTTTTAGAAAAGAATATGTGATTGTAATTTGGTGAGCTGAAAAGCATGGTATCTGTACCTATACATGTATTTATCAACAAGTAGCCTAAAAAATGATGTCAGTGGAGGCATGTTGAGAGACAGAAATGTTTATATTGAATGCAAATTGTGTTCGTTGTCTGCAATGAGGTTTGACTTGTAAGAGGATCAACAAACACGTGGGGGGGGATTAAAGTGACTTCAAATGTGGGTTCATAGGTAATAATTTGAGCTTTCAGATGCACGCCGATTAAAGCGAGTGCGGTAAAAACTGGAAGGGACAGTAATAAGATATTCAAAGGACGCTCAAAATGTAGGTAACAAACTAAGTATTTGCGTGCGCGCTGTTGAAAATTCCGTTACTGAGATGGAAATGGGATGCTAATATATAAACATATAGAATTTGAATGAATGAAATCATTATTAGTAGCAGTTATGCAGTAGTAAGATGGAAACACTGTCGAACGGTAGGTATCGGCACGCAGAGAGCACAATTTGCCATTGACGGTAACAACGGTTTGATACATGATGTGAGGTTATGTACTCTGATTCATATTTTACTATAAAACGGAAAATAAACAAAAAGGAAGAGTAAGAAAAGATGGAACTAAAGAAAAAAAGGACACAAACATAGTCAAACAAAGGACAAAACAGAAGAGAGCCAGGGCGGCAATATGGTAACAATGAAATCAAGACTATGTAGCAGAAAGGAATCAAATTAGGATAGGGAAATGAGCCACCACTTACCTTAAGATGATGGATGTGGGGCACGAACACACAGAAAAGACACAAACAAAAATAATAAAGTAATTTTCGGGATAAACCCATTGTCAATGGGAGAACATGAGAGGTGGGCGCAGGTCTTTCTATGAGGCAGTCTCCAGCTGTGCCCACCTCTCATGTTCTCCCGTTGACGAAGGGTTTATCCCGAAAATTACTTTATTATTTGTGTTTGTGTCTTTTCGGTGTGTTTGCACCCTATACATATTGTAAAAGTTTATAATTGTTGTAATAGTGGACTATAGGCCACTTTTCATTATTAAATTGTATTGTATGATATTTAAACAGGCTACACCAATCATTGTGAAGTTGTACAAATGGACTTCAAAGTCCGTAGACAAATAAATAAGAAGTAATTATTGTTGCCACTATTTAGCGGCGCATAGTCCTACTCGCAGCTAATGCCTGCTTCTGATTGGCCATGACTCGTTACTGCCAGTGTGTTATTTGTCATGCATTAATCGTTTAATCACTAATAAATTTTGTATAAGCTACTACATTTAACGTTTATACACATTTTTTATCTTGATGTAAAATATATCATTTTGAAATACATTTCTTTTATCTTACAAAACCCTATTCATAATATTTAATGCAAAAATCCTTTTTCTTTATCACATTAGTAAATTACGAGACATTCTATATCCTAGCATTAATTTTCAGTTATTGGTCCATCACTGATAATATGTACCATATGGCGATGTCCTCACTTTTGCACCTGTAGAACAGGAATGAATTCGTTAGCATTTATGTCTTAACACCGCATGGACCACAGTGAAACTTAATCTTCGCACACAATACTGCGGATATCCTATTTTTCATATCATACCTATTGCTATTACTATGGTACAGGCTTCATTACAACATAAAATGGGTAGAGACAAGGAGAGGTACATGTGATTGAGATTTTGTTTCACAAGTAATAGATAGTAGACATCACGCCGAGAAACACATTTTTTTCTTTTGGGTGAACCATCCATAAACAAAAGCATCAGAAGTAATTTTAGTTGGCACTATTTAGCGGAGCGTAGTAGTTTTCACGGCTAATGGACGCTTCTGATTGGCTGTGACTCGTTAATGTCAGTGTTTTATTCGCCGCGCATTAATCGTTTAGCACCGAATAAGTTTCGTACAAAATACTATAACTGACGTTAAAATATATATGTTTTATTTTGCTGTAAAATATTTCTTTTTGAAACTCATTTCTTTTATCTTGTAAACTCGATTCGTAATATTGAATTAATGACATCGTTAGCATTTAGGTTGCAATGCAGCATAGCCCACAGCGAAACGGCACGATAACACACGATATTGCGGATACCCAATTTCCATATCATATGTATCGCTGTTACTATAGTCCAGGCTGCATTACAATATAAACTCAATTGACGAAATCATATTTTAAAAATATGCCATTCGGTCGGAATGCAGCCTGGACCATAGTGAAACGTAACCACAGCGGATATCCAATTTTTAAATCGTATCAATAAATGTTTCTGTGATCCATGCTGCATTGCTATATAAGCTTAAACTATTATTAACGAAATCATATTTTACAAATATGTGATTCGGTCGTAATGCAGCCTGGACCATAGTGAAACGTAACCACAGCACCTGATATCGCGGATATCCAATTTTTAAATCATATCAATAGATGTTTCTGTGATCCATGCTGCATTGCTATATAAGCTTAAACTATTATTAACGAAATCATATTTTACAAATATGCGATTCGGTCGTAATGCAGCCTGGACCATAGTGAAACGTAACCATAGTACTTGATATTGCCGATATCCAATTTTTAAATCGTTTCTAACACTGTAACTGTGGTCCAGGCTGCATTACACCCTAAACGCAATGGCTTATGGACGAAATCATATTTTGTAAAGATTTTATTTCGTATGCATGATTTTAATAACCATTTTAGAAACGCGAGGAATGGAATAAAATTTAAATCAATGGATGTGGGATTAACAGACTCGATAATAGTTTCTACGAGAGAGTTTGAAAGGCAATTTTATTACTCAGTAAACGATTAATAATTACAATACGCGGATTAATACATACATTAATCTACTGACTGGTATAGATCACGGCCAATCCGAAGCGTCCATTAGCCGTGAATACTACTACGCGCCGCTAAATAGTGCCAACTAAAATTACTTCTGCTGCTTTTGTTTATGGACGGTTCACCCAAAAGAAAAAAATATGTTTCTCGGCGTGATGTATACTATCTATTACTAGCGAAATAAAATCTTAATCACTTGTACCTTTTCTTGTCTCTACCCCATAAAATCAAACGACTATTGATGAAATCATATTTTATAAACATGCATTTCAGCCTGAACCAGTTTTTGAAATTGACTGAGTGTTAGGCGTAATTACAATTTTCATTTTATGCCTGCAATCTCTGTCAAAGGTGAAGAAAATATGCCTAAGCATCAAAATTTAAAAAAATTACATTTCAATACCTCATTTTCAGTTTTGCATGTTCAAGGTATAATTCTAATAACTAATTTCGATTACAATTCCTGTCGCATTGTTGATCTAATTCAGAGTTGCTGATAACATTTTTCTTAAGTTCAGAAGATATGGCAACAGTGTAGGCCAAGTACCGCAAAGTTAAAGACAATTCTAGTTCGTGCATTTTTCGTTTAACAAAGGAAGTGAAGATGTCTCTTAAAATTACCAACCTTAACTTTATACCAGTTGTAAAGACAAGTAGTGGTGATAAAAGAGTTACAAGCACCAGTGAACGATGAATGCCAGAAAATGAAGAAACATCAGCTCTTCAGCTATTACCAATAGGCCTACTCCGACTTCACACAATCCAGAGTGTCAACAAGCAAGTAAACGATCAAAAACACTTAGTACAATACAATACATTCATTTTCCATTGATCCCAATATAAGAGACTGGCTCTGTGGGATGTGGAAAGTTGTCAATTTACATATAAACAGTTGCATAACAAAATAATAAGTACACCACTAGATGTACAGTCATAGTATACAAGGTACATTAAACACTTCCATTACAAAATAATACATACACCAGAAGATGTACAGTAATAGCATATATGGTACATTTAAAAAAAAAAAATCCATAACAAAATAATACATACACCACAAGATGTACATAACATATATGGTACCGTAAACAATTACATAACAAACTAAATACATACACCAGGAGATGTACAGTCATAGCATACATGGTAAATTAATTATGTGAACTATATTTACACAAGATACTGGCAGTTATTTTTTAGATACCTTAGAAATAAATTCTTCGACAGAGTAGAAGGAGTTGTCAATTAAAAATTCTTATCATCTACTAGACATTTAATATGTGTTGGGAGCATATTGAAGATATGTATCCCTGAATATCGGACCCCTTTTTGAACAAATGACAATGACTTGTAAGTCTTGTGAAGATCATTTTTACTTCTAGTGCCATAATTGTGTATTTTACTACTTGTTTCAAACAAAGTATAATTTGTGACTACAAAGGACATTAATGTGTACATATATACTCAGATGCTAATGTTAAAATCCTTAACTTCTTGAACAGGTCTCTACATGAAGTTCTATTGCTAACCTCACACATAATTCTTATTACACGCTTTTGGGCTCTGAACACTTTGTCTCTATGGGTAGAATTGCCCAAGAATATTATTCCATATGACAATAACGAGTGAAAATAAGCAAAATAAACTAGCTGCATCATACGGAGATCACCTAAAGCTGAAATTGTACGAATTGCAAATGTGGCTGCTCCCAATCGCTTTAGTAAGTCAGAAACATGTACTTTCCAATTTAAATTATGATCAATATACAAACCTAGAAATTTCATACTATCTACCTCTTGAATGGACTGGCCTGCAAATTTTATGTCTATGTCAGGTGTTAATCTGTGTAATGTACTGAATTGCATATACTGAGTTTTATCAAAGTTTAAAGACAAGCCATTAGCTGTAAACCATTTATTAATCAGTTCAAAGACATAATTTGAAATATATTCTGTAGATGAATCTGGAGTGTTTTTAATTCCTATGTTTGTGTCATCGGCAAATTGGACAAATTTTGAGTTTTTAGATGAAACACAGGGTAGATCATTTATATATATTAAAAACAATAGTGGCCCCAATATAGAACTCTGAGGTACTCCACATCTGATTAATTTCCACTCAGAAAACAGTGGACCTTCTTAAGGCAGCCTTAAAATTCTCCATTGACACTTTCTGTTTTCTACTTAGAAGGTAAGAACTAAGCCACTTATTAACAATGCCATCTATACCATAATACTTAAGTTTCTGTATCATAATTTTATGATCTACACAGTCAAATGCTTTAGATAAGTCACAAAAAATTCCCACAGGAATTAATTTATCATTTATTCCTTCTAAAATATTGTCAGTGAATGCAAATATAGCTTGTTCTGTTGAATGACCCTTTTGAAAACCAAATTGTGATTTAGTTAGAATATTATTATTTTTTAGACGTTCATAAACTCTATTGTACATTGCTTTCTCAAAAACTTTGGAGAAGGCTGTTAGTAATGAAATTGGTCGGTAATTCGATACGGCTGCCTTATCTCCCTTTTTATAGAGTGGTTTAACTACAGCATACTTAAGCCTTTCTGGAAAAGTACCCTCAAGTAAAGATATATTAAATAGATAACTTAGTATATTACTTAATTCTGTGGAACACAATTTAATTAATCTGCTGGAAATCCCATCATAACCACTTAAGTATTTGCTCTTAAGGGATTTGATAATTTTTCTTATTTCTTCTGGAGTAGCTAATTTTATAGACATAGAGTTAATTTTTTCTTGGAAGCCTTTTTTGACAAAATCCATACTGTGTGTCACTGAGCTATTAGCAGTCAATTTATCAGCAACAGATAAAAAAATGTTTATTAAAATTATCAGCAACTGAGAAATTGGATTCTACTGAATTTTCTTTGACAAAAATATCATTACTTGTTTGATTACTCTTTCCTGTTTCCTTTTTTACAATGTCCCATATTGTTTTAATTTTATTTTTAGAATCATGAATTTTATGTTTGTAGTACATACTTTTTTTAGATTCTTTAATAACCTTTTTCGGTATTTTGCAGTACTGTTTGTAATGTGTAACTCATCAACTACTGTGCCTACTGAAGATGATCATAGTATAAAATTCAAAAGTTATTGTAATAAATACAACAGAATCAAGAATTATATTAACCTATTTCACAAATTTGGTAGGCAATACACTATCTTGGTACATTTAGAACTATTTACAGTTTTAAATTGGGTTTGAGTAGATTGTGAGCTATAAAATCTGTATTCTCATAATTACAATATAATTATGCCTGAACATTTTCATTTTACGCCAGAGTCTGAAAGTTAGGAGTAACAAATACCCCTGGCTTTATAAACGAATTTCTAACACTGGCCTGAACCATAGCACACAATACTGCCAGTACCCAATTTTCAAATTGTATCTATCGCTGTTTCTGTGGTCGAGGCTGTTTTAGAACCTAAATGAAAATGTTTATTGACGTAATGATACTTCATAAATATTATATTTCATATGCATGATTTTAATAACAATTTCAGCCATGCGAGGAAATTCAGAAGGACGGAATAAATTTAAATCAATGGATGTGGGATTATCAGACTCAGGAATAGCTTCCACGACCTCTCATTAAATCTATGGTGACTGTAAAATAAGAACAAGGTAAGGAGGAGTTATGCTATTTGCTTGAAATTTGTGACACACATTCCTGTGGTCGTTCTTTTTAAGAAAAAGTGTACACGAAAGCGAAATGAAAGATATCTTAAATGTGGTGCCTCACGAAAGTTACGAAACCATTCATTTCAATAGTAAAAAACCGCCATTTGCATTGAAATTGTTCTTGCCAAAGATAGTATCTGCAATCTACAGCAAAGAATCTAAAACTAATGCCACAAATCTAATACTGTTGTAACAAAGTAAGTGTTTTTTTTCACTCTGGTCCAGGCTGCATTACAACCTAACCACCATGCCATACTGGCGCAAAAAAAAAAAAAATAAAAAATAAAAAATAAATTAAAAAATCAGGCGACCTTAATTTATTAATGAAAACTAAATTCTTCCCTTCTTTGCTGTAACAATTTACGTATTTCTTCAATCTGGTCCAGCTAGTCTGTTATCATGAAAACGTGTCAGCGATTTACATTCATTACAATAGAGGGTGAACAACTTGAATCGAAATGGTGGTCACTACTGTTGAAGTTGCATTGTTTTGTAAATTTTGTGTGGCACCATGTTTATGGTACATTTCATTTCGCTTTCGTTTACACTTTTTCTCAAAAGGTATGACCTGAGGAACATGTGTGATAAATTTCAAACGAATACTGCAATTTCTTCTTACCTCGTTCTTATTTTATTACTGCCAAATCTATTGTTTCCAAGGCAACTTTGTTATTCAGTAAATGATTAGTAACTACAATATGTGGACTAATACATAACATATGCATACAATAAGCTTGCTGACTGAAATAGTACCAACAAAAACTACTTCTATTGCATCTGTTTAAGGATGCTTCACCCCAAAGAAAAAATTATGTTTCTTGGATAGATATCTGCTTTCTATTGCTACCAAAATGAACTCGCAATTCGAATGGACATTCCCTTGGTTCTACCACAAATTTAGCTAAAACACTGTTTAAGCATTGGCTCAGCCCTGGTCCATTAGTGCATAATTAAATGGAATGTCATGTTTCCCATTTTCTGCCCAACATTCAAGGAAATACCTTTCTTTCATAAACCTAATGGAAAAACAAGGTGTCAAATATTTAGCAGATGCAGCTGTATATAGTTGATCTGCTCGGCAGAATTCTCACAAAATTTACCACACTTTGTCCTTATTCATCTTATAACATCAATCAATTGGCAACAAACACATGAAATACTGTGAATGGCAATTCTGTACAAGAACTTTACCTGAGTGTAACCTTGATCAGCAGCATTATAAAAATCATCTATAGATTCAAAACTCTCTTCTAGTCCCGGAATATCATCTGCCAAGGCCACACTTTTGATGTAATAAAATACCCCCATTAGTACCTGAAATGAAGGGAGATAACAGAATACATTCGAACTGACAAGGAAGCTGATCAAGTAATCTGAATGCAATACTTACAAGCTGAACAATTCCCCACACGCTAATAATTAAACCACAAAGAGACAACTTGGGTCCACAAACTTTCATCGTTTACGATTAATGACTACAATAAAATTTATCAAGATTTCCCTTAAAAAGATTATTGCACTAAACGTACACCTCCTTGGCCAACGCCTTCACTTGTTATTCATGTGACTTGTAATCTCGAACACTTGACTATTTTACAGTCGTGCAACGTTAATGTAAACAGTCATTTAATTAAATTAAAGTTTTACAATACAAGAAATATTTTTTAAAGTATCGACATCATATTTCAAAGTTTTCATATTACTTTACGAATATTGTTTAATGGAGTGAATCTGTTTCGTATTCACTTTAGATGTCAATTGTCTATGAATCTTTGGTAGACACTAGACAGGTTGGAAAGGAATGAAACATGGTCGATAGACTTGGTAAGGTTTACGTTTACGATGAAGTTATTAAAGTGAATAGGAAACAGTATAAAGTAATAATATTTTGCATGATTACACAGCAAATGTAATTGTGGTAATATATTACACGAGATTTGGTCTTCTTTGTTCCTTTTGTGTAGGCGTGACAGCTATTACACGGCTGCAAAACTAATGGGGGTGGGGACTATTGAACTAAGAAAGTGTCACAACCCTTTGAATATTTTTTTTATTATTGTTTTCAGTAAACAGTGAAGCCAATGCGCGGCGGATTGCAATGGTTGAAAGCTGTTTTGGCAGCTCGGGACAGGTATGATATTAAATATACAGCGCATGCTTTATTTACGATTTGTCTTGTACACTACTATAATAGCAAGTTTTTACGTAACTTTTCGCCAAAGAAAATTTATGTAGCTTAGAATGTTACTCGTAGTATCTGTATCTTGTTTCTGAGCATTTTGCACTGGACAAAAGTACTAGTGAATATAACACAATACTTTCCATAGATTCCAGGGGATTACTGGAGATCGCGATTCCGCCAGGAGTTGTCATCATAATACTGCGGTAATCAAACGCAAGATTCCACTATAAATTCTACATTTAACGGTTTCATGCTGGTCCAGGCTGTATTACAAACGAATTTGTGCTTAAAAATAATGGTCCAGGCTGTATTACAACGGAATTACTGCCTGAGAATAATACGTCTTTCGACTGACTACAGCAGTATTCCAACGATATTACTATATGTTGTTGTAACGGAATCGCGATCTCCAGTAGACCCGATTTCAGTATAAGAAATTGACTGTGGAAATCAAATTGCAACAAAATAATTGACTAACAAATTAGACATATAGAGTAGAAAATACACAGAATAATAGGTACATTGACTATCACAAACACGTTTATGCAAGATACTGGTAATTACATTTCATGTAGCTTTGAGCTCCTATGTTGTAGCTGGGACTCTGGGAGGATTTGTCATTTCATGTCAACAATTTTACAGCTGTTCCTTGGGTTATATTGTATATTTTAGCCATCATATATACACTTGGGACAGAAACAACACCCAAAACTGCTGTAATGTTAACGGAAAGGGGGATTCTACGATAACCATGGCGCGACAATTTGATGATGGATTCTTATGTAACGTGATGAGACAAAGTGAAAGTAAAGAATAAAGTTTTCTGGGTAATATCGCAATCACTGGGACTCATCAAGGAGTTGTAGTTTTCATCTGAAAACTGTTGCACATGTTCGTTTGGTGATACTATTTAATATATGTTGCTTTTAGAGGTGTAAAATGTATAGATAGCTCACAAACTTCACTCGAAAAGTACCGTAACGCTATACCGCGAGTGACTGGGAGAAAGCATATTGCCGTGTATAGTGATAATGCTATCGTTCCTTTGACTATATTATTTATTAACTTTTGTTTCTATTACACCCATGAAGATAGCGTATAACGCACAAAATTCATGCAAAATTAAAATAAAAAAAACTGCTGTAACAGTACACACTAAGCGATGAGAGGGCTCCATTTGTTATCATATGCGACTTCCAGCGATAATAATATTACGTGCAACAAAATGCATCAACGAGCAACCAACAACGATGAAAACCAAACCAACTTTATTATAAAACCAAAATTTATAGTCTATTAAGCTACAAAAGGAAACATGTATGTCCACTTTGGTCCAGGCTGCATTCCAACCTATCCACAGGCGCCGCTAATGATTCTGCTTGAAAATCATGATAAATGTTTAATAAATCCAAATTTCTGGGGAATTATGCTTTAACACCACAACCAAATGCCATTTTGGTACAGGCTACTATAAAAACTAAATTCCTCCGACCTAATGCTGGAACAAGCATATTGCCACACTTTCAACATAAACATAAGCTACGTTAATATTGCTGCAGCCTACTTTGATACATGCCGTAGAATATTAACATCTTGCAAATAACATGCGGATATGTTTCTTGACGATATACGAGTTATCGTTGGACGTTGCGTATGTGTACGTAAATGAGGCAACCAACGTTCGCTTATGGTTCAAAGTTTTTTTTAGTGTGTAATCTTTTCCATATTTATACTTTTATAACAACATATTCCCAAATAATATCATTCAAAAAACGTGTGCATGGTCATTATACTTTGCTATTAGGCTTCTCCCAGTCGCTCGCTGTATAGCATTACGGCACTTTTCGAGTGAAGTTTGTGAGGTATCTATACATTTTACACCTCTATGAGCAACATATATTAAATAGTATCACCAAATGAATATGTGCAACAGTTTTCATACCAAAACGACAATTCCTTGGTGAGTCCCAGTGATTGCGCTATTGCCGTTTTCTGATATCTCAGCTTAGTTCTTGAGATTTTGTATCTCAAAATTGACATGGTTAGATTGAAATGCAGCCTAGACCAGATGAAAAATTTCATCCATAGGCAATTTTGATGATGAATTTGTATGTAACTCGAAAGATATCTCGCTTAATCCTCAAGATATTGCATCTCAAAAGTGAGAAGATTAGGGTGAGATCTGACCTGGACCAGAAAAAAATCACCAGAACCACTATATTTATATGGTGGAAATACACTATAGGTGTTTTATTTTCTTACTAGGGGATGTTCTTAGGTTGAAATAGGGCCTGGACCAGAAGAAATGTCACCAAAAGCACAAGGAACTATACCTATAACTAATTTTTAAAATGCTATATCTCAAAATCCAGGTGAGATATCAGAAACATTTATTCTTATTTTTGATTTGTTGAGTTATACAAGAATTCATCATCAGATTGTGGCACCACGGTAAGAAATCTGCAGCAGCCATATTGTGATGTCCAACAGTAATAAGAATTAAGTTCCTACAGTGTATAATGAAACACATCCACATGTTATGTTTGAAATGTTAATGTTATAGTATGGCATTTATCAGGGATGGTTGAGGTAATATGAACATAGGTTATGATAAGGTTGAAACAGTGGCAATAGCCTTGTTTAAGCATGAGGTGGGAGGACTTTAGTTTTTATAAATAATTTAAGCTGCTTTGATTCTGGAGTGGTATTATTAGTGAATGTTTTGGATACAGTGTAGACCAAAATTACAATTGATGCTTATTTTTAAAGCACTGGAAACTGGGCTTTTATTAAAAATTAGTTGAACTGGCAGATGTTATCTTGTCAATATTTTAATGATTTTGTTTATGATCGTTTTGTGAAAAGCTGTTGAAAATGTGGGTCTACTGAAGATTGCGATTCTGCTACATCATCATTCAGTAACGATGTCATAATACTGCTCTAGTCAGTCGCAAGATGTTTTATTGTCAAGTAATAATTCCATTGTAATACAGCCTGGACCAGCAACAAACTGTTAAACATACTTCCAAAAGTATTTCTAGCAGGGTTTTCCATTTGACCACAGCCATATTATGACGCCAATTCCTATCCAATTTCTATCTCCAATAATCCCGAAAAAATGTAAACTAACTAAAAAGGAGGAAAAAAAACAACATATTTCTGAGTGATCATTGTATTTTGTAATGATTGTATCCCTGGTTATTCAATTTGAGGAGCAGTGCTTTAGAAGTATGCCATTGGAAAATTTTACATGTGAGATGAATTCTATTGGCAGTACACCACTGACATGTTGGAAATGTGTGATATGCTCAAAACGTGATTGACTTGGAACCATGCGGATAAGTTCTAAAATTTAAGTCGCAGTTGAGTAATTCAGAATTTCATGTTAACCAAATGATTTGTTTTCTTCTATTAAATTTGAAACCTCAATGAATCTGAAGGTGTTTTATATACATTTCGATCATCGTACCTTCAAATTGGCTTAAATTGTTTCGTAGATCTTGCATCGTTCAGTCTAATGCCTCCAAAGTCTTTTTATTTCTATTGTACATTTATCTCAAATGATCAATTTGCAATGCTACAGAACTTTGGCCATTGCACAGTTCTTTGAAAGGCTGCACATTGGAATTTCATTGATTTACATATTCAATAGCAACTTGACTGCTAAATGATCTGTTTGATCGCCAACTACGCTGCAATTCCTGTTCAAGCAAATGCACATGTGTACACATGGACGGCCGTCTATGTGTACACAAGTGACACTGCCTGGTGCTTCACCTTCTGCACGTTTAAGGCTGCTGTAGGCCGAAATATTGCGCTTCTCTTGTGTTTGTTTTTTTGTTCATCGTCCCAGCCGCCTTCATCTGTGGTAAGTGTTGGTTCATATTTCCCTATCCTTCCTTAGTTTTATTGCCTTAAAGCTTTTTCCTGCTCATTGTTACTATATATATATATATATATATATAAAATTAGTCCATAGAAAAAGGCACTTTCATTTTCTCACAAATTTTCCAATTTTCTGTACAACTTTTCCAATTTTTCTTTCTCTAAATACCTTATTTGTATTATTATGAAAATTATTAAAAAAAAATTGGTCCATAGAAAAAAAACACTTTCAATTTTTTACGGATTTTTAAATTTTCCAGGTAACTTTTCCAATTTTTCTTTCTCTAAAGACATGATTTGAACTATTTTGAATATTCAAAAAAAAAAAAAAAAAAAAAAAAAAAAAAAAAAAAAAAAGTTTCCTATCTCTAAAAACCCAATTCAGCCTATTATGAACATTAAAAAAATAAAGAATTTAGTTAAATTGGTCCAGCAGTTCTCATATTATTTATATAGATTTAAGATACCTTGATTTTCAAGCAGTATTATTAGCAAGGCCGGTTGATGCGTAGTCACTGGTACTCATCAAGGACTTATCGTTTTGGTCTGAAAACTGTTGCACACATTCATTTGGTGATACTATTTAGTATATATTGCTCTTAGAGCTGTAAAATATATACATACCTCACAATCTTCACTCAAAAAGTGTCATAACGTTACATGGCGAGTGGCTGGGAGAAGGCATATAGTGATACAGAATGGCAACACAAACGTTCCTTCGACTATGTTATTTAGAAATATGTTTCTACAGTACCCATCAAGATTGAATACAATGCACAAAAAACAGAAAGAAAAAAGTAAGTGCCGTAGTGTTACACTCTAAGCGATTAGAGGACGCCATTTATCATCATATGCAACCTCCAGCGATACTAATAGTAAGTGCAACAAAATGCATCAATGACCAATAACAATTAAAATCAAACCAACTTTATAATAAAACAAAATTTCAAGTCCATTAGGGTACAACAGGAAGCATCTATGTCCATTCTGGTTCAGGCTACATTCCAACCTATCCACATACGCCGATTATGATTCTGCTCGAAAATAATGATGTTTAATAATTCGAGCTTTCTAGCGAATTATGCTTTAACAACAAGAACAAAACATTGTTTTGGTACAGGCTGCATTTCAACTATAAAAACTAAATTCCTTCGACCTAACGCTGAAACAAGGATATTGCCGCTCTTTCAACCTAAACATAACCTACTTGAATATTGCTGCAATCTTCTTTAATAAATGCAGTAGAATATTTACATCTCGGTCATATCATGCGGATATGTTTCTTGACAATGTAATACCTATTATTGATGGACGACACATGTTTGTACGTAAATGAGGCATCTAACGTTTGCTTAAGATTCAAAGTTGTGGCAGTTTGTATGTGTGTGTGATTTGTTCCATATTTATACTTTTGATAGCAACATACTCCCAAATAATATAGTTCAAAGAACATACTTCGCTATAAGGCCCCAGTCGCTTGTGGTTTAGCACTACAGCACTTTTTGAGTGAAGTTTGTGAGGTATGTACAGTATATATTTTACATCTTGTGCAACATTTTTCAGACCAAAACAGCAATTCCTTGATGAGTTCCAATGATTGCGCTAGAGCTGCAGGGCCTATGGAAAGGTTGAAATGCAACCTAGACAAGAATGTCATTCCGTCTTATAGAATGATCCATAAGGAATTTGGTTTAATTGGTTGGCTTCAAAGCTTTCATAGGTTCTGACGATTCATAAAAAATAATAATTGTGTTACAGTGTATTTGTTCTATGTAATGTTCAACAACATTGGCGGTCATAGATGTGTTCTATTGAATATATTATTATTACTGCTTGAGTCCACATATGTATAAATATTGCTCCCAGCAATTTGTTAACATTTAACGCTACTGCAGTTTTTGTGTGGTATGTTTACCTGTGATGGCTACAGTATAATCATATTCTTAAACAATATTGTCCAAGGAACTTGTGTAAATATTTTCAGACCAAAAGGACAACTCCCTCTCGAGTCCATATCATTGAGGAGTGATCTACCTATGAAAAACATTTAATTTTTTCCTGAATTGAGACCTGCCAGATACTTAATTTTGCAATAACAGATCACATTAACTTCAGGTTTCAGTACCTCATCAATAATGAACAATGTTTTTCTAGACATTGTACAGTGATAAATTCTTCAAGGGAAATCTGCCAAGTTAAATTGTTGTTTAAACACAATGTTTTGATGGCTGTATTCTCCATTGTTATCCTCAGATATAGAGTTAACAAGCCATAAAACCTGAAGTTTAGAGCTTACTGACAATGGGTTGTTGATAGACTGACATGGTAGTGGTAGGGATTGTTACATTGTCTAACAGCAGGGGCCTGTACACAAGCAACATTTTTACGTCAATGTGTTGCCGGTCTGAGAGGCCAGAATGTTGCGGCAATATGGTCTTGTGGCCGGGCAGTAATGCCGAGTTGCCCGGCAATATGTCCGCCTTGTTGCCGGTATTGCTGCATGTTGACGGTGAGATCGCTCGCCGGCTGAACATTTGCGGCAACTTCCTTTGTTGCTGGCCACGGTAACATAGTGGCGAGAGCATTGTCTCTTGTACCAAAGGTCACTGTTTCGATTCCAGCCGAGTGCATAGTTGTTTTTAATTAATTGTTGTTACTCTTGTGTCTTCCATACCCTATCCCCTAAATTAACATGAGAAATACTTATACTGGAGCAGAAAACATACATACAACATTGTAGCTACCTGTATGTCTGGAACAGCAGAATGTCATTCTTTTAAATAATAATAAAAGAAACTATGAGTACATTGTGTTTTAACCTCCATTCATTCAGCAATTAGGCATATTGTACATTTTTTACCTATTTTTTAATAAAATCATTGAAATAGTTCAAAGTATAGAAATGAAATAACTGGTCAGTCAGAAAGACTATAAATTTCATCAACGAAATGCACTTACACCCAAAGTTGTGGGAAGTAGAAGCATCTACTTACAAATAACTGATTAAAAAATAAAGACAGTTGGAGTTACATAAACCTTTGTATTCCTTTAGTACTTTCATCATTGTTTAGCACACTTCTGTTACAATATGAGAGATGGATGCTAATACTCTAAATAAATGCATCAAACTTTTGTTCGAGTCACATAAATCATAGAGTGATAGCCAATCTGATATTGCATTTTTTATTTTTTTCAATCATACAATTCAAATCTTTGAAACCAGTCTTCAAGTTCTTCCAAAGTTTTCAAACAAGTAATTATCCAGTTCTATTTCTCTGTCAGCCACCCTATTGGCTTAGGTGGCTGTGGCAATGTGATGGTGTCTGGCACTGTCACAGGATTAGCTAATTCGAGACCCGGTAGTCGAAGAAATTTTCACTATTGGGACTTGACCTGTAGGATAGGAGAAGCGATGGTGTACAGTTCCTAATCACCAGATTGTGCGTCAGAGTACTGGGTTATATCCAAAACCTCACCACAGTGTATATAGTGCGCGAATACATGTTGCTGTTTATTGTAATTTGGGAAGGTAGGTCTGAATGGGCCAGCATGGGGTTTCACCCTCTCCCTTCTTGATCTCTCATTTCATACATCACAAATAACACTGTACACTGAACTTACACACTATTACAGTCATCCACATTTACTATGATGCATTCAGGAGGATGCTGATTAGAATCCCTTTCTGGGCATCCAGATTTGGGTTTTCTGTGGTTTCCCTAAATCACTCCAGGCGAATGCCGGGATGCTTCCATCATAAGGCCATGGCTGAATTCTTTCCCATTCCTTGTCCCCAGTCCCATCCCGCCTCTAATGACCTCGACATTGATGAGGCGTAAAGCCATCAGAAAAACTTACAGTGGGGGAAGGCGATGGAAAACCCTCCCAGATCATCTTCCCAAGTGTGTACCCCTCCATGGGAGTCAGCTATGCCTGGAAACGGGCATGGAATCAAAAGAAGATTTCTGTCTCAACAGGAGTAATCGTATCACGTTTAGTTAGGTAACTATACAACAACCCTTATTTCTTTCCTCCTTTTAATTATCCAAGGTGCTAGATGTCAGTATTCTCAAATTTTTTATCGCTAGCTGTTTGTAAAGGTTGAGTCGTTGGGTAAAAGTGGAGAACACCCATGCTTTTTTTACATTAAAATTAACTTTTTGATCAGTGACTTTATTCTTATTTTAAGCTCATTCAAAGAGTTATACTTAATTTTGGGACATCCTAGCGTTGTTGAACAAAATTTTTATATATAAAGATTATTTTTAACCTTTTAGTTCACATTGCTACAAAAGTGTGTATTTACGTTTTTCAACTATAATTTTATTTTTAACTTTTTAGTTTGGGAATTTCAGGACATAGATACGAAATTATTGTATTGTCACTGATCTTAATACATATGCAAAATTTGAAACAATTGTGACATCAGGTGGTGGGTGAACATAGACATGAAATATTTCATTGCATTCAACCGCCTTTCTATTGTTACTGTAATGAGAATACCAGTACATAGCTATGAGTTTTTGACAATTTGGACATCTGGAATTAGGTTGAAATTTAATTACAAGATTTCATTACAGCCAGCCACTTCTATATGGTTCCGCCAAAGTAATGAGAATATCAGGACGCAGTTATAAAATTTTATTGAATTGTCATCATTCTCAATTCATGTGCAAATTTTCAAACAATTTGAACATTTGGACGTGGATTAAAATTAAGTTGCAAGATTCCATCACATTCAACCATTTTTTTACTTTTTTTTTTACTGTCAAAATAATGAGAACAGCAGGAAACAGCTATGAAATTATTATATTGTCACCGGTTCCTAATATGTGTGCATAATTTCAAACAATTCAGATATTTGAAAATGGGTGAAATTGAATTGTCAGATTCCTTTACTTTCCTATTATTACTGTCAAAGTAATGAGAACAGAAGGACACAGCTATGAAATTATTGTATTTTTACAGACTCTTAATGTGTGTCCATGATTTCAATCAATTCCTATATCTGAAAGTGGGTGGATTTGAATTGACGCATTCAGTTACTTTCCTATTGTTAATGTCAAAGTAATGAGAACAGCAGGACATGTGGCATAATGGATTACTTATAGAAGATATACAAGAATGATAATTACTCTGGGGGAAATCGGTAGCTATGGAGACCAGATGGTAACAAGATAGAAATAAGATCGTGCGAGCAAGAGGAAAAGTTTAGTTCACGTTTTGAGTTGATGATGTATAGTTACTGAAAGCAAAGGACCATTGTATTCTTCAGATATTTACTAATGAAGTGAAACGAGAATAAATGTCAAATGACTCATAAGAAAGATTATTATAATTCAAATACGAGAAGTTAATAAGTTCAAACATTAAAATTTCTTCACTAATCTCAAACAGTTACTGTATCCCAGCTCCGACAGTAAGAAGAGAAGAAATCTTTTTCAAATACAACAGACACAGCTATGAAATTATTGTATTTTCATCAGTTCTTTATACATGTGCAAATTTTCAAACAATTCAAACGTCAGGAATTGGGAGAACATTGAAACAAAATATTCCTTTGCATTCAAATGGTTTTCTGTTGTTACTGTCAAAGTAATGAGAATATCAGTACATAGCTGTGAAATCATTGTATTGTCATTGGTTCCTAATAGGTGTAAAAAAATTTCAAACAAATCTGAAATCTGGAAGTGAGTGAGTATTAAATGTAAAAATTCCGTTACTTTTCTATTGTTACTGTCAAAGTAATTAGAATAGCAGGTTGTTGCTATGAAAATATTGTATTGTCACCGGTTCTTAATATGTGAACAAAATTTCAAACAACTCTGCAATCTGGAAATGTGTGAAAATTGAATTGCAAGATTCCGTTACATGGATACATACATACATACAGGTCAAGCTAATATAAAGCTTTTAAAAAGATGCCCCTTTAGACTTCATTAACAGCTTATGAAGCACAAAACATTGAATTTTGATGACAAGCAGCCTCAATAACTGATGTTTGGAGCTTGGACATGGCATCAATTTCGAATCATACAGGGCTCTGACACATACCATAAGCTTTTGGGCCTATATTCTTACAGACTTGCTTGAAATTTGCCTTGCTTGTGATCTTGTAAATCTGGATTTTGGTTTCGAACAGAGTGATGTTTGGATACTGACTGTCTTTTCTTACAAAGTTATTCACCCCTTGAAATTATGAATCTTGATTTCTGATTCAGTCCCAATGGTACCAAGTGTTCAAGTAGAACCAAATTTTGTTATATCCAGTACGGTAACTTTGTAGGATCATAGGGTGTGTTTTACTCTGCAAAACTTTATTAAAGTCCTGGGTTCAAACCCCGGTGGGGCCAGGAATTTGTACAGGATTTACTTTGATTATATGAGTATGTCATGGATTCCACATTAAACTGTGGGCCTAGCACCAACAGAGGCAGAATGCATGGCAATAAAAACTCTTCTCTAATCACTAGGATAAAAAAAAGAATTGTTGTTCGGTCTGAAAATTTTTACACCCATTCGTTAGATTATATTATTTAATATATGTTGTTCTGAGAGCTATACATACCTCACAAACATCACTCAAAAAGTGCCGTAATGTTATACGGCTACCGACTGGGAGTAGCTATATAACAAACTACAATGATCTTGCACACATTCCTTGAACAATATTATTTGAGAATATATTGCTATCACATCCATCAAAAATATAAATATAGAACAAATTAAAAAAAAAAAAAACCCCACCACAGTTTTGAACTGTAAGTGAATGATAGATGCCTTATTTACGTACGCATATGTGACGTCCAGTGATAATGGGTATTACATTGTCAAGAAACATATCCACATGTTGTTACGTCTGTGATGTTAATATTCTATGGCATTTATCAAAGTTGGTTTAACATAGGTTGTGTTTAGGTTTGTTCCTGCATTAGGTCGAAAGAATTTAGTTTTTATAGTTGAAATACAGCCTGTACCAAAACTGAATTTGGTTCTTGTCAGAGCATAATTCACTAGAAATTTGGATTTATTAAACAATTTAAGTTATGATTTTCGAACAGAATTATTAGTGGCACAAGTGAATAGGTTGAAACGCAGCCTGGACCACAAAATCTAAAGACGCTACCTGTTGTAGCTTAATGAACTTGAAATGTTGTTTTTATTATAAAGTTGGTTTCCTTTTCATTGTCCTTGGTCATTTGATGAATTTAGTTGCATGTACTATTAATATTGCTGGAGGTCACATATGATAACAAATGGCGTCCTCCCGCTGCTTAGTGTGTAACATTACAACAGATTTGTGTGTGTGTGTGAGAAGTTTGTGTGTTATAAATACTCTTGATGGGTGTAGTAGAAACATATTCTTAAATAATATAGTTGAAAGAACATTTGCGTTATCATTATACATTGCTATATACCTTCTCTCAGCCGCTCGGCACTTAATATTATGGCACTTTTGGAATATATATATATAGTTACCAGGAAATAATAGGAGCTAATTAGCAAATGGATTTACAAAAAAAGGGATAGCGAAATGAACCACCACCATGATGATATCATTGGGTGAACACATAAATTACGCACAAAACACAGGAAAAACAATGAATGCTTTGGGACATGACCCTTCACCAACAGGAGGTAGTGTTGCAAATTAAAAAAAAAACCTAGCATCCTTGTTTTTTTCTAAATATGTTTTTCTTTCTTTCAGAAAACAATATATTTGATAAATTATAGTTTTATATATGGAACTTACAATTTAAATGTGTGTTTTAAGTCTTACTAAACCATATAATGTCTTACATAATGATTCACAAATGTATCTATATAGGTAACATAATTTTTTATTCATCCTTTATGTCAGTACCACGTTCACTAGTATCAGTACTACCAACACTAGTTCGTTCGGAGTCGGAATTTTCTGTTTCTTCTTCTGTCTCCTCTAGATCCATAACTTCAGAAATAGTTACATTTTCTTTTACTGGTTGTATTGTAGGCAAAAGCTTTTGAGATTGCAATTTTAAATTGTGAGCAAAGTACACACTGTACATAAAGACTGCGCCGATAGTTCTGTATTACGGTCTTTTAAGTTTGAATTTAAATCTATTATCATACAAAATAGGAGCTTTATTTCTTTTCAATCGTTGGTTTATGCCAACGGTTGCAAGGAAATGATTCACAATTACTGACAATTTAATGACTCAGTATCACTGTACGCTGCGAGTTTAACAAGTATACGGATATAAGGAAAGCACAATAAGTAATAAAAAGAGGCAAAAAAACGTAGACAAATTTAAAATTCCTAATTTTTTTAAAAGATCCGTA
Source organism: Vandiemenella viatica (assembly GCA_031002005.1). Lineage (NCBI taxonomy): Eukaryota > Metazoa > Arthropoda > Insecta > Orthoptera > Morabidae > Vandiemenella > Vandiemenella viatica. Next base: position 117,768,095 of record JARYHS010009186.1, on the reverse strand, counting down.
GGTCTACAGATAAATTTGTAGGGCTGGCAGCACTAGTTCAAATAGCGAGTATCAATCCAAACAACGGGGAACGGGAATTTCTTCTCATGCAACCTAGTCTTTTTGGGAAGTCCCCGTTTGTAAAAGAAAACTCCAGTCAAATAAATGCCTTAGAAATTTGAAATTGAGTAGTTATGAAAAAAAAGACATCTCCCAGAAAAAAAAATTTTTCATGTTTTTTTTCCAAGTCAGAAAAAAAACCGTTTTTTTGCAACACTAGGTGTAGGAGACCGTTTCACAGAATGACCGTTAGTCAGGAACATGGTGGGGGTAAATCCAAACTGAGGACAGGGAGAGGGGGGTAGTAAATTGGAGCTAGAACCTGAGAAATGCAAAATGATGCAAAAAGTGCAGAAAAATATATTAAAATGTTCATAACATAAATTTGAGAAAGTAAAAGTAAATATGTGAATAAAATAAAATTGAAAAAGTATAATGATAATAATAATAAAAGACAGGGTTACAAAGAACAAAAACTATCTTATAGTTTATGTGGACTTCAAGAAAGCCTACAACTCAGTAGATAGTCTCATTACTGAACATTTTACAGGAATTTGGTGTGGACTCAAAATCGGTCAACATAATCAGGCAGACCCTCACTGGAACAAATTCAAAAGTGAAATTTATGGGAGAGATTTCAAAGGAATTTAAAATAAAAACTGGTGTCAGGCAGGGAGATGGGCTTTCTCAAATTCTTTTCAATTGCATTTCGGAGAAGGTAATTAGAGTATGGGAAGAGAAACTCAAGGAAAGGGGAATTCACCATGAGATAAGATTAGGTTCAAAGCACATAGGGGTTGGGATAAACTGTTGGGCCTTCGCTGATGAAATAGCGGTTCTTTCTGAAAATATAGAAACCGCACTCGAACAAATCAACCTTCTGAAAGATATAGCAGGAATAGTTGGACTTCAGATGTCTTTTGAGAAGACTAAATTCATGACCATTACTAGGGATTCACCCACATTACTAAACACAGAGTATGGAAAAATTAAAAAGGTCAATAAATTTAAATATCTAGGTGAAGTAATTCAGATTAATCGGCTTGATAAGGAAGCAAATATATCAAGAGCAAGAAAACTAGAACTAGCATACCAATTGACTAAAGATACATACAATAAGAAGAATCTATCATGAAAACTAAAATCAAACCCTGCAACACAGTAATCAAACCAGGACTGTATGCCTCAGAATGCTTGTTCTCTATGAAAACTGGAGAAATAGAAGAGATAGAGAAAAGGGAAAGGAAAATCTATAGGATAATTTGGGGACCACTAAAAATTGAAAATGGTGAGTTTAGACAGTGGAGGAATAAAGACATATACAAAGAAGAAGAAATTGAAAGGATGTCAGACACGATCAGAAAGAGGAGAATCAGTTTTTTTGGTCACATAATGAGAATGGATAATGATAGACACAAAAAAATTGTCATGTTTACAAGAGTAAGAAGGGACACCAGTGGATCCAAGGAGTAAAGAAAGATATGATAGAGATCGGAATAACAGAAGATTTAATACAAGATAGAGCAATTTTTAGGAGATTGATCAAAAATTTCAAGGGTTTTCAGAAGGAGAAGAGGAAATGTAGTAACATATGGACAGAAGAAAGGAGGAAACAGCAAAGTGAGAGGATGAAGAACTATTGGAAGTCAAGAAAAGAAGCATCGAAATGAATGCACGGCATTATTTTCGTGGTCCTTAGATGGCCGATATCGAAGAGAAGAAGAAAAGAATCTATGTAGTTAAACATCACCACTGGTATGTGGTGGTTCAATATACTGTAAACAGTGGGCATGGAGGCAACTAGAGGATAGAGGGAAGGAAAAGTACTAACTGTGTATTATCTCAAATTGAGACCAGGAGGTAGCATTGTGCTTAGTTTGTATTGGTAGGCAAGTTCCCACCTTCTGAGTTCAGAGGAGCTGCTGTTGTTTGGGAGGACTCTGATAGCACGGACCGTGGAAATTATTAGTGTCATGGGAGATGGCATGGATAACTACTGGATGTTTTGGATTCTGAGTGAAAACTGTCTGATGGGGGCCATTCATTCTAATGGTAGTCAAACCTATGTAGGAAGCCAGGCAGTGTTTGCAGGCTAGCTGGTATATTACGTGGGAGGTTTCACAGGTGGCATGTCCTATGATAGGAAAGTTCTCGCTAGTGATAGGGTTGGTGAATGTGGTGGAGGCATGGTGAATGTCGCACATTTTACAGTGGGGTCTATTGCATGGGAAGGGTCCTTGGGGGTGTCTGATGGGACGAGGAAGACTGTGTTTGTGGACTATTAGCTGGCTGAGGTTGGGAGGTCTGCTGAAACATGTTCTGGGAGGGCCAGGGAGGATTTTTGGAAGAATGGATGTCATTTCTGGGCAGGTTAGTAGGAAATCATAACCCTACTGAAGGATTTTATTGATGGATTCAAGGCCAGGGAAGTATTGTGTAACCAGGACTGGTTGTTTCAGGGGGTTTGGAGCAGTCAGTAGGTAGAGCAGGTTGCATTGTGGCTCGTGAAAGTTCCTTGTGAACCAAAGCTGGGGGATAATTGCTTGATACCAATGCTTGTGAGATGTTCTGTGAATATTCCATAAGGGATTTCTGATTGGAGCATACAGGTATACGACTGCCTAGAATGCCAAGACTGTAGGGGAGGGAACATTTGGTATAATACGGATGGCAGCTGTCAAAATGGAGGTACTGCTGTGAGTTGGTGGGTTTGGTGTGGACTGAGGAGCTGAGGTGACCATTGGAAAGGGACAGGTCCACATCCAAGAATGTGGCCTGGGGGTGGGAGTAGTTCCATGTGAAATTAAGCGATTTATTAAAGGTATTTAGATTATCCAGAAAATTTAGAAGGGTGTTTTCTCCATGTGTCGAGATCATAAAAATGTCATCTATGAACCTCAGTCACAGGATGGGTTTGAGGGGGACATTCTCCAAAAACATCTGTTCCAGCCGACCCATGAAGAGATTAGCATAAGAGGTGGCAATGTGAGTGCCCATGGCAGTGCCACGGGTTTGGTGGTAGATATGCCTTCAATGGAGATGTAGTTGTTGTTCAGTATCAGTTTAGCCAAGGTGGTGAGGAAAGATGTCATAGGGCAGCTGTTGGGAGGGCGTTTATCCAGAAAAAAATCCATGGCGCAAAGGCAATGTGGAATGTATTATCTTCAGTGATGTAACATCAATGTTTACCAGTATGGAGTTGGAAGGAAGTGGTGTGGGTATGGTGGAAAGACGGAAAAGAAACTGTTGTATGTCCTTGATGTGGGAGGGGAGCTAAGATACTATAGGTTGTAGGTGCTGGTCCACCAAAGCAGAGATTCGTTCAGTAAGGGACCCATAAGCTGCAACAATGGGGTGTACTGGATTGCCAGGCTTATGGATTTTGGGAAGGAGGTGGCATGTGTGGATTTTGAGGAGTAAGGAGAGAAATGGACTGTGGGATGAGACCTTGGAGGGACCCATTGAACTGTACATATTCCTGTATTTGTTTGGTGACATCTGGTGTGGGATCTTCAGCAAGGCGGCAGTAAGTGTAGAATGATAAGAATGGCCACTGTCAGACAGTTTTCACTTGGAATCCAAAACATCAAGTAGCTATCCATGCCATCTTCCATGACACTAATAATTTCAAATCTAGTTTCACGGTCTGTGCTATCAGAGTCCTCCCAGACAGCAGCAACTCCTCTGAACTCAGAAGGTAAGAACTTGCCTGCCAATACAAACTAGTCACAAGGCAACCTTCTGGTCTCAATTTGAGATGATACCCAGTTAGTACTTTTCATTCCCTCTATCCTCTACTTACCTCCATGCCCAATGTCTACAGTATATTGAACCACCACATATTAGAGGTGATGTTTAACTACATAGATACTTTTATTATTATTATCATTATATTTTTTCAGTTTTATTTTTTTTACTTGTTTACTTTTACTTTCTCAAATTTATGACCATTTTAATATATTTTTTCTGCACTTTTTGCAACATTTTGCATTGCTCAGGTACTAGCTCCAATTCACTGTCCCCCTCTCCCTGTCCTCTGTTTGAATATACCTCCACCCTGTTCCTGACTAACAGTCATTCTGTGAAACGGTCTCCTACACCACCCTCCCTCCTTGAGATTTTCTCCTGTTGACGAAGGGTCAAGTCCCGAAATATTCATTGTTTTTCTTGTGTTTTATTATGTGTTAACCCCATGATACCATCATCTAAGATAGGTAAGTGGTGGTTCATTTCGCTGTCCCTTTTTTTGTATATATATATATATATATATATATATATGTAGCCAATTTATTTACAAAAAAAGGATAGAGAAATTAACCACCACTTACATGGGGTAAACACATAAAAAAGCACAAGAACAGGAAAAAACAAGAGAGTCCACCTCTCCCTGACCTCTGTTTGAATTTACCCCCACCATGTTCCTGACTAACAGTCATTTTGTGAGACGGTCTCATACACCACCCTTCCTCTATAATGTTGTCCTGTTGATGAAGAGCCAAGTCCCGAAATATTCATTGTTTTTCCTGTGTTTTGTGCTTATTTATGTGTTCACCCCATGAAACCATCATCTAAGGTAAGTGGTGGTTCATTTCGCTATCCCCTTTTTATATATATATACAGGGTGTTTCAAAAATGACCGGTATATTTGAAAAATCAATAAAAACTAAACGGGCAGCAATAGAAATGCACCATTTGTTGCAATATGCTTGGGACAACAATAAATTTTCAGGCAGACAAACTTTCGAAATTAGTTACAATTTTCAACAACGGATGGCTCTGCAGTCTGGAAAAATCTAAAGTACGATATTTTCCACATATCCACCATGCACAGCAGTAATATGACGTAGTCTCTGAATGAAATTTCCAGAAACCTTTGAAAAGTTGTCAGGTGGGATGGCTTCACATGCAGAAGAGATGTACTGCTTCAGTTGTTCAATTGTTTCTGGATTGTGGCGGTACACCTGGTCTATCAAGTGTCCCCACAGAAAGAAGTCACAGGGGTTCAGATCTGGTGAAAGGATGCCAATCCACACCGCTTCCTGTATGTGTGGAATAGCCCAAAGCAATCACACGATCATCGAAATGTTCATTCAGGAAATTAAAGACGTCGGCCGAGCACCATCTTGCATAAATCACGAGGTGTTCGCCGTGTCCTCTAAGGCATTTTGTACCGCCTCAAATTTACGAAGAATGTCCAGATAGCGTGGTGCAGTAAATGTTTCGGATCTGAAAAATCGGCCAATGAGTCCTTTGGAAGAAACGGCGGCCCAAACCAATACTTTTGGAGGATACAGGGATGATGGGACTGCAACATAGGGGTTTTCGGTTCCCCATATGCACCAGTTCTGTTTATTGACGAAGCCGTCCTCGTAAAAATAAGCTTCGTCAGTAAACCAAATGCTGCCCACATGGATATCGCCGTCATCAATCCTTTGCGCCATATCATTAGCGAATGTCTCTCGTGCATCAATGGAAGCAGCCCTGAGGGGTTGCCGAGTTTGAATTTTGTATGGATAGAGGTGTAAACTCTGGCCCATGAGACGATATGTGGACGTTGGATTTATTTGGACCGCAACTGCAACACGGCGAATGGAAACCCGAGGCCGCAGTTGGATCACCTGCTGCACAAGCTGAGCATTGCCCTCTGTGGTTGCCTTACACGGTCGCCCTACCTTTCCAGCAAGTTCATCCTTCACATTCCCAGTCCGTTGAAATTTATCAAACAGATCCTTTATTGCATCGCTTTTCGGTCCTTTGGTTACATTAAACTTCCGTTGAAAGCTTTGTCTTGTTGCAAAAACACTGTGTTCTAGGCGGTGGAATTCCAACACCAGAAAAATCCTCTATTCTAAGGAATAAACCATTTTTTCACAACAAACTTGCAATCTGTGAACAGCATGCGCTTACAGCAGAAAGACGACTTACAGAATGGCGAACTCACAGACTGCATTTACTTCTATATCTTTCAAATCGCCTGCAGCGCCATCTGTTGTTGAAAATTGTAACTAATTTCAAAAGTTTGTCTGCCTGAAAATTTACTGTTGCCCAAGCAATTGCAAGAAACGGTGTATTTCTATAGCTGGCCGTTTAGTTTTTATTGATTTTTCAAATATACCGGTCATTTTTGAAACACCCGGTATATAAATATTCATGATGGGCCAAGTCCCGAAATATTCATTGTTTTTCCTGTGTTTTGTGCTTATTTATGTGTTCACCCCATGATACCATCATCTAAGGTAAGTGGTGGTTCATTTCGCTATCCCTTTTTTTGTAAATCAATTCGCTAATTAGCTCCTATTATTTCCTGGTAAATATAGATATATTACATCTATAAGAACAGCATATATAAAAGAATATCATCCAACGAATGTGTTGTAATGTGAGTGTTGAAACTTCCGCTTAGTAAGCGAGGAATGATAATGTCGCAACGAACATGCTTGTTGTAATGTGAACTAAATAGATTTTTATACACAGAATCAGCATTGCATGTTTTGCCATTTATTTCTGTTTTTGTTTGTTCCGTTCAAATTTCCTCTCATACCAACAACAACTTTTGACTGTGTCTGGAATAATCTTGAATTAAGTTCATTCCGAAAGATTAGCAGGTTCTTTTCTACTCAAGATTTATTACATTTTTCTCTCCAACTATTATTTCCAAACTTCTCACTATGCAACTATTATTATTTCAAAACTTAATCCTGTGCTCAATTATCCTGTCTTGCTCGCCGGCTCTACCAGCAATCCTGCCCATTTCTACCTTTTTTCTGGAGATCCTATATTTCCAAAAATATCAAAGCAAGCAATCTCTATTAGATCCGCTATTCTTTTTATTACATTCAGTGCATATTTCTTTCCAAGGTTCGTTTTAAGAGAATGACTAGTACAAGACTACCAAAAACTTATTTGGAAAAACGTATAGTGGGCAAAAGACCAGTGGACAGACCAACTGAAGGAGGACATAGTGAGAAGAGGCTGGAACTGGGAATATATCACGGACAGAGAAACTTTTCTGGATAGGAGACAGTGGAAAACGATCGTCTGCAACAACCAAGGCTCTTAAACCTCACCCGGGAAAATGGAGATTGTCCCCAACGATAATGATGATGATTATTTTTTTTATTAATTCCTTAAACTTTTATTTTACCAAAATAAAACAATATTACTCCATTTATCAGTCTAAATATATAATTTATTTATTTTAATGAATTGTTGTGTTACAATAAACTGTTTTGGTCCAGGTAGTAACCGGACAGAAAGATTGTCGATTGAAAATACAGATAATGCAAACTAGTATGGTTTAAGAAATTTGATAGGAAGTGATATAGGGAAGAATCTTTGCCATGTGGTTTTCAGTGTTCTGACAGTTAATTTATTTAAGGATGCTTAGGATTATTTATTAAATATCATGCATTACCTAAAATGACACCTCAGTAAGTTCAGCTACCAAGGCAATAAGCGTGATATCGTAGCGTGACATTATGGCGTGACAGATGTCCAAAATTTGTGTTTTATAAGTTTAGGTAGGCCCCCTTCTGAATAGTTTTGGCAAGGTTATAGGTATATTACATGCTGACACTATGTTTCTAAACAAAGTTTTTGTCTTCGCCAAAGAAGGAGCGAGAGTCGATTCACTGGAAAAGCCTTTATTTTCTTCAGGATTCAAATTACTGTGAAGAAATAATTTCATGAAAACTGGGCTGTTAGAAGTCTTGGTAGGAAGTGGGTCACAGTGAGGAGGAAGTCACATGGAGGAGAATGAAGTCCAGATGGTTGGATAAAAGTCGAGATGGGAAGTCAGTGAACAAAGTTGAGACAAGAGAAAGTCAAGATGAGAATCGATTCAGGTGTGGTCCTAGCAAGATCAAAAGTCAATCTGGAAACAAAATGTGTGTTTAGCTAGCAGTCAGTAAGTGAGAAGAAAACAAAATCTAGCCGCAATAAAATACCACAAGAAGTAACTATTGAAGAGAGAAATTTCTTTCATGATGAAAAAGGTGGTGGAAATAAAACTGACCACAGAAATCATGAACTTGTGAAAGGATTGGTGTAACTGTGTTCATCAATGAAATGTTTTCAGAGGAAGTGTTGGAGTAACTGAAGTGTCAAAACAGATTTGCTGCTCCATACTGCTGAATATGCTGGTGTATCTGTTGTCTATGTCTTACTGTCTCATATTCTCAAATAAATTTTTCCAACAACAAGTAATACCCATTTATTGTTTAATCCATCATAGTATTTGATCAAAGAAATCTAGAAAGGTGTGAAAGTGATATGAAGAAGTGTGGAAGTCTTATTAAAATCATGTTAAAGGCAAGGTGAAAGATTAGTATAGGTTATTTATACTTAAGCTTGTGCTGTAATTTGTGAGGTCCCACTTCATCAGACATTTAAGTAATAATAATAATTTTGCAACTTAATCAATTTATGAATGTATTTTTTTTAAATACAAGGCTGTACAGTATAGTAGTCTGTGTAACAAGGGGTAAATTTAAGTTTTCATAATATGTTTTAATATGTTGAAGTTGGTAGGCTGTGTTGTGTTGTTTTGTTTTTAAGACAAGGAGAAACAGATTGTTACATGTGAGATTTTATGTTGTATCAACAAGAACTGTAAATATTTGAATTTATTAAGATGTGTCAATAAATAGCAGTTGATTTCATAGAGAAGACTATATAATTAAATTTAATCTGCGAGTTGATAGCAAAAAAAAAAAAAGTGTGAGACGGTATCCTGGAGCCACACATATTGTCAGAACGTGCTATCGATTATAGATCAGATTGAAAAAGAACCTGGAAGGATTGGTAAGGCCAACCAGCATTTATTTATTTATCGACTAAAAGAGGATACCTCGCAGAAATGGTGAGACCTGCCAGGATTCTTGTTCGAAAGTAAAGAACCTCGCAAATTGCAGCATATTATGGTGCTATTCTGTATTGATGTATAAGATTGTTTTAAAAGGTACTTATGTTGAGGTAATCATCATCTTAACTGATTTCTTTTATTCACTCCATGTAATGTTTCGTATTAAAATGTTTCAGCCATTGGCGGTACCAGGTCGTGTGTTGGTTGGGGAAGGAGTACTCACTAAGATGTGCCGTAAGAAACCAAAAGCTCGACAATTCTTCTTGTTCAATGATATCCTTGTTTATGGTAACATAGTCATCAACAAAAAGAAAGTGAGTAACATTAATTAATACTATTGTTATTAACAGAATAGTTTCAAATATCCAAGCAAACTTTACGAAAAAAGAAAACAAATCTATGTAAGGAATGTACTTAAAGACTCCTGCCCCTTCCCTTTACTATCTTGTGCCAATATGTGTTGAGTTAGCTTTTTAAAAAATAAGTTCATTATATTTGGTTAGCCCTTATATTCTGCCGTTTTCTAGCACTGTTTTATTTTGATAGTGAACAGCATGTTCTGCAATGTTGGTGTGGTTTATTTTCTCCTGCCGGACATAAAAATTTTGCGGTCGAATATGTTGGACTTACATCTCTGGTAACATTGCTAATGTAGCCTTGTTTATTGTTGACTTAGAAAACGGAGCTAATTATCTTTAGTCTTTAATTATACTAGTTATTTTGAAAGTTTTGCTTCTTATTGAATTTAACTTCATTTCATAAAATAAAGGACTGACAAGATCTCTGAGCTTCAAGATACATGTATTACTACAAACATTTTTTTAAAAAAGTTTAATCTAATGTTTGGATAAACAATTACTTTTTAAAAATTTCTATTAGTTGTATCCATGTTATTTCTTGAAGATCATTTGCTAAAACTTTGTATCTTTCGTAACATCATTTACCCCAGAAACTAGCAATTTTTATTTAAAGTGTATTTAAGGTATTTAACATTGATTTAATATTCTTCCCTTAAAACTGTCATTACACCTTACGTATTTACTTGTTTCAGTATAACAAGCAGCATATTATTCCTCTAGAAGAAGTTAAACTGGAGTCTATCGAAGACGATGGACGTAAGTGTTACAAATACATTATATTACAGTCCTATTGAAGGAAAGTTAAGTTAATCATTCTATTGCAGTCTCTAAGTTTCTTCAGTCTTATTTAATTTCTTAGCATAACTTGTTAAGGAACGAAGTCTTTCTCGGCGTTGAGAATGGATGTAGTCTTCTCGGGAGACTAGCCAAGTAAGTAAGATGTTTCCACACGATATTTCGGTGATCTCAGACTCCATCGCCATCTTCTTCATCAGAAGATGGCGACAGAGTCTGAGATTGCCGAAATATCTTCTTCATCAGAAGATGGCAACAGAGTCTGAGATTTCCGAAATATCGTGTGGAAACATCTTACTTACTCGGCTAGTCTCCCGAGAAGACTACATCCATAACTTGTTAAGTTTGTAGATTTATCAGTTCATTAAAACTATTATAGTGTTTGCAAATGATGTTAGTTAATGTAACAAATGTTTAAAAAAATCCTCCCAGTAGTATCCGTTATTGGAATTATTGTTTCTTCATACTATTTCCCCCTTCAATTTTTATTTTATATTTTTTTACCCACTGAATATCACTGTTGACAAAAATTTTATTATGGTATTCTATGCTTCAAAATAGAAAATTATTCAACTTCTCTCAGAAAAAAGTTTCATGTGAATAGAAGCTTATAAACATGAACTTTCACCTCTTGGATAGTGTTCTCTGGTGGCTCAGTGTTTAAGGCATCTGACTGGAGGTAGAAAGGTCTCTGGTTCAATTCCCAGTCTCAGCTGTGATTTTCAAACGCCTTTAACCTGACCTTCACCTCTGGCACAGCTTGTTGCGTAATGTGAAGCTTGCCACAACGATACTGTTGTCTGGACTTCATGTGAAACTGTAGGTCCTCTGTACCCATATAATTGTTTAGGTTAAGGCAGGGTACAACAGGGATGGAATGGCAATAGAAACCTTGTCCCTCATCATTATTACTATACAGGACTTTTACTTTACATTTTGGATACCAATCCATACCTGCCAACTTTTACAGTTTTCGCATTAAATTTATGAAAAGTGCTGTAATTTTATGACTGTACAGATGAATTATGTTATTTTATGAATTTACAAACTAAAATTCAATTGCATAGGTGAGAAGTTTATACAGAACAAGGTTTTAAACAGTTTTTATTGGCAATTTTGGTAGTTTCAAATTTTTTTCATGGCTTCAAGTGCCTTTTTATGCGCGTTAAAACTTTTCATTGTACCTTAAGATTATACCAAGGTACGCTACTACTTTTCAGAGACAGGTAATTTTACAGTAGTCAATAATTATTTGATCTGTCTCTCTGATTTTACATTGATACTATTTCTGAATCGGCTATTGTTTGATTATGATGTTCATCCATTTCAAGATCATACTATGTGCAGTGTTTGGCTGGTTGATAATTAGTGTAGATTATGTTACTCTTTTGTAACCACAAACAACTCTACGGAACAGTATTACAAGGCGTTTAGAGAAGCATATTTCATAGAATTTCCGTGCATGTTAAAATCAAGAAAAGGAGAAAGAAATTGTGTTTTGTACACTTGTTGGGTGTAGTATTAGCACAGCACATAGCAGAAGAAATGAAATGATTTGGTCTATTATGTGAAATGCAGTAAACACATTGCAAGTTTTAACGAAGGAAGAGAACCACAAAATCAACACTTTTTTTCAGTCATCATTGTCATCATCCTTAACAGTTCCCATCCACTGGCCGGGTCTGCTTCATGCACAGCCTCTCCATTTCCTTCTTTCTTCGCACCACCTCTCTGTTACCACCTCGTTCCAGTCCTCTCCTCTTCCGTACACACTTCTCCACTGCTTTCAGCCATCCGTCTCTTGGTCTTCCTCACTAAGTCTGGAAATTCTGAAACAGTTGTAATTAAAGACCAGTGATTGTTCACTGCCTGCTTAGTGGAACACTGTTCCACTGAGTGCAGCTAATCATGCAGTTGCCTTAATCAAGAGGATATTCGCTTCATCAGAAGTTACGAAAAAATATGGCTGTGGTTGCATGAAAACAACTTGCATTTTAAAATAAATTTCTGTAAATACAATATGAGAAGTTGTGAAGTGTCTTCAGGATGTTTCCGTTTTCAAGTACAACAGATGGAAGCAATAATACCAATTCAGAAGTTATATCCCATTGTTCTTATGTTTTATGAAATACAAGAAAAAAATGTGAGAATTGTGTTAAGCATACCAGCATTGGAGCTCTGGGGACTCAACAGAGCTTAATACAGGTAACCTCATGTTATCGCCATTCGAACATTGTTGAATACCAGTTCAAAACTGTGGCGTTTTGTTCCGATATTGCCTCTGTTAAAATGGAACAGAAGAATGGAGTTTCAGCAGTTATGTAGCTCATCCAGATATTGTCAATTTTGGTTCTGTGTGCCACTTAAATTAGCTGCTGGAAGTCTACCACTAAAAATAGGTGGGCTTCTTCTTGATATTTTTTATTATTTAGAGAAGAGTGCCAAAAGGAAAGAATATCTTGGGAAATTTCAAAACCTGCACAGTAAAGAATATAAAATGATACTGTCTGACTGTCTTGGAGGTTATATTTGTAAACGGATAATATGAAGTAACAGATGAGATTTCACTTAAGTGTTCTGTTACAAATTTCTGGAGAATTCATGGTGAATTAAATGTAGATGTAAATTTTTTGAGGTGCTGGGCTTTTACAGAAACAATTTTAAAAGGAATTACATGTGAATGTAAAGTGTAATCATTAAATGATTTATTTATTGAAATTTGTGGAAGATTACTTTGTTAAAATATCAAAATGTGCAACGAATATTATGTAAAATGTTTGTGAATTTATCTTGAATCTTTGTAATAATTACTAATTGCTGTTGACATTGAATATTTTAGTTGCATATAGTACAAAATACTATATTTTGACCCAGTTCAAGTCCTTATAAACTATTTGATATGTTTTGAAGTGGTATTGAAGACATTTAAATTATTTGTATTTTTATCTAAAATCTTTGCCATTTAATTTCTAATTAAATTAAGTACAGTTTGGTGGTTAAAAAGGTATTTTATTAATAATTGATTGTTGGCACTGGCCTTCAGCAGTTGTTAGGAACAGTAAGTAGTTGTAGCACAAGTTGACTGAAAGACCCCTTTATAGTATTTAAAAGAATTTCACTGTGCATACAGACTAGGTTCTCAAACGGGATGCCCTCCCCACCTCCGGGAGAGGGGAGGTTGCAAGGTAGCTTCACCACCTATGTGGACTATACCATAGCTGTACACTGATGTCTCCATCACCACCTCTTAGGGTTGATAACTTCTAACATCACATACCTAATGAGTTCTAACATCACATACCTAATGAGTTTCCTCTGAGATGTCATTTTTAGTGCTGAAGAAGTAGGAATTTACCTTTTTAATAATAAAATTTGTGGTTGTGGTGGTGGCGACAGAGTGCTGGGAGGGGGTTTGAGGGGGAACTTTCCTTTTGATGGAATGGGGTTTTGGAAACTTTTGTTTTGATTGGAAGGGGGGGGGGGAGGAGGAGCTTGATAAGAAAAACTTTAGAACCCCTAACCTAGAGCAGAGACCTGTCGCAAGAATACTGTTTAGGGAGCAAACAGTTTTGTATGTGCCATGGTAATTTATGTAAGAAGTCAAAGTGTATTATTGTATGTATGCTGATGTCTTTCTTTAATAATCATGAAATGCTCACTACTGCTAATTCTTTGTTATATATCTGTTCACATTTTACGAATGCAAAGAAAAAATCTCAGTAATGAGGCACACAGAAAATACAATTTTGTGAAATGGCACTATCCATTAAAGTCATAAAAAAGTACGTTTAAATTAACAAAACCAATGCAGAGAACAGAAATTTAATAATGATATTAGCAGAATCCAAAGAATAAATCAAAAGTTCACTATCATCAAAACGTTTGATATGATGAATTTTAGTTAGAAGGAATTTATAATACCACAAGCATCGAATAGTAACAAAAAATAATGCATAAAGGAAAAGAAAATAAATAATTTAGTCCAGGTATTGAACCTGAAACTTTTAGTGGGGGAATTGTAGCTAACAGTCCTACCATTATTGGGTGTCTGATTCACTATCGATACCAATGTGATTTGTGAAAAAGTTACTGCTTGAGGAAGATGCAAGTTCATGAATTTGACCAGGTCACCATCTAACATATGTTGTGTGGAAAATAGTGTAACCAATATCATTTTACACATTGAATAAACTATAATAGGTCTGCTCCAAATGAAAGACACTGTTTACAATTCCACTTTTAATCACTGGTTACTTGGTGAAACATCATCAGGAAAAAATGCATGAAATAAGTTAAAAAACTGTTAATGCTTTTGAGTTAGTCTGTGTCCATATGTGTCAAAATGTTCAAATCAAGAGTAGTGAAGTTGTCACTCAATAAAAACAAACAGAGTGCATCACTGTCTTGAAAAGCAATGTAGGAGAGCCCATAAAGTCTCTGGAGTATAATTTCTAATTTTCTTGTCATCTGTGGTACATAGGTGGCTAGGTCATGTTACAAACTATGTTCTCCTGAAAGAAAAAATCAAACAAATTAAACATTATCTTGAGAACACAAAAATTAATTTTACAAAGATCTTCAACTTTTCCTTCATACTCTCACGAATCCTTAATAATGTTTACAGTACCATGCTGGGCTATATTAAATTGATTTTTCTCATTGAGGAAATTCTACATACAAATAGAATTCTACAAGTACTAATAGTTGTATGGTTCTTTCCTATTCAAAACCTTATATGAGAATGATTAAACCAGTTTATGAAAATCTTGCCATGCTTCCTGGTATGGATAGAGCTTTTTTTCCCCGTTACTTAGTCTCAATACAGTGCTTTAAAGTGGCAAAAGAGAAAAGGATAGAAAGATGGAAATTTGAAAGATTCTCTCGCCCAAAACTCCTTGTGGAATCGGTGTCCAAATAAGCAAGAGTTCACCACAGAAGGTTGGATAGGAAAGCATTGAGAGGCACTTCACACAAGTAAGTGGAAACAATGACAAACATGGCTAAGCACTGTTTGCTAAGTGTTCAGGCTTCACAAGCTATGAGTTGTATTGATTTTCGTTGTAGATACTCGTGCGTTGTGTCCCATTTTCTCTAGTGGCTGGTTTCCACTGTCTGCAACATAAAATAATAAAATGCTGAAGCAAAAAAAGAAAAAGTTACTTCTCTTACCATGAGGTGCACTTGTATTTGTGAAAGATGACTGGACACTCATTTCAAAGGTTACACACACTCATCACTAGGGTTCAGATCTTTATGACCTAAAAAATAGAGAAATATGCATGCAGATATGACTTTTAAAATGGGTAAATACAACCAAAGAATGACAGAGTAAACCAAACATTTAAATTTACTATACATTAAAACATGCTCTGTTATACATAATTTATTTAATCTAGTAGTGTCACTTTCGTGTAGCCATAATAATTCTCTTTAGTGCACTCACTGCACCATTGGTAATTATTAATTTTTTTTCCAAAAATTTTTTTTCATGGTCCTATAGAAGAATACTAGATTTTTACTTTTAAAAATTGGGATTTATTGTATATTTGTTGTGGATTTGTGTATATACCATTGTTTATTCTTGTATGATGCATTAGGCCTAACACACCAAATGTATCTTCAAGTTCTCAAAGAGGAATTGTATCCTGTTGTCACTTAAAACTGTCTTGTGCTGTAAGAAGCTTCTTTCAACATCGCAAGATGTCATGGGAGTGTACTTAAACAGAGTCAAGTCACTGCAATTTAATTGTGGGTCATCTTCAGTCAAAACAGATTTTATATATCCAATATTCCCATTTGGCATTTTATCAAGTTTGTTCTTTAGTGTATTAGCCACACTGCCCTCTGCTTGACCAATCTCGGTTAACGGTTTCCACACTTTTAACCCCTGCTGTCGAGACATTATGTATAAATTAATTCTTGACTGGGAAATTCTGACCAATTCAGTGACAATTAGTTTTATTTTTTCCTCCAATATATAACAACAGTACATTTCACTGAATAGTTATCTCAATTTCCCCTCATCTGTAACTTCTAGTAAATTACTGGTACTATTAAAAAATGGCCAGATTTTTCCTCAAAATATGGCCATAAATATTGTCATAATATTACCAAAACTAGGAAAATGGTCTGAATATGCATTTATATGCTGTATAAAATACATTTGAATACAATTAGAAATGTTCAATAAGTGTTTAATTCAGCATTACAGCTTTTATTATTATTATTATTGTAGTATGCCAAGTACAACAAAAGACAAGTCAATCAGATAACTAAATCTATAGGTTCAAGCCATCTTCTGGCAGCTGGTCCAGCTTGATCCAGGTGACAAGGCCTCCAGATAATTTTCTTGCTGGACAGTCCATCACAACGTGGTGAGCAGTTTGGATACCACCACAGTCACACAACGCCTCTTCACGGAGACCCCACTTATGCGTGGTTGCATTGCACTCTCCGTGACCTGTGCGAAATCTGTTCAATTGAAACAGAAGACGCCTAGGCAAGTCAAATCCTGGAACACAGTTTGTCGGATCTTTTATAAGCCCACAGTTGTGTGGGCTGTTGGCTTCCCACTCTTTTCTCCACTCTTCATACAAGTTTAAAGTTGTTATGTCTGAGATTGAATGCTTTCATGTAGGCAGGTCTCCTCAATTTTAGTTGTGTGCGAGGCAGCTGAAGGAGGTCACCATGCAGAGGAATCATGTTGTTTTCCTCCACGCCTTCAAATTTTCTAAGCAATATTGATTTTCTCCTCAAATGTGGTGGAGGAATGTTGGAAAGTACAGGCAGCCAGGATATTGGGGTAGACCTAATGACACCACTCACTGTTCTCATAGCAGCTTTAAGCTGGGTGTCAACTTTGGCAGTATGAGCACTACTAAGCCATGTAGAGCAACAGTATTCTGCTGCGGAGAATGCCAAGCCAAGGGCTGCTCCTCGAAGAAGTTGGGCGCCTGCACCCTACGATGTACCAGTCAGTTTCTTAACAAGGTTCACACGGGTCTTCATTTTCTGTGCAGTGTTAAATAAATGTTGATGAAAGGGAGAGCTCGATCCAAGGTAACTCCCAGATATTTGGGGTGGTCTTTGTGTTCTACTCTTCCAAGGGATCCAAAGATTGGTCTTATTATGTCGTAGGCAAGCTGGTATGAAAGGTAGGAGCAAGAAGACTTTGTCAGGTTAGGTTTTAGTCTCCATTTTGAGAAGAATGTGTAGAGCTGGTTAAGACTCTCAGAGAGTCCACCTTCACAAATCTGGAAGTTTCTATCCTGGAAAGTAATAACCAGATCATCGGCATACTGAAATTTCCTGCAATTTAATTTCGAGAGACCTCCATGTGAGCAGTTATTATGCCTTCGAAAGCCAATTCAGTGAAAAAATGTGAAATACTGCCAGTGCACCTAGAAACTAATTGCAATAACAACTAGGCTAACTCTCGCAGAAGGTGTACAAAAGTCAAACACGAGTATTAAAACAAATAGCCCTCTTCCGTGCTTAGACAACACCCTCGGGTGTGCCATTTTAATGTAGAGAGATTATCTATAGAGAAAAGCTAAGTCCTGTACAAACTGATGCTAAGCGTTTCAGCTCACTGAGGATTTTAAAATAACAGAGATATTCAATGACTGGTTTAATGAGACTGCTAGGGACTATCATCCTGTGATGAGAGGGAATTAATCAGAGGAGAGCCTCCCTGTAAGTAAATGAGGAAACTACAAAATTTGAAATAAATTCTCTGGAAATTATGAAGGAATTCGGGAGGGGGAAAAAAAAACCGCAAGGGGATGGTGTAGTTAAAATTACTACAGATGTATTAAAGATTGTGGGATACAATATTCTACCTTACTTTGAAATTTGATTTAAAACTAGCCTCAATGCACATCAAAATTAATGGGTCTAACGGAGTGTTCTGACAATTCATTTCTTTGTAGTTGTTTAACTATATAGAATTGTTATAAAATCAAGCTCAATGTAATTTCTTGTCCCTTGAGGTACAGCTAAAAGTTTGTTGTCAACTTGGTCCAGGATGCATTTCAGCATAACCACAATCTCCGCTCATATTGCAGCTACAAAATCAAAGCCTCAGTCACACGTGAATTAATTCGTTATCTGCATCACATGTCATTGTCATCATGCATCGCGATATAAGCTTAATCCAAAATTTTCACAGGCTCTTGCACCTTTCTTTCTTATTATCTGTGATGAAGATAGATGTTTTAATGGCAAACACAGCTTTCAAGCAGCTGAAATAATGATCTCAGTGAAAAAGAAGGATGTTAAAAATAAATCTTAACAACTTACGTTATTTCACATAATATTAGATTTAATTCAGGTTTTGGCCGCATAGATTGTGATCAGTTTGAAACTTTTTTTATTCAAACCAAGTAATGATTTCAGTAAAAAAAAAAGCAACTGATAATTAATAGCTCAATTTAAATGAAATACATACTTTTCTTTCGGTGTTCTGGCTATTAATATCCTAGTAATTGCTTACCTAAATAGAATTTTTATAAATAAAGCTCAATGTAATTCCTCGTGACTTGTACTGTAGCAAAAGGTTTCCGTTTCCATCCTGGTCCAGGTTGTATTTCAACCTGACATCATACTATGGTAATATTGCCACCAGAAAAACAATAGTTCAATCACACACATATTAATACATGTACTGTATCACATTTTAGTGGCAATAATGTATCACAATACAAATTTATCAAAAATCTTCACAGGTTCTTTCATTTTTCTTTTTTGTTATCCATGATTGAAATTGATATTACAAAGTTTGAAGATTTCTCAGTTCAGTATCAACTTGGAGAAACAAAACATACAGATTTCATTTACAGATTTTCCTTTTTTTTAGTTACTACCTTAGATTAGGTTTTCATACTATAGTTCTAAAGTTTTTTTGTTACACTTATACTTTAACACTGTAATATGTAAAAAATAAGAAATTAAAGCTATGTGAAACATTATTGCTAATTGTACAATAAGGACGTACTGAGAATCAGTTGTCCTCTTGCTCAGAAAATTGGGACACATTTTACGGAGGATAGAAACTACCTATTAATGCAAAAACAAATGTACCTTAGACATAGGGCAACACAATAGTTACCTTCTGTGATAGTTTTACAGTACATTCAACGGCCATTTATAAAAATATCTTTGCCGCCAACGATAGCATTTACAACAACGAATCTAACATTGCTGGCAAGTTTTTGTATACCATATGTGTACATCTCATGCTATGGGTAATAACATGTATTTCTTGCTTATAACTTCTAAGCACCCATCCGAATATCAAGCCACCTTTCTTCATCTTATTTCAAAATTGAAGTGGTCAGATTGAAATATGGCCTGGACCAGAAAAAAATGTCGTCATTGTTACACGGAAATGTAGGTTGCACGTGCACAGTGGTTGGTATGTTGGGGATTACATGTCATCATTAACATGGCACTCATTAAAGCAGCTTATTAATTATAAACAATAATTGAATGCCTTATGCCTTTTGTTGTTCCAAGAACATTCAGGTTCAGGCTGCATTTCAATCTAACCACAATCTACACTGATATTGCCGCTTCAAAATCAAATGATGCAGATACACCTGAACGCATGAAATGCATTGCTAAATTGATTTTTGGTAATGACAATATTGTCTATTTCAGGATTCAACGTATGTGTAGCATAAATCATAACAATTCCACAAAACAACTTCAGTTTAAACTGAAAGAGTACTAAAGCACACGCAATAATACATTGCTGTTTCGCAATGTAAAGTTCATTCTTATGATTAGGTTGAAATGCGGCCTGGAGCAGATTACAAACATTGCCAAAGGCACAAGGAACTACATATAAATGTTTGTGACTTGCGATATCTCGAGAATTACCGGTAAGCGATATAATTGTTTATCACTATCAAAATGCGGCGATACGGTATTGTGAAAACCCTGTACAAAATTACTTACCATAAATATTACAATTCTGTTACTCTTACTGAAGAGTTAATATATTATGTAGTGGTTTGAGTAAAGGCTCCTGTTTAATTATACTTATCAAAATTCATGAAACTGGGAATATATGACCAAAGACAAATAAAATACAAACAATCCAGAGATTAGTATATTAGTCTTTGGGCAAACACTTCAATTGCATCATTTTTACAGTAAATAAAATATTAGTAATGATTAATACGTCTGATTCAGGTATTCCGTTTATTTACTGCATTCAAGAAAAAGAAAACTAATTATTCGAAGTCAAAATAGTAAACAGAATTCTAAGTTAAGTAGTATGATATTTTTTTAGTTTTTTGTGCAAAGAGTGAACAACTCAATTACAGTGTGATCCGTATCTCTTAATTTTATTTCTAGAAATGTATTTAATTATTTCCGCCATCCCTCTGTACATATAAGTCATTAGCTATTTCCGCAGATTTTAATTTGGACCATTAGCTCTAAAAAAATTAAAACACCATCCAAATTGCTGTGGTAGTTTTTGCACAGATCCCATTCAAATAATGACACACACAACTTACTTATACATTTATAATAGTATAGATATAGATGTGTGACATATCACAATAAAAATGGAAATATAGGGGAAATAAAAATAGCTAGTGGCATAATTATTTCCTCGTCCCACACAATTATTATGGGGAGGGGGGAAATTATGGAGAATCATAAAGTATATCATGGGGACAAAGTTAGGGAAAAAACCTACACTTTGGTTCATCCACAAAACAGACGAGTCAAGGGAAATTTTAATGTTACAGAACTGAGACCATTTATCAACTGAGAATAAAGTTTTATATGAAGGACACCAAACACATCTCCAGAAGATTGAAAATTTATATATGTGTATTTATTTTTAAAAATTAATTAAATGTACATTTCAGAAAATATTAGAATGTAACATTATTTGTAGAATAACCCAACACCAGCCATACTGTAGAAGCATATTTTTTTTTTATGTATATCAATTTGGGTATGTTTAGGTACATGCGTATGTGCCTAAATTGAGAGTAGTGTTATTTGAGTAATGTGATCAAACCAGATTTTAGAGTTTACTGCTCCATTTTGGAGTTGCAAGACTTCCAAACTATTACGATAAATTGGAGGTGGTTGTAGCGATCATGTATTTATAAGTTTACTCTATGTTCCACAAACATACTTATCTATATCTTCATAAATGAGAAAATGAGAAAGTTTGGATGTGTATTTGGATGTGCTTCTGGAATCAATCGCGCCTTAATAACTCAACATATTTAAATTAAATTTGTCATGAAGTCAGTTAATTGTGTGTGAAGTGACATAGGATAGATTTTATCCCACAAAAGTGCACAGTTCTTTTAGAAATTGGCATTAATATCAATTCGCAAACAACAAAGAGTTTCCTATTTCGTAGACAGCCGTGCCACGTTTACTCTTTGCTTTTTACGTAAATCGCAAACACTACTTTTCCGAAATAAAAGCAAAAACCTTCTTACATATGGAAGTTTGTGTTTAGTTTAAAAGCCATAAAACCGATGCATTTGACAAATAATAGTTTGGAAGCAGGAAATATAAATCTGTACTTAACCTTAAATCTTTAAAAAAAAGGTAGGTACTGTTGTTAACTTCGCAAAGAGATGGTATATACAGATGTATTAAACTGAAAATACTCCTAACATACAGAATATTTTTATTGTTTTAAAAGTTCAATAAAGTTGTTGTGGAACATAAATAAATGTTTTATTGCAATATTTATTACTACTATTACTAATAAAATAGCTCTAAAATAAATTGTATGGTCGTATTGACCTGATGACAAGGCTTCTTTACGTCTGTGCAATCAGCCCCCTTCCATAGCTGCTCAACCTACACCAGTAATCCTACCGGGCATAAATGATTCACAGTTTAACGTGGAATCAGAACCACGTGAGCATTTTGGCGTACTTCACATTACACAACCACCTATGCCAAAGGTGAAGGTCAAGCTAAGGACCTATGAAAATCCTCGCCGATTCAAGCTGGGGACTTTTCCATCTCCAATTGGACGCCATAACCACTGAGCAACCAGACCACTCAAGAAAATCATATTACAACACTCTTCAACGCGGACGAAGTCGCGGTTAACTGCTAGCATATATATATATTCTTTGTTGGTTTTTGTTTTGTGTTGGTTGCTATGAGAGATGTAGCCGAGTCGTGATGTTGAGCTCAATCATCGCAAATTCCATTCATGAACCGTGCAACTTCAGAAAGAAGTCCAAAATACATGTTAACTGTGTTTTGTTTCGGCTGGTGTTGACGGAACATTTGTAATTAACTTATGAACTGAATTGAAGTTATGATTAGTACAAAGAAAGGATTACGAATCTTTCTGTAATTTCTGTAATGTACTTAAAAAGAAGAAACGGCGACTGTGTTTCGAAGTGAAGTTATTTTCTGCAAGTAACTATAAAACATTACATAAAGCACAGGCACCAGGCTAGAACGATACATGAAGAAAAATACCACAACGTATAGGTACAATGGTTGGAAGTGGTGCACAGGATAGCAGTTTGATTTGTTTTTCAGAGGTTACCATAGAACACATTCAGTGAAATAATGGAGTCACAGTATACAGGAGGCAGATGTAGGGAATTGTGCTTGCATTGTGCCATACGAGGACATAGTTGTGAGATTTTTTCATGTACTAGTTGATTAAAAAAATTGCCACATGCATGTCAGGCATACTATTGGATTTTATAGACCATATTAGTTTTGGTTCTCTTTAGTTATAAAATTGTGATAAGTGTTTAATATATGTTCTTCGTGTAATTTATTTTAATAAAGTAAATCCATGTGGACTTAAAACTGGATGACAGTTTTAATTCACCACGTTAGACCTCACCCATGGCTGGACCTACAGTTGAATGTGAAATTTGAGCCGCAGAATTTCATTGTGTGCTTCACATGAACAAAGAAAACTTTTGCCAGAGGTGAACATCAGATTAGGGAACCAAAAAAATCAGTGGGCTGACCAAGGTTCAAATAGGGTGCATTAAACAGATCACTAATTTTGGTAATTAAACTTTATAGCTTATTCGCAATGATTATTTTATGAATGGCAAAGTTTAATTTAGTTGATAGCAGAACAATTTAAAAATGTAGACCAGGCCTGGTTGGCAAACTCTTCGGCCTGGCATTTAGGTGTAGGCTGGTTTGAATCCCCTTCCTGCCATCAAGACTTTGGTTTTCCATCGTTTCCAAAAATTATTCCATGTGAAAGTGAAGACAGTTCTGTCATAATGCCATGGCATAATTGCTAACTGTTCCTTGCATCAAAACTTCTCTACCCTCTAATGACATTGTCAATTGATAAAGGCTAAAAGGAAGTCATATCCTTCCATTATACATGAAAGGGTGTGGGTTGGTACTTCTAAGTTTTCCAATCAGTAAAGCACATCTTTCTGGCAATTTTTATCACAATAGAGCTACGTGTGATGGAATTATGAGATTGTTTGTTAATAAGATAATGAAGTTGCAATTAACTTTGTCAAAAACAATTTACATGCCAACATCTTGAATTCTTCCAGATTTTTCAGTCTTATTGTTGGAAGAATAAATTGACAAGCACATTTTAACATCTACTCACAAAATATACACCTAAGTAAAAATGCCCCTAATCAACGGTCATTGTTTTTAAAATCTTCTTGTGAATTTTCATCACAATTGGAGCATAGGTGATGGAATTACAAGGTTGGGTAACCATCCAGTAGATTGCGTTGTGTTTCAATTTATTTATGCTATAGTCCATTCCAAGCCATCATAAGTTGCTAACAGATGGTGGTGTGTCAATTTATCGAACCATCCCGTAGATGGCATTGTGTTTTGATTTATTTATCCTACATTCTGTTCAACGCCATATGAGTGTTTCTTGAATTTTAATTGTGCTGTGTATTGTGTTATAATTATATTATATTGTTGTGCATGATTTGTGTGTTTTTATACGTAACGACAAAGTAATTACACACATGAATATAACATTGAGGAAAATGTTACTATAAATTAAAAACGTGTAAGTATTTCTTGCTTGCTTCTCATTTTTCTTCTTTTCATTATGGCCAGCTCTTCAGTACTCCTTCATTATTGCACTGTATTTTCTCTTTCTCTCCTCTCTACCTTGGAATCCTGCCATATTTGAAATCTGCTTTCAAAAAAAATTTCTTTCCATACTGTTCACTGATATTATTTCATACAGCAACGCGTGGACGGGATAGTGTGTTCCCGGATATATCAAATAATTACTTAAATCATAATTGGCTCAATAATCATGCTATTTTGGCATCAAAAAATGTTGACGTCAACTAAATTAACTGTTGCCACGTGATCTGATGTCTTTTAAATCAATAGACACTATTGTAGATAAAAATGAAGCCGTAAATTTTCCAACTGAGTTTTTAAATTCTTTGGATATACCAGGAATGCCACCACATAATCTTCGGTTAAAGATTGGTTCATCAATTATTCTTCTTCGTAATTTGAATACACCTAGATCATGCAACGGTACACATTTTGTCATCAAAAGGATCACCGGAAATGTTCTCGAAGCAACTATTTTAACTGGAAAGTTTAAAGGAGAAATCATCCTGTTGCCATGTATTCCAATGATACCGTCAGAATCTCCAATACCATTTAAAAGGCTTCAATTTCCGATTCGTTTGGCTTTTGCTATGATCATAAAGCCATGTCCGTTTGCAGCTTGGATGTAGAAAATACGTGTTTCTCCCATGGGCAGCTATGTCTGCTCACATGTGGGGAAACCATCAAATCTGTTTGTATAAGCCAAAGACAGGCTAACTAAAAATATTGTGCACCAATTATTATAAATTGTAGTAATTTAAAATAATGAAAATAATTGTTAAAAATGTTTAAAAATCAACTTCATCTATGTCATTTATAAAACTGAAATTTCAATAAATAAATAAATAATTTATTTGTATAAATATCAATTTTTTATATATTTTCAATTAATTATTTTGTAATAAAATGTAAATTAAAAAAAATTATGTTTGTTTGTCCTTAATTTCAACTCTCCGAAACTCTTTACCAATTACATTCGACTTTTCAAATCAACTGAAACGTTTTTGTCTTTATTAGTGAATATTAATTTGACTACATTAGGAAGTTTAGAATAACAATATCTAACGTAGGTACTATAACAACTGAGTCACAGCAACGTGTGACCGGGTCAGCTAGAATTCAATAATTTCAGCAAAATTGGAGTAGGAAGAAATACTGTATAATAACATCGTTCTACTTTGCAGAGTTCAGAAATGGATGGTTAATTCGTACTGCATCCAAGTCATTTGCTGTTTATGCTGCTACTTCAACAGAGAAACAGGAGTGGATGGCTCACATTAATAAATGTATAGAAGACCTGTTGAGAAAAAGTAAGTATAATAACTTCCTACAGTTTTTTACTGTAATAATGTGTCAAGAAACAATGCCACAAGACAGTATGAATATTAACAGTGATGGAATAGACTAATCACTTACCAAAGTTGAAGGTAGGTAAGGCTGCAATGACAACTAATAGTTTAAATATTTTATTGCTTCAGTAATTCTCTTATATGGAAATGGAAGATAAATTAGAACCATCACTTACCAAAGCTGATTGAAAGAGAGCGGCAGTGACAAAAAATACAACACAAAACACAAAAAAATGTAACATTTTGGGCTAGGTACTGAATCATGAAAATAGAAACAATTTATTGCTGATATTTTATTATTTGAATGATATATATTTGTTGGTTGTAAACATTTTATAGAATATCAGGATGTACATTTAAATTACTTTGATTCTACATAAGCATAAAAAAAGAACAGTTTTTATTTGTACGATAGTTATTTATTGCATTTGTAATTTTTAGGATTAACAGATTATTCCCCATTTTGTTATGTTAATGCAAATACTCTGCTGTTGTAGGAAAAATGAGAAAGCTGTTATTTATAAATATAATTTTAATTTTTGTACAAGAAGAAGCCGAGTTTAGAATCATTGGGAAACGGGATGTGAGTAAGGAGGGGAAGGGATGTATAAGACATAGTGATGAAGCCTGGTTGTATATTGACCATAGAGCATGGTGGGTGAGTGATAACACTCTGTCTTCACATTTGGGAGGATGGAAGTCAAATCTCCATGCCAGCATCCAGATTTTGGTTCTCCATGGTTTTCTGGAATCATGGCTGGATTCCTTCCCATTCCTTGGCTCCAGTCCTTGCCTGCCTCTCGATGATCTCAATGTCAACATGGCATAAAGCCATAAGCAAAAAAGGGGGGGATATATTGGACAAAGAATTTTTATACAAAAGGGAAGACCATTAGCATAAATTAGCTCTTAATTTCAGGAAGGAAGATATGAAACAGTTTTCATTTATAGGTAAGATGTATAGAATTGGAATTGGTTGGAAGGAAAATGTTGAAGAATGTATCTTAAAGAGTTTAAAGTAACACACACACAGTAAGGATGTTATTAAAATGGATGATGTACTAAATAATTTTATAGAATTTTTTGTTAGTATAGTCTTATTGAAAAACTGATATTTAGAGTTATCATTTACTGTCATTATAAATTTAAAGTTTGTATTAATTTTTGAACAAGATCGGTGCATAAGAAAAAAGTTTTTCTCAACGTTCAGAATTTATATAATGTTCTCGGGTGACTAACCAAGTGAACACGCGACATTTTGGCAATTGTATTCTCTGTTGCCACCTTGACAGAGAATTTGATCACTCGACTAGTCCCACAAGTACCTGATATTAAAGAGCTATGCATTTTCTGTGAAATTTTTTGGTTGAAAAAAAATTTAAACTTTCATATAGATTTAATATTTACTACTCAATTGTACCTTGTCAATGCAATCATTATCTGTAAATCATACACATTCTGGCTTCCAGGTTTCATGCCTATAAAAATTTCATAAATTAATGCCCTGCAAGAATTTATTAATTAATTTTTATGTGATACGTCTTAACTGTTGCAGGTGGGAAGAAAGCTGTGGAAGTTCATGCTGCCGTTTGGGTTCCAGATTCAGAGGCTGCTGTTTGTATGCACTGTAAAAAGACTCAGTTTACAGTTCTGAATAGACGGGTTAGTTTAGCCATTTTATTCTAGTAGGAGAAAAATGTTAGTTGTTCAAATAAATTGGATTAATAATTCTATTTTTTATAACAAAAAATAATTTTCCTCCATTTTTGAATTGTATGTAGGTCACAAGTAGCTGAAGTTAGATTTGTAACAAATATATTCCTTAAATACTACACTGCCTCAAAAGTTTGGCCTCATACATAGGTGAGAAAGCTAGTTATTCTAAATTGTAATTGCCTTAGACCACGACATTTTTATGAAATTTCACATTTTGTGGTTGGCCACTGTCTTTTTCCATCTATCGCCAAGCCAAAGAATGTTTGGCGATCCATAGAGACGATAAAATGTGTGTTAGTTGTCTGACAATGAGCTGCATCACAAGCCAATACCAATCGTAGATCTGAACATGGCGAGCATGTGCGACGGTAACCATACATACATATATCTCACTTAACAATTTTCTCGCAGCAGATAAGACTTACTGAGTGTCCAACAAGTTAAGTAAGATGAGCAGAGAATTCATAACTGATTTCATTGCAAAATATCGGCAACATACTTAATTGTGGAAGGTAAAACCTAAAGAGTGCGCAAACAGAAATTTAAAAAAAAATTATTATTTAGTGCGTTGATAGAGGCTTGTGTGAAATATAATATAAAAGTTGATAGTGCATTAATAAAAAAGAAAATCCAATCTTTGTGGATTGCTTTTGGCAAGAAATATGAAAAAAATGAAAACTCAACAAGAAGTGGAATAGGTGAAGGTAAAATGTACAAAACTAATTTACAATATTACTACGACTTTCTACTGTTTATGAGAGATCAACACGAAAGAATGGACGATATCAGCAATATACGAAGCCCAAATTATGAATGAGAAGATGAAGGATATTGAGGAAATGCATGGGAAGATTTATCTGTGCATTTACATAATACTGAAGAAATCGAAGAAAATGCTATTCAGATAGGACAAGTAGCAGTATATGATCGTGTTTATAATCTTCCTGCAACCACTTTTTTTTGTCATACTGTTTCTTTTTCTCAGCTGAACAAAAAATTCATTTTTTTTTGTAGAACTTAAAAATATGTTTCAGTTCAATACTGTTACCTCACATGTAACACTAACTGCACTGCACATGGCTCGCAGTGTTTTGGAATTCCCAGTGAGCTGCGAGCCAGGAAATCATGGCGGATAAATCCATTGACCACTACCATAAACATAACAATTTAAGCGCGACGAGACAGCTGAACGACAAATGTGTGAAACTGATGTTGCTGTGTTACGAGCTTTGACAAGTATAGGCTCATTGTGAGAATATTGGCTCACAAATCTACAGCGAGCTTACTCATGCACAAATGTGTGTGTGTGTGTGGTCGGCTATTAAATTCAGCAGTTAATCATTGTAATTCTGGTGACCAGATACACAAATAGTGATTAAAAGTGACATTTCTTAAACATAGACTTTCATTTCAAGACAACCTCTGTCGTCTGATCTACTATGTAATTTGACATTATCTAAATTAACTTTTCCAACAGTTCTGACAGACCAGACATTTTATCGAATTTACATCTTTATCAAGAAATGACTTGAGCAGCTTGTTGAAACAACTCAAGAGCTATATTGTGTGTGTGTGTGTGTGTGTGTGTGTGTTAGGGAGAGAAGAGGGAAGAAATTGAGTGGTTTATTTACTTCAACATTGTTCACACTACAGCCTCAGAGTCAAATACCAAACTCTCATTTTCCTTTATGGTTGCCTTTTCTTCCAAGTTCATTGCCATATGTTTTGTTAAATGGATGACTTGGTGTAGCTTATTTAGTTACTTTTTTTTGTTAAAGGAGATCTTTGAGACTGTTTTTGTAATAATTCAAGGTCCACATAAAGAGGAAAATTTGTATCTGAATAATTAAGACCATTTCAGTTAACTACCAAGTTTTTTTAAGTTTTTGGTTGGAAACAAGGTGTATCTGAACAGCATGAAGCTTAACTGCCTCAAATACTCTTATGAAAACTCCACCCTGCCTCAAAACTAACTGTCTTCTTTACATTGCTCCTGGCACCTCTAATGTATTCTTAGCTAAAGCACGATTTGTTACTGTCCTCCCCCAAGGACATAGGGTGGCTAACTAACCCTTGAAAACAATTGCAAATGCATCCAGCCTGGGTGGAGGTAAAGAGGGAGCGCATTGGCACCTTTCTTCAATAATGTGGTCCAAACATCTGGTGGCCAAACCTGTCCACTTTGAATGATCGTAAAAAAATTTGTATATTTATCATAATAAGAAAAACTTCACAATTAAAAATTAACACCCCTAAAACCACAGTATCATTAAACCTTGTGTGGTTATTGTGAGATGAGGCAAAGAATATACTGAATTTTTTCCGTGTATAAGCACGTTTCCTTTTTCCGTTCACTGATTGTAAACAATGAATTTTCCCATTTTCATTTAATAGTTTAATTATTATGATAACAATGTCAAAGAAAATAAAGAAGGATATGAAGTAAATCCATTACTCACCACACACGGAGGTTGCAGGACCTTGACACATAAACAAACTTTAACAGACTTTACAATATTTTGAAATAAACTTTAATCATGTTTAAGGTTTATATTGAAATATTGTAAAGCATGTTCGTGTTTACTTGATTGTAGCAGCCCTGTTGCAAACAACTAAATTTTAGTATATATGTTGGGTTTATACTTGAAACTCTTGGTATATAAATGTCCCTCCCCTGCCCCTTTTAAAAACAATGTAGAGTAGATAAAGATTGATACCAAAATATTGTAAGTGTTCCTGTGTTTGTCAGGTTTCCCCACCCCTCATATGAACTCAGTTTACTTTCCCTATCTATCCTAATTTTTATTGCCTAGCAACATTTTCATTTATATGATGTTTAGAAGCTGCCCTCGGACTTCATCTTGTGGCATAGTGTTGGATTCTTGTCGTGACTTCAAAGTGTCACATCAAATTGATGCACTCCTTTGGTGGGATGCCCAAGAACATTTTATACAGTTCATACACGAGGAAAGCCTTGATTCATTTATCTCCAGCCTTTGTGGGGAGGAGCTGTATCACAGTACCCGACAGCTGGGATCACTGCATTTGATGAAGGCTAAGCTGCTGGGTTAACTTGACTTCCTTCATTGATGTCAGGAGTGGGATGTTGTACCTCACTTTGTTGAATTTGAAAATTGCGTCATATCAGCGTTAACAATAAGGATTCTTTATCAAAATAGCAAGGCCTTGGTTCGTGAGATGATTCATTTCAAATGGCCAACAAACACTCTGGATACTTGGACCTGGGTGGACTATTATACAATGGCAGACAGTGTACCGTCACAATGGAAAGCCACTGCAAGGTGACAAGTAAAATTAAGCCTACTTTCTTCTGTCATCTGCAAGCACATACATGTGACTCAACGAACTGTCATCAATTTGACTGGTACAGAAGTAGCTGTGCTTCTTTGGGGTTTTTCAAAAATGTTGCAATGGTGTTAATGAACTTTTCCACCACACTCTGAATTACTTCTTCTTCAAAGATAATTATTTTGAACAGCTTTCTCCATTGATAGCTAAAACGTTCCTTGAACATTTAGAAGACAAGCGACTGACAAGCGACCGGAAAGTGTGGAACTGTGACCAACTTGCTTTCTTAGATATGTGGGTGATACTTTTGCTACATTGCCAAGTGGAATAGAAAATTAGATTTCCTTAAACATCTGAATGGAATAAATGGAAGTATCAAATTTATGATTGAGGCTGAGCAGGAGGGTTGCCTGCTATTTCTAGGCATTTGATCGGAAGGATTTCAGATGGCACACCAGGACAAGGAGTGTGCAAGAAACAAACCCACGTCAATCTATACCACAATGCACACTACTATAATCATTCTGCTCATTACAGTTCAGTGTCATCAACCATATTGCACTAGGTCAGAACCATCTGTGAGGCAGAAAGTCTTCTGGCACAGGCTAAACTTTCTACAAAGTACATTATTCGTGAATGAATACAGCGAAGCCCAGATTAACAGGATGTTTTGCATGAAAGACAAGAGGAAAGCAGGGAAGCAAGAGGTTAAACAACATGTCATATGCTGGAGTGATTTCTGCAAAAATTGCAAGATTGTTAGACAAAGGTGGTATGAGGACAATCTTCCATTCAATCAGAAGAGGTTTTCGAAAATAAGTGGCCTGATTCTATTGTAGATGATCCTTTCAAATAACTTGTGGTGAAATAGGTCTAAAATTCTCGGGAACAACAGGCCTTTTTCCAGGCTTCAGAATGGCTATGATCTTTGTCCTGTTTAAATTCCGGAGGGATGACACTTGTGTGTAGTATGTTAGCAAAGAAGCGGGCCAGCCATTTTTTGGTATTTTTTCCACAGTGGATGAGGAACTCCAGGTGAACTTCATCAAAACCTGAAGCCTTCCCATTCTTCATTTGTTTGTTGGCCCTTGCCACCTTTATATCGGTGACAGGGGATGAGAAATTTGTACAGGCAGAGTACATTCTTTTTAGATGGGACAATTGTTTTTTTCACTTTCCGAGTATGATCTGCGGCGACTGGCTTACTTTCACCATCCTTCCTTATCATATGTATTATTTCTAGAAGGTGTTTTTTTTTTTATAATCACAAACCAGTATCTCTCTTGATAACTAACCGAAATGTTTGAATGAGGTATCATGTTAAAGTTTAAGGTTGTTAGGTATCTATTAGTTCACCAAAAGCTCTCCCACTAGCTACCCCCAGTAGTAAAATATTCTATAGATCGATTGTAAAGTTGCTTATGCTGGACTTAGAAATTTCGAGAAGAGTAATTGTCAACTTGAAGGGATTTTCCTGTATTAATTCCCACAGTGAGAATTCATCACAAAAATCATTTTAAACTGTATTTATTATATTGAGATATTTTTATTTTAAGAGATATTCCTGTTTGTTCACATTTTCAAACACGCGATCGGAAAAGTAAAAATCTAAGATTT
The DNA here is from genome assembly GCA_031002005.1 of Vandiemenella viatica. Lineage (NCBI taxonomy): Eukaryota > Metazoa > Arthropoda > Insecta > Orthoptera > Morabidae > Vandiemenella > Vandiemenella viatica. The sequence continues at coordinate 117,735,951 of JARYHS010009186.1, read as the reverse complement.
GAAATATCTTTAAACCGAGTAAAGCTACAGCTGAACTTTTATCACCAGCTATAGTCAGCATTGTTCCTGATATTTTAGTAGTAAAATTAACTAATTTGGCAAAGTTTAATTAGCACTAAGAGAAAAAAATGAACTTTTTAACTAAAAGGAATATTAATTTGAAATTTATATCAGTAGATAGCCCAAATTAAGACGATTACGAATATATAAAGGTTTTGGTAGAAAGCTTAAGTATTTGTCTAATAATTAAGGTTTAAAAGATAGATTGTCGCGGATTGTTGTTGAAGCGCGTAAAAATTCCGCCAAGTTGGTCACGTGATAGACTTCAATTTTAAGATTATTGGTACCCTTTTGAATGTTAAATTAAATTAAAACAGATAGAACATGATAATAGAAAATCCCTGTAAAAATTTCAAGTTAAACTATTTAGTACTTTTGAAGATATTAATTAAAGAAAAAGTTGCTGACGTCATAGGCTCTGAGAATCTATAAAAGGGTCTAGCAGCAAGCTCTCATAGTCTCATTCTTACGCCGGAAAGTGATTGCGCTACTCCGCGCTAGTTACCAGATCAAATTGTTCCATGCGGTAGCGCTTCAGGCAAATTCCAAAATGCCATAATACTCACTAATGTTAGGGGGACTCAGTGAGTGTTTGTCTTCTCGTAGAATTGTACTTAATCTGCAATCTTCAAAGAAACTGTTGTTCGATGCTTTATTCACGTATCTGGTTCCGACGATGTACGAGTGAACTATTATCAAGAATATAAGTATTGTGTTATTCTGAAACTGTTTTAAGTGACTTTATTTTGATTACCCTTCACATTTGGGGTTTAATACGAATGCGTGGTGGCCAATCTATTTAATATTTTTGGTACCAGAAGGCTACACATGGTCATGAACTTATCGGTTCATAATTCAGGTGAAAGTGTTGCATTGCCCCTGTGCAGCCTAGTGGCCTGACAAGGTCTCCACTTTGATCATATCATATTTTAAGAAATCTTAAAATATTATATGATCAGAGTGGAGAATTTCATTAATTTTTCATAATTCAACCCTTAAAGGGCAAAGATTTCAATATTTGTACCACAAACCATTTATCTCCCTGCATTCCTAATTGAAATCGATCAATGAAGTATCCTTTTAAAAATTAAGATCTCCGCTTTAGTGAAATCGTATTTTAAGAAAGGAATTTTTTGGAATTCAACCCTTAAAGGGCAAAAGTTTAAATATTTCTGCAATGTCTTTTTTTTTTATGTCACGAGCTATTTATCTCCATTAATACCTAATCAAAATTGAGAAATGAGCTATTATTTTAGAGATCGCTTTCACATAGACAGCATAATATGGTTCTGAGCACTCATGGCACCATTGGGAAATTAAATTTTAAATAATTTTGTTGAAGTCACTTTAATTTCATTCCCTTACATAACTCAGTAACTTTCTGCACTTTCAGAAAATTTTGTGCACTGCAGATTTAACACTGACTTAGAATTATTTTCAAAAGTTTCTCATTAAGACTTTGATTGACATGGATTGATACAGCCATGCTGCTGTATTGTCGAGATTAAAAGGCGGGCGGAACATTAACATTTAGAGATTGGCATTAATACATGACTTTAATTCTTGACTGGTGAATTCTGACCAATTCAGTGACAGTTAGTTTGGTGTTTCCTCCAATGTATAATAGGAGTACAGTTCATGAATAATTATCATAATTTCTTCTCTTCTATATCTAGTGAATTCCCGGTACTATTAAAAAATTGCCAAATTTTCCCGCAAAATATGACTATAAATGTGATTGTAATATGACCAAAACCAGGAAAATGGCCCAAATATGCATTTATATGCTATATAAAATACATTCAAATACAATCAAATACATTCAGTCAATGTTTAATTCAGCATTACAGCTCAAAAAGAAGGCACGAAGATCCGAACCCTAATTATTACCATAATACATTTTTTTGTCAGGCGCTATTTATCTCCCTTGATATCTAATCGAAATTGAGAAATGAACTACTATTTTAGAGATTAAGGTTTCTGCTTTGGTCAAATCATTTTAATAAAATAATTTTTCAGAATTCGACCCTTAAAGGGCAAAAGTATCAATATTTCTATGACACATTTTTGTGTCACGACCCATTTATCTCCTTTGATAACTTAAATTTAACTTAGTCCTAGTGTCCGACCGAAGGTCATTTTTCGGCTCTTGGGATAACCTTCGGCCGAAGCCGAAGGTTCAAAAATAATTATATATCTTAGAACACTAACATGAAGTATGTATGACATGCAAAAAATGAACTGTTATTTTGTTTTATATGTGGTATTTTTTATATAAATTGCACCTTTACAATAATTATAAACAAAGTTTTTAATATTTATTTATTCGAATAAAATAAAACATTAAAATAGTACCAAACCAGGTTCTGAGCAATGCAATTTAGCAAAATTAAATGCAGTTATTTTTATTTAAGAATAATAAAAAGAAACTATAAAATTTAACAGTAATAGCCTGAATCAAATCAGAATAATTTGTCCCGTGGATTAAATTAACAAGTTTTGCAGTTTTAGCTTCGGTAAATCAAATACATGTTAGCTTATGTATAGTAATATCATAGTTTTTAACAACAATAAAAATAAATTTCAACCTTCTTACCTAGAATAAATTATTCTAGCTTTTAAAATATGATATTCTGCTGTCTAAATTAGTAACTCATATTAAATTTTCAGTTAAAACCGATTCAATACCAATATTTTTAAAGTAGTTTCACATATACAGATTAATTAAAAATGTACTAAATATAACCAAAACAAAAAGTACATCGGCACTAATAAAATAAGATTTAATCGCTCCAAATGACCCGTTTTATTTGTTATTGTCAGTGCACAGTTTTGACGTAGAAATGACAAAATATCAGTATTCGTATTTACAATTTCGTCACTAGTCAAATATTTAATTTTAAACTGTGGATCGATTAGAGCAGCAATCAACAACTGTAAGGTTTTTCTTGCAATAGCAGATCTCCTGTTAAAAGACCCACACAAGCGGCTTTTGAGCAGTATTATATGATCAGCCTTCATCCTTCTGAGCATCTTTTGAGTTTAAGATGTCAATGATTGATATAATTAAAGATACTGTTGATAAATCGCTAGAAATATTAGTTGTTGCTTCGTAAATACACTTCAGCACAGTTATAAAATTGTTCATTTGTATCCATTCTTCTGCTGTTGGAATTTCTATTCCACCACGTTCTAACATATACAGATTTACTGCATTTTTCTGTTCTATTAATTATGATATCGAATTGCTTGCTCACTCTGCTTACGTTTTACAACACTTTTTCACTATTTCTATTATAGCAATATCTTTAAAAATTACTTTGTGAATCATGAGCTGTAGTGTGTGAGCAACACAACCAATAAAAACCAAGTTTCCATAGCTGATGGTTGCATTCATATTTGAAGTATTATTACGTATACCCGTATGAATATTTTCTTTTGAATTGTATTTGGTAACAGTTTCAGTGATTTTTTGTGCAATATATTGCCTTGTATGATCTTCCAACACACTAACAGCCAATTTCATTTTTGGAACCTTTGGAAAAGCCATGTGCCGTGACACTCAAAATCGTGTTTGCTTGATCACTTCGTATCTTCGTGGTAAAACTGATCCATTTAGTCTTTTTCTAAAATCAATGCAACTTTACTGTTTACTTTTTTGTACGTAGCTGGCATTAAAGACTTTCTAAAATATTTTTCTCGCTTTGTCTGTACTAGGGTCGAGTTTGAGGATCAGTAAAATTAAGTCTGCGAAGTCCTTCTCCTTCAACGAGGTTGTATGGAAACATGTTTACAATGACCAGGTCCATACGTAATACATTAATCCGCCAAGAAATCGGGTGATTATAGGGCCATAGTGGCGCTACTTTTTTTCTACGAAATCGCGTGAAGTAGACTGTTAAACTTCTTTTGCAAAATCTTTGGGCGCATACAAGATCCCTGATTTTGTTGATTTTTTAAAAAATTAATCAAGCTTTGGTATTTAACACTGGCTTCACAATATACTTCCCTCTGATTTTTATGATGTTTTCCAATTGATTCTTTATCTTTGCTATCGTCTGTTGACGCGCTACGTTGACGGTATTCGTAAAAGTTGGTTCATTTTCAGGGGCTGGATGTAAAGCTTTGGCTTCGGCCAAACATTCGGCTGAATTTGGCCGAAGCCGAATGTGCGGCCAAAGGTGCTTTTTTTGGCCGAAGGTGGCCGAAGCCGAACCTTCGGTTGGACCCTACTTAGTCCACAACCTGAAGGTTGGTTGGATCCTCCCGAAGGGAGGCATACTAAGCCATTGTGTCAGAGGTAGGACAGCCAGTTCCTTTCCTCTGAGACCTACAATTTAACATGGAATCCGAACCACGGAGCATCCTGGCATGGCTCATACGATCAAACACAATTCTCAAAATTCCTGTGCTTGCTGGGATTCGAACCCGGGACCAGAGCAGCGAATGTTTTGAAAGCAAGTGCCTTAACCACTGAGCTACCAGAACACCCTCCTTTGATATCTAACCTATATAGAAAAATAAAGTATAATTTTATAGAGTAATATTGGTGCTGTGGTCACATCATATTTTAAGAAAGCAATTTTTTGGAATTCTACTCTTAAAGGGAAAAATTACGAGGGTCGTTCAATAAGTAATGCAACACATTTTTTTTTTGTGAAACGGGTTGTTTTATTCAGCATTCAAATATACCATGTTATTTCTCAATCTTTTAGTTACACAACACGATTTTTCAACAGAATCTCCATTTAATGCTACGGTTTTATGCCACCTTGAAATGAGGGCCTGTATGCCTGCACGGTACCATTTCACTGGTCGATGCCGGAGCCAATGTCATATTGCATCAATAACTTCTTCATCATCCGCGTAGTGTGTCCTATGGATTGTGTCCTTCATTGGGCCAAACATATCGAAATCCGACGGTGTGAGATCGGAGCTGTAGGGTGGATGAGGAAGAACAGTCCACTTAAGTTTTGTGAGCTCCTCTCGGGTGCAAAGACTTGTGTGAGGTCTTGCGTTGTCATGAAGAAGGAGAAGTTTGTTCTGATTTCTGTGCCTACAAACACAGTGAAGCTGTTTCTTCAGTTTTCGAAGAGTAGCGCAATAGACCTCAGAGTAGATCGTTTGACCATGGGGAAGGACATCGACCAGAATAACCCCTTCAGCATCCCAGAAGACTGTAGCCACGACTTTTCCGGCTGAGGGTACGGCTTTAAACTTTTTCTTGGTAGGGGAGTGGGTGTGGCGCCACTCCATTGATTGCCGTTTTGTTTCGGGTTCGAAGTGATGAACTCATGTTTCATCGCCTGTAACAATGTTTGACAAGAAATTGTCACCTTCAGCCTCATGACGCGCAAGCAGTTCCGCACAGATGGTTTCTCCTTTGTTCTTTATGCTCTTCGGTCAGACATTGAGGGACCCAGCAGGAACAAACCTTCGAATATTCCAACTGGTGAACAATTGTGACAGCACTACCAACAGAGATGTCAAGTAGAACACTGAGTTGTTTGATGGTGATCTGTCGATTGTCTCGAATAAGAGTCTTCGCACGCTCCGACATTGCAGGAGTCACAGCTGTGGACGGCCGGCCAGCGCGTGGGAGATCAGACAGTATTGCTAGACCTTGCGGCGATGATGACATACAATTTGCCCAAGGACTCACCATGCTTATGTCCACTGCCACATCACTGTAGACATTCTGCAAGCGCCTATGAATATCTGAGATGCACTGCTTTTCCGCCAAAAGAAACTCAATCACTGTCTGTTGTTTGGAATGCACATCCATTATAGACGATATTTTAACAGCTCCGTATAGTGCTGTCACCTGTCAGAAGTCAATGAAACTATACAAGACAAAGCGGGAATGTTTGAAAATGTTCCACAAAAAAATGTCCTTTTTTTTTTTATTACCAAAAATTGGCCCAGAAAAAAAATGTGTTGCATTACTTATTGAACGGTATCATTATTTCCATAATGTATTTTTTTTTTTTTTTTTTTTTTTTTTTTTTTGTCACGAGCTATTTATCTCCCTTGATATCTAACCCAAATTGAGAAATAAGGTATTATTTTAGAAATTAAGGTATCTAATTTGATCAAATCATATTTTAAGATAAGAGTTTTTAAAAACATTTTTTGACTTAGTGTTCCAAGTATATCTAAAATGTTCAAAACCTATATATTTAGACAATATCATTAAGTGATTCCTAAGACTTCCGCGGCCGTCTTTGTTCATAACCCAAAAGTCTATTAATCAATATCATTAAGTGTCTGCCACTGTCACAGTCAAGAGTTTGGTTCATGCACTTCATTAAAATAGTCAAGGGAGTCTGAAAAATTTGATGTATTATTATTTTAGAGATTACTTATATACTGCAAGTAAGGCAAAAGGAGTAAAATTAACTTAGGAGAGTTGATGGTAGATAGGCAGTGAAATAGTAGAAGAGTAAACTGTACTAAAAGCAATATGAATAAATTGAAAGCTTAAGGCAGGAGGTTGTTTTGACATTCACTGATTGTCAGGAATGGGAGGGTGGTTAATTAAGGCATGGCCTTCTCAAGGAATCATTCCAGGAATTGCCTAGAGTTATTTCACGAAATCATGGAATACTAAATGTTACTAGCTGAATGGGAATTTGAACTCGCATCCTTCCAAAGACCCGGCTAAGGAAGGATGGACTTAGTGCTACAAATAAACCTTTTCTCTGGTCAATGGGAAACACAGACAATAACCTGTTATTAACCCTACAGCTATGTAGCTGTTGTATTCATGTAGAAATATATGTTGTTAATACTTGATCACGCAGTTAGTGCCCTGCTATATGTGTAAATAGATATTGTTGATTAGTTGTATTGTACTTAACGGAAAATTTTAACCTGAAAATAAAAGCCGTATTTTGTACTTACATTTCTGTGTTGACCATCTGTTCATTTTATCTCTCACTAGCAGAGCTCCCGACATTGCCCGGTATGATCTAAATTGATTTACACACACAGTGAATATTGAAGCTCATAAAAGAGGTAAGTTTTTGGGGGATTCTACGATAACCGTGGAGCTGCAATTTGATAATGGAATCCTATGTAACTCGATGAGTCAAATTGAAAGTAAAGAATATTTTTTTGATATCTCGCTTAGTTCTCGAGATATCGTATTTCAAAATTGACGTGGCTAGGTTGAAATGCGCCTTAGCCAAATTTAATAATAAATTTGTATGTAACTTGGTGCGACAAATCGAAAATAATGTATAAATGTTTTTGCTACCTCACTTAGTTCTCGAGATATTGCATCATCAAACCACCATATCTACAAGGTGGAAAAGCACTATAGGTGTTTTATTTTCTTCCTAGTGGTTGTTGTTTGCTTGAAATACAGCCTGGACCAGAAGAAACGTCACCAAAAGCACAAGGAACTATAACTGATTTTTGACATGTTAAATCTTGAAAACCAAGTGAGATATCAAGAAATGTTATTCTTTATTTTAGATTTTTTTCGCCGAGTTCTATAAGAATTTATCATCAGATTTTTGTGCCACGATAATGATAGTCACTCCATTCTTCTATACGTATTTAAACGGCTAACCTCCCTGTGTAGTAGGAAAGAGATGGGGTTGGGGTTGATTTATTCTTGCAGTATTTTTAGCCATGATGTCAGGAACATGTGTACTAAGTTTTATCATATTAACCGCAACAATTCATGCAGCAATAGAAACAATGTTTTTTTCAGGAAATGTAGTAAAGACAGAAGTGCTCATCACTAAATTACAAAAAAAAGTAACACTATGTCAACACTAAAGGTTTTAAACAGTTCAGTTTCATGTTCAAAGCTGTGCATTACTTATTATTAACAGCGAGAATTTAATTCGCATCCAGAGACAGTAATTTCAAAAGCAACAAATTTCTCGGAAGGTTCTTCACTAAAGGTTTTAAATAGCTCAATTTCATGTTCAAAACCGTCAAATATGCATTACTTAACACACCCATTAAAATTTCACAACGTCAGAGATTGTAGCAGTACGGCCTCGGATAGTAACATCAAGAAACAAAGAAGATATCGAAAGATTTTTTTCATTGTATTATTAAAATTAATTTAAATATTTTCCACTTTACGTAGTTTCCTCTACGCATTCGATATAACTATGTTTGGGGTTTAAAGACTAAAAACCAAAATTTAATAAAGTAAACGTTACATGCAATAACATGGCTATTATTTTTTTTACGATGTATGACGTAAGCATCATATTTCTTTAATTTTTTGCTTCGGGCTGTATGTTAAGATTTTCATTTACCACACCTGCGTTATGTTACGTTGGAGCATAAGACATTCCAAACACTTCAATTGAGATTCTAAGCTTTAAAACGGTGAAAACCCCATCGAAATCTGCTCTGTAGTTTCTGAGTTTTTATATTTCAAATATATCCGGTTTTCGTTTTATAGATATAGATATTGCTGACTAACACCTTTCCTCTTGCCATTTTAATAAAAATAATCAAAGCCGAGTGCTCTTTTTTAATAAGGACGATTAATAATTTTTTCATAGCCATTGTTTTCTCTTTATCATTTTTTTTAAGTTTTCTTTTAAATCAGCATAATTGATTGGCTGGAATTATGTTTTCCATTGTTTGTATTGTGTTTCAGCATCATTGTCGCAAATGTGGTGCTGTAGTCTGTGGTCCTTGTTCCAGTAAGAGGTTTTTATTACCGAATCAGTCTTCAAAACCTTTACGAGTCTGTTTAAACTGTTACGACACACTTTCTCGAGCAAAATCAAGAGCACCAAACAATGCTGTTACATCACCTGATAACTCATTTAGTAAAGGTACGTATTATTTATACTTTCCTGTGAATGAATAATAGTAATGTCCTTTATTGGTAACTAAAAATTGAAAGCAGTGACCGACCACCCATACAGCAAGATTCAAGAAATTGTTTTACTCTCCATTAAATTGAAATGAGCTTTGAGAAATCGATTGCCATTAAAAGAAAAGAAAAGAAAAGAGAAAAATGTTCAGTAAAACCGATACAAACAAAATTAGCAGTCATATGAATTTTCTCCCTATCTGTATAGTGCATTGTAAATTTAGCGTAAAATAAAATAAAATATTTGGTAGCCATGAATACATTTCTTGTGTTCTTGTCAATTCTGTGTGCCCATGCTGCTCTGCCTTTTGTCTGGAAAATGGAGATTCATTTTTCTACCCCATATATAGCAAATGTTGAAATAGAAGGCTTTAAGCAGTGAAAAGGAATTACAAATTAGGATAGGAAAATGAACCACCACTTACATTAAATAATGGTTGTGGGGCATGAACACATAAAGCAGATAAACATGCATGATATAGGAATTTTTGGGTCCAGCCTTTTAACGACAGAATAGCGGATGTTGTGGAAATACAAAAACCAAACACCACCCCTCTAGTTTCTCACATAGGAGTGACAGCAGTAAAACTAACTGATAATGGGTCTGAGGTGAATGCAGTTAAATGTTAATTAGAATCACAAGATGTGAAAACCCCAGAGGTACAGGACAAATACAAAAAGGCACAAACCAACGGCCTGAACAAGAAGAAAGTGAAAAAGAAAACAATGACTTCTTCACGTACCCATTACTGGAAGAAGAAGAAAGTGAGAAAGAAAATGGTGATTTCCTCACTAAGGCATTACTTGAAGAGGAAAAAAGTAAAGTTTAAAAGCTAAAGGTTAACAAAACAAGCTGTAGAGACTACCAACAGCTTTAGGAATTATATTACCAGAACAAAAGAAGAAAGAGTTGTTATTAGTAACAAGAAAGATAGAAATAACAGAAGACATGAGGATAAAGAAGACATTGAGAAAATATTACCACAGCAGGAAATGGAATATTCACTTATGAAAGAGATACAGAATGATTGTGGCAAAGGAAAATGTGGAAGTAATGAAAAGGAAATAGTAAGTAATGAAGTTTATGGCAATACATAAGAAGATAGTGCTGCAAATGATATTTATCGTAATAAAGAATCAATTGAAATAAATAAAAATTTCTTAAGCAATGAAAATGTCGTAGAATTAAAATGGAGAAAATAAAGATGAATTAATTTGCAACAAAATGAAAATAAGGGAATAGTGTTTTTTTATGGCTTTACGCCTCAACGACATCGAGGTCATTAGAGGCGGGATGGGACTGGGGACAAGGAACGGGAAGGAATTCAGCCATGGCATTTTTGTAGGAAGCATCCCGGCATTGGCCTGGAGTGATTTGGTGAAACCATGGAAAACCCAAATCTGGATGCCCGGACGGGGATTCGAACCGCCGTCCTCCCAAATGCAAGGCCAGAGCGTTAACCTCTCACCCGCCATGCTTGGTAGAAATAGTTCTGTTAGCTCAGAGAAGCAGATTAACAGATCCAGACTAACAGACTAACTACTGTCAAAGAAGATGCCAAAAATAGTGATAAAAAGGAATGTTGGATGTACTTGTTTAAAAGTAGACAATATTTATTCGCAATAGATAGAAATATTGAGGACTCATTATATATACTGATTGCCATTGAGTATGAAGGCTAGGTTATGTGAACTGTGTCCCATCGAAAAGAAAGGGAACAGTAAAGTTAAATATATATTTGCAAGGATTGTGTAGAGTAATATTTACAATATTTATTGTTAAAAACCACTTCTTACAAAACAAAGTGAAGTATGTCAAACAAATACTTTAATGCTATATAATTTTTAGGTCCAATTACCTTTTTCCTTGCAGAGTAACCACTCCCTGGTAACTAATATATTGTCACTTACATACACAAGCGTGGTTAAAAGGGACAGTACAAACTGTCATATTAATAGGAAAATAATTAATTTTGACTTTTGATCAGTATTGTTACCTGATCAGTACTCAAAAAATGAAACTATCTAGGCCAGAAAGTGTAGCTTTAGACTTGAGAAGCTTACATTTTCTTCTGATGCCATAGTAATGTGATATGAAGCCAGAATTTTATTCATTACTGTATGTATGCATGCATGCATTATGAAATATTTCAAGACACTACCGCGACAGGACTTGCATTTGTGTGTGTTTTCTGCAATGTTTTTTTAGTTTGTTTTTGTGTTTCTTAATTATATTAAGAAGAGAACGTCTGTTGTAAATGTGTGTAAAAATCCTACTAGGAACGAGAAATGGGTGTCACAGGATGCAAGGTTTATTTTATAAGTTTACCAGTGTCTTCCTACAGAAATCCATGGTAAACTTGAGGAGGCATGTGATGTAATAAAATTTTTTTTAAAAAAAAGAACATATTTTGCTCCTGGAGTGTGAATGAAAATTGATAATATTTATTCTTAGAGAAAAGTAAGAAAATGTAGGTTGCTATGGAAAAATATCACTAAAGGGATTGTGGCTATCTGTGTAGAGGCATAGATCGGTTGCTTGGAATTATCATTGCCGAAATGAACTTTGCATCTTTGGAGATTACCCAGTTTCAATGTAGTTCCTAGAAGATTACAATAATATACAATAAACTTAAAACTGTTTGAAACAAAAGGACTGAATTATTTAATAGTTATAATCAGTTCACAAATCATCAGTTATAAGTGGAACCGAACCACAACGGTTACGCGACAAGACCTTTATCAACAAGAAAACATTATGGATGGTGTTTTTTTTATTACATATATGGTATACTGATGGAAATTAAAATCCCAACACCCAGATGCAGTTGTGGTAAATGAATGAAATTTAGCCCCAATTATCCCCACATGAAGAGTATTAAACAATTAAAAATTGAAACCCTTACATATAATAGAATGAGAATTATTATACAAAATTGCTATGTTTTTAATGTATAAGTAGTGAACAGAGTGGTGCAACACGACACTTCTAACACTCAGTACCCAATTGTCTAATTGTGAGAGAGTTCATAGAATTGGCGTGTTTGAAATGGGTGCATTATATCGTGAAATCTCATGAAGGATTGGCTGTAGTGCAATGTAAGTGTACAGTCTTGTTACACAGTGGATGAAAGAAGGCTCTAATATTCCTAGAGCAGGTACAGGTCCATACAGATGGACAACAGCACCTCCAAATGGTGTGGGTGGCTGTTACTGGCAGGGCGGATCCAAGCAGTGATTATCGATAGACTAACCCCCCCCCCCCCTCCCCGTATGATTTTATACCAATTGCTTGAAGCTTGGGCACAATCTCTGATCCCCATGCAATGTGTTCCATGAACCTGATTTCAGTGCCAGCATCGTTTAACTTGGTGTAACGTAAAACGCAAATGACATGTGAATGGTGTACATTTGTGTTTTAGACAAGTCTCCATTCTGTCTGTGGCAAAGTGATAATCGAGAACATGTTCACAGGCATAGTGGAGAAAAGGCTTGCCATGCCGTGATTTCAGAATATCAAACAGGTGCAGCCACTGATCTCATGGTTTGGGGAGCAATCTGTTTCGACATCAGGACTGAGATGGTTGTTGAAAGCACAATGACGGCCCTCCACTATGTGGGTGAGGTGCTGCCCTTCGTGTCCACCGCTCAAATTGCATCTTCCAACGGGATGATGCTCGTCCTCGTACTGCGGACATCGCAACACAAGCCTTGCAAGAGGTTATGATCACAATTTGGACTGCACGGTGCTCAGAGTTGTCGCCAATAGAGCATGTCTGGAATGCCAAGAGTAGACACATTAGATCACCTGGTCACCAAGCACGAACTGTGCAACAACTGACTGCACAAGACATGCAAGTTTAAAGAGACATACCCCATGACATCAGAACACTTATTGATTCTTGCTGGCAAGGATCCACAAATCTGTTTTTGTGCAAAGTGGGTGCACTTCTTACTGACAACTGTATCTACAGGTGATAAACTCAGCCTAATCCATTTCAATTTGTTACAATTTCTTCTGGGTGTTGCCCTGGACATATCTACAAAGTTTCCTGAAATTCCACCATTCCTATCTGAGCGTTTGGATTTTAATTTCCGCCAGAGTATAACAATTTCTGAAACAGAATGATTTCTCTTGGCCTTATGCGTTGTTGATTGGGTGGGAAAAATCTAGTGACATGGTCATAATGGATTTTGTAATTTTTACTGAAATGAAAGGTGTAATATGTACGATTTATACTAAAACTTATAAAGCCCAAAAGTGGTCTGAGGGAAATCTTGGCTTTTGGTTGTCAGTGAACTCTGCTATGAGTGGGATTAGTGCATAACAGTTATAATGAACTTTGACTGTTAGTGTGGCCTAAGAATAGATTCTCATTCGGTCGCCAACCAACTGATATCCTCGGTAGGTGAAATTGGTTTCAAATAATGTTCACTGTAAACTTTCTTGTTAGTTTCGAACAATGTTTTCTTCCAAATCTTTAGCTAACTAAATAGTAATTAGAATTAATTTGATACTTCGGCACATACCTTTTTTTCTAAAAAAAATTGGCGTAATTGATGGAGAATTCCATGAATCTGGTAATAAATATGTTGTTAAAATAGTTTTTTCTGAAAATATTCAAAGTTGTACCAAAATCCACAATTTTTTTCCAGTTGAAATTTGTATATGTACCTTTTGCAAAACATAATTATTTTTGAAAGTTTCAACTTTTGTGGGCCTATTTTCAAAGCAAGGTTGCATCTACTGGCTTGTTAGGCTTGTCATAGATTTGATGGGGTGTAGCTGATGTGTTGGCTGTCTATGGAACGTATAACTTTTGTTCCGTGTTTTAAATGTATTTTTGTTTGTGAAATGTGCAATTTATGAGACAGAGGTTGGGACTGTCCCATCATTTGGCTAGATTATTATTGGAATAGCGCAGCAAATACTCAGTGCCCAGGATTTAGCTTTTGGGCGCATTGTACTCCCATGATCCAGTGTTGTGGTGCCTTGATACATACAGCCACACTGGTAGGTTGCAAAAGATATAATGTTCTTTATTTAGAAATAACTTTTTCTAGATTTTTCAAAAAAGTTTTTGCTGCTTTGCAAAATCAATTTACTATGAAATCTTCGTGGGGTACTCTCAGTGATCAGGGGTAACTGACATTTCTTTTTTTTAAATTTGAAACTCATAACTTGGAGCTATAGAAATTTTCTGTCCATTTACTTTTGACCGCACCTCTTTTTATATTGTTGTTCTTATTTTAAGTTTCTGCTAACAAAATTCCTTGCATTCAAAGTTAATTGCCAATGTGCAATGACTAATTAATGGATTTTTGACTCTTACTCTGTCCAGTACATGTTCTACTGTTGATGAAAGATTATATCAAAAATATCTACAAGGTCTGTCCCAAAAGTATCCAACCCTTCTTCTTATACTTGCTCCTTACAATTAAAGAACTCCATAGATGCCACAGTTGTTGCTGGGGCACCTTAGTTCACAAGCAGCATGCGTTTGTTTACAAAGTGTTTTGTACGTTTGTCGCATTTTGCTATTGTAAAAAATGACAGAAAGATCGAAGCAACGAATTTGCATAAAATTTTTGTTTTAATTCTAAGAGAGTTGTACAGGGACCATCAAAATGATGAAGACAGCATTTGGGGATGAGTGTATGAGCAAAACACACATAAAAGAGTGGTATAAGCAGTTCAAAAATGGCCGCACATCTGTTGATTGTAATACACGCTCTGAGTGGCCTTCGATGACAAAAACACCAGATAATATGGAATGTGTGTGACTTGCGATTGATGAAGATCATTGATTGACTGTGCGAGAACTAGATTGTGATCTTGGAATACTGAAAACTAGTGTTTGGAAGATGTTAACTGACAATTTACAACTGGTTCGCATGTGTGCAAAATTAATTCAAAAATTGCTAACAGTGGAGCGAAAAACCTTTGCCTTGAAATCGCTCAGGACAATTTGGAAATTGTCAATAATGATGAAAATCTGCTTATAAAGATTATAACTGGTGATGAATCAGGGTTTATGGTTATGCTCCCAAAACAAAACGATAGTCTTCACTGTCATAGGTGGCACTACCGAAAAAAGTGCGCCGAAGTGAGCAGTGTCAAGTCTTTGCAGTTTTCTTTCTTTCTTTAAAAAAATATGAGGGTGTTGTAAAGGTCAAATGATCAACAAAGAATATTATCTTGAAGTTATGAAAAGATTGTGTAGGGGTGAGGTCAGATGGATAAGTGCATTTGTGTTTGTCAGGATGGGCGTTAGCCAGTTTTACTTACTTGGGGCGTATCTGCTGCGGCTCCCGTCCTTGGTACTCCCATCTCGGCTTTGGCTATCTTACTTAGACTATGTACCTGAACCTGGATCTTACTGACTTGCACTAATGAAAGACACTAAGTGCGTACATAGTTTCATTCTTTACTAGGCGGGCTGTTACATTTGTCCATTGGCCACGAGCAGGACTCCAAGCACTTGGTAATATAAAAGATTGATGGACTTACATTGGTATGGCAGATCAGCTGACTAGCGGGCAGAGCTGGCCTTCATTCCCAACTCGATGTTTAGCGCAGCATAGTGGCTGCTTAGTCACTCGAACTTGGCTTGACCGACTTCCCCCGAGCCTCGGTGAGCTCGCGCTTATATTTCGTCAGTTGCGTACTCTGTCCCCGTTCTAAGGGCAATCAACTGACAGCTAGCGTTTCTTGAAGCTTCTACACGACCCCAGTTTCCATAACTATTGCTCGCCGACCTGGATTTATTGCTGAGCTGTCTTGCGACATCCCACGCCAGGCGCTTACTGCCAGTGAGTGCCGCCGCTCGTACATTATCATTATAAATATTTTTACATCTCCCAAAATATACTGTAATTATTAAAACGGTCCATTACAATCTCTCCCTCCTTAATCGAAGACCAGCTTTGTCCCCAAAGCTTACTACTCCCCTCCATTGTTGAGGTTACTCACTAACTAGTACTAGTATACATGTTACGTGCTTGGATTCTTGCTTCGGGCTTACAAAGTTATAGCAACATTCTTTCATAATCCTAATGCTTTATGGTGTGGCGTCCAATCCTGTATAACAACAAAGTCAATTCTTGTTAAAAATCATAAGTATAAAAGACAAGGCAATAAAAGAGAAAATAATTATTTGACAAGAACAATAGAACATCAATGACAAAATTACAGTTCCGATTTAGTTGTGCAGTTTTCAGTGTCCTTAGCACTATCCTTGCTAGAATATGGTAAATTCATTACAATTTGTGCTGCAGTTGGTATGGGTCTTTCAATATCAAATCTTGTTAATTTTTATACTATACCATTTGTAAATTAACAGTATCAAAATTTTTACAATAGATAATGATACAATAGTTGTTAAAATCACAGTGGTTACCATGGTTTTGTGCCTTGATTGTAATTAAACTTGAGTTTCTATGGCTGCTATTGATTGATTATATTTAATTGAATCCCTTGGTTGTTGCAAATGTTTTGATAATTCTGTGCTCAAGATTGCGGTATTTGTTTGATTTAATTCAACTAATTTCGGACTAGGGTATGTTTCTTTACTGAAAGTAGGTAACACGTATTTTTGACACGACAAATAGATATGAATAATGGTTTATGCAACACTGGTATCTCAACGTCAAATGAGGTGAGATTTTGAAAAGATACATCAATAGGTTAAATCCAGTATCCAGCTGCCGACTGTACTCCCATAATTCTCTGAAATTTATCTGAGCCACAATGGACCAAACTAATGGCGAATTAATAACATTATCTTGCTTGACAAACATTATACCACTCTTAAGGGGTGTGACTTGATAACATTGTATTGGGGCCCTGCCCAGTGAAAGAATTAGTACTACTATTAAACCCTTAAAACGCAACATTATCTTCTAATAACACCCTTGGAGAAATTATCTACTAAAGGTTACACACCAATTGTTACTATACGATACTACAAATTCCCTAATAGATAAAGTTCTTACTACCTAAAAATATTTTACACCAAAGTCTTAAATCTAAAAGGTCTGTAAATAATGTTTTGATACTTAGAGATTACAACGATGTGCTGGTCACTGCTACGCAAGCATTGTCAGCGCAGCCCCTCGCTGTGTCGACATACGTCACGCCGCGTGGTCAGCAACACACTTCGCCGCTCGACCTACGGAACATTATACCACAGCGAAATTCTGCACATCGGTGTTTACATGACACAACAGCTGTGTCGGACAACAATAAACACACAACTTGCTATTGTATACACAGCACTTGACACAGTTTTTTAACTTGCACTTAGGTTCACTCAAAAAAAAATGATTCTCTTGACTAGAATTCAACACAGATTCGTTGAGTCGAAACCAACCCAGTTTACAAGGTTTCATTAAAATTGTAATTCACAATTCTGGTCTAACTTTAAATTGCTTTACTTATTGACACTAAAATTCTTATCTTTGCAATTACTATTCCACTTCCTCCTTGGCAGCACCTTTGCAGGGTTAAAACAATCATTATTTTCAGCTTATTTCCCAGGTAACTACTCTTTATTTCTTAAGTTATCTGAATGATTTTGTTGCAGTGATGTGTCCCTTTCCCACTTTCTTTTGGTGGTATTACGTGTTTCCCTTTTACTCATTTGCTTGTTTCCCTCAAATAACATGTGATTACATTGTAATTGGATTTGCCCTTCGCGCGAGATTAAAAGCGTTATCTTATTTGCTTTTGTTAAGGAACTCCCATTTGAACTGTTTTATCGATTCTCCTTTTAAAGATCCTTATCCATATTTCATACTTAAAGGATTAATTACAGATTATCCCATAATTTACTATCATCATACGTGAATGAGTTACCAACTACTACCCAAATAGTGATACACTGACATTGAAACCATACTGAGTGAAATTAACTCGAGGATAATTTTCTAGAAATAAACATGTGTTTAGGATTGTGAACAAGTAACAGAGACCTAGAATGCTGGTTTGGTCTTCCAAAATTCAAGCTGACCTACTATGTCATTTAAAGAGATTATTTATCACTCCACCTGCCCTATTTCTTTAATACTACCCCGGGTTTGTTTTACGTTCCTTGAGACAACCTGCACTCAGGATCCGTCACTTCATAGGCACAGCCGTATTCTCTTTTTGACCGTCCTATTAACCAACAATACTCTCGTACCTGCAGCGTAAAGTATGAAAAACACGTCTTCACATGACATCGTATGCCTAATTTTCCACATGCCAAAGAAATCAACAAAAATCTATTTTCTAATTAACAAGGATTTAATACAATGCAGACTTACGCAAAAGGATGTAATTATAGAAGAAATTACGTTTAACAGAGAAAGAAAGACAAACAAAATAGTATGGCAGAGATGCAAAACATTTACATTAATTCTACGTTCATCGTACCAAATGTTATAATTTTTCTTAGTAATTTAGCTTGCTCGGACTTAGGATATTATCCTTTAGTGACTTAGTAGTTAATTCCATGTTACTGTGGCTTAGCATTCGTTAGACTTAACTTTTACACTTCATTATACTCCTCGTGGCTTTACTGTTTATTACTCTTGTGGCTGGTTCTAAACTTTATTTCCTACCTGGTGCTCATTACAATATTAAACCACATTAATTCCACAAAAATAATCCCAAAAGGTGAGTTACTTTGATCGCTCCTATCCACCCCTGGGTATCATATTTCTGATCACACCAACAAAAATCTTTTTATTCCCTGCTGCATTCCCTTACAGCCTTAAGGATATCACAAATCATTCCCTGCTACAGCCTTTCGGGTTACCACACATTCCCTGCTGAGCCTTACGGGTATCACATTATCATTATTTCCACAATTACACATTTAATCACTTCATCCGCATGCATGTCTTACTTCAACACTTTTATGGCCATATTTATTCAATTGCTACATTTACTTCTCAATATTCGCGATTTCACTACCGATAGAAGACTACTGCCTCACATCGCCTGAACGATGAAGAACATGTCTCCGTATCATTACTGCATTATTTTCATCTTTCATAAGAACTTCCTAGGGCTATTAGACAATCACGCAACTCCGATTCTTACATCAATCACATCACACTATTCCCCTGTGAACGAGCTTGACCTTGGACGGGTCGTATAGCAGAACACACATTCCCGACTCCTCATACTGGCGTATTTGTTAGGCGGTTTGGATCCGTATTGCGGTAACTATTTTAGGTGCGCATTTCCAAAACAATCACCTGAATCCTCGTATGGCCCTTAAAACGATCGCAAAGGATACACTCGCGTGATTTGCACTAAGCAACCGTTGAATACTCCAAGTACGTATACTCAATCCATCGAAAATTTACGCTACCGTCTGCCCTTCGATAATTATTGCCACATTCTTCGAAATTCTGCCACGTTTATACAATATTTCGCCACAGTACTTTACATAGGATATTATGCCACTACAATGAATTTCACACACTTTACCCTTTCAAGTTTCTTTTACATTTAATTGCAATCATTACTTTACTGTATAAAATCTCAAATTTTAGTCCTACCACAAATCTTAAACCAAAACTATGCACAAGTATGCCTAAACTTTCATAGAGAGTCCGTGAAACACTTAAATTACTCCGCGCGTATTTTTATTGCACCCGAGGGACTGGTAGACATCTCTTACATTATTTAACACAAAAATAACATTACTACACATCAATATAGAATTTTGCATGAAATATTTAATTTACTTTTTATTTCAAATACTGTTTCTCACATCCGATTTTATCTAGTAAGCGAATTTTGATTCTTAGCAGCACTTAAATTTCTCTCTTATTCTACATCACTTATAATACAATTCCCATTAAGCCATTCCGTTTGCCTTTCGAATTTAAAAAAGTGCGCATCTATTTCCCGTTTCAACTTTACAGTGCGCTTGTCAGGGTTGCCAACGTAAGCTACTGAGATTTTACACATTGTATACTTCTATTCGTCAGTTAATAAATTTAATTGAAGGTTATTCACAGCCCATAAGCTTCAAGGTTTTGTGCAACACTAGTCGCATGCTAAACATCTTTTAACATAACATAGAATTCCATATTACATTTCAACCCCATTTTATACTATTTTAGCAGATGTACACGACAATCCAAATAGCCGACATTCAAGGATTCTTAATTTAATATCTGAAAACATGCTAAAACGTTAATCGATCACGAAAATCCCAAATGTTTTCTCCATGATTTCCCGAAAAGTGATGCCACGGGACAAAAGTGTACTAACTAACTGCAAATTTTTGGTATAAATCTTACACAGCTTCCTGTCTGTTCTATTCTGAGACATACTGGGTTAGTTTCCACTCACCGAGTCTATCACCACCGTCGTCCAAAGCTGCTATCACTCGTCGTCGACGGCCGCCACAGGTCCGCCGCGCCGCGCTCGAACTGCTGGCCGGTGACCCTCCCGTCGTCTCGCGTCAGCAAGGCTCCGCTCCTCAGCTGCGTCACCGCTCTCATTTTCTGGAACAGCTGACTACTGCGTAACGTATTTGCGCCGACCTCCTTCTTCACCCGACCCGCTAGCACAGCCGTTTTACTTTCTTTAACCAATGCCATCATTTTAAATGCCCAATAAAAATTAAGTTCTTGTCTTCATAGTTTACTGTATACAATTTCAGTGATCTTCTGTAGCCAAAGAAATTACCTTCGCCACCAAGCAGTTTTAAGTTTCCGGCTTCTTCCTTTCCTGGCTCTAAATTTTTCTGACACCCAGTTGCGGTGTCTTTTTACCCGTTTTCATCTCTTCCTGGCTCCAATTTTTCTGGCACCAATTGTAAAAGTGATGTCAGCTGGATTCGATCATCTCCACTCTGATCACCAATTGTAGTTGTAGTGATGCAATTAGAAGAAAATGGCATCAGCTTCGGTCAAGTGATTGCCGACTTCTTCATCACGATAATGTGC
The DNA here is from genome assembly GCA_031002005.1 of Vandiemenella viatica. Lineage (NCBI taxonomy): Eukaryota > Metazoa > Arthropoda > Insecta > Orthoptera > Morabidae > Vandiemenella > Vandiemenella viatica. Next base: position 117,715,085 of record JARYHS010009186.1, on the reverse strand, counting down.
CATCCCGTGTTTCAAATCTTAAGCGGCAATATTTAACAAAGCCCAAAGTCATACAGCTGTGTTCCATCAGCCTCCGCACAGTCCTGACGTAGCTCCCTGTGAAAATTCTTCTCAAAGGACACTGATTCGAAGACAAAGAAACACTTGAAACTAATACGGTGAATGATCTAGAGGTGATACCAAGAAACAAGTTCCAGGACCGCTTCCAAAAGTAGAAAGGCCATTGGGAATTTTTGGAGGATGCCACCAGCCTGATGACGCAGAATAACACCAGCGGGGAAATATGAAGGAAGGTCGGATATTTTGGGATAGACCTTGTTTTTACTGTTTCTGTGTTTATCACCTGTGGTAAGTGATGATTCCTTTGCCTTAGACCACGGTCGTAGGTTATCAGATGATGTATGGAATTCAGTATCATATGAACATGGAACAAATTTATCTTGGTTGTCAGGGAGGAACTGTGAGAGTTTATTGAAACCTAACATTTCAGCCAGCATTCTGTGGCTGAAACGTTAGGTTTCAGTAAGTTGACATGGTTCCTCCTGGAGATCCATGATAACATGGACAACAACTGGAAGTCTACGCAATCATCTGATGGAACAATTTTTTGTTTTGTTTTACCTTTTGTCAGCAGTAGAACCAGGAGTACACTGATTGGGACTTAGCAACTGACAACTCATTGCACAACCGTGCTTAAATCCAGAAATTTCTGTTTCATCGTAACATCATCTGCAGTAAATGATGGTTTCTCTCTATTTATTTATGTTTGATAGACAACACCTTTGTTTTCTGTCAATCCCATCAATGACATTTGGATTTTACAGATTTAAAAGAGCGCAATGGATCTGGTGAATCCTCAGGTGAAGAAGATTCTGATGAGGAAGATGAGCCTAATCGATCACAGCAAGAGTCCACTCATGATGAGGTCAGTATCTTCATTTTAGGACATATGAATAAGCCTTCCTAATCACTGTTTTTTCTGTTTTTGATTTGAAGCTTATGTTAATGTTGAATTTGAGTGATTCAAAAACATTTTATGAAAAGAAACTGCTATTATTCTTTAACTTCAGTTTACTCTTTCATAATTTTTTTAGTAGTTTATTGAAATACATTTGCATCTTTTGTGATTCGTAAGAGTTGTTACCACATTTTGTCGATTGAGCTATTATTTCTTATCATTCATCTATAAGTATTATCATAATTTTGGGAGCTCATGGTATAATGCTATCCCAAAATTATATACAGATATGATGCAGCATCTTCTGTTTAAAACCATGAAACAGATTTTTTTAAAAAAGACGAAGAAATCAGTGAGCGCCACGTGATTTTGCTACTAAATATTACAGTTGATAAAAGTTGTGACATTTTATGTTAATGAATAATGCAATAAGACATGTAGATTTATTTGTGAGGGATATGATGTTGGTGATTAAACACTGTATACATCGTCTGCTGCAATGGTGATCTTTTCATGTTATGAGGAAAAATGAGATATTTAGAGACCTGTTATGAAAAGATCAGTACTTAATCCTGTGTGTTGCTTAATGTTGAATTAAGATTACCACTTTTTTGTATCATACTAAACTAAAACTTCAGTAGCTTCACATGCAAATCTTTAAGTTGCATTAATTATTAATTTTTAGGCGGCCCTTTGTATCAACATGTTAAAGAAATATCAGCCTTAACTTTATCTCTTGTTAAAGTACATTATCTTTTTTTTTGTTTTGTTTTTGTGGCTTAAATTTTTTTGTGTACTTCAGCAGCCATGTGAAGGACAAGAGCAAAGTCTGTATAGGTGGCAACCTGAGAGGACAACAGTGTCCTAGAATAAATCTTGTACGTTCAATGCGCTCTTTTTATGATTTCTAATGTGCATGATGTAGAGTTTTGTATTCTAATGACACTACCATCTTTCCTTTATTTCATGTATCATTTTGTTTGTTGCATGTTAGATTGTATTATGAAGTCTGCTTTAGACGGTTGTATATCCTTGAAAATTTTAAAGTTAAATTGAGTCAGAACCGAAATTGTAAAGCAGAAGAAATGTTTTGGCACGTCAATAATTGTGTATACCATTTTCAATTGCTTACTTGAAATACAGAGTTTAATTTTTAAAAGAATATACGTCTTCAACAGGAGAATAACTATAGCCATTTTTCACTTCCCAAAAATACAAAATGCATTTTGTTTTTGGGTGGAAATTATTTATTACTAGTACACAATTGTTTGTGCTGTGTGCTCTAAATACAAACAGCCAAACCTAACTCCATTGTTTTCTTCATTTTAAGCCATTCAGTGCATGTAAACCAGAAAACTATTCAAATGATTTAACATTCATAATATACTGTGATTGTACAGTATTGACAGTGTTGTCATCATAAAGTTAAGTGATGCACATGGTAAACCAAGTCTAGGAAATTGTTTCATCCAGTTATTTTCAGTCTAAAATTTAATTTTTTTTCTACTTGTATTGATGATCATCATCATCATCCTTAAGTTTCCAGCCTCTGGTCAGGTCTGCTTTATGCAGAAGCCTCTCCATTTGCTTCTTTCATCCCACCACTTCTCTATCGCCACTTTGTTCCAGTCCTCTCCTCTCTTCCATACACCCTCCTCCACTCCTTTCAGCCATCCATCTCTTGGTCTTCCTCTGGGTCGTTTACCATGCATCTTAATTTCATGGATTTTTCTTGGGATTCTCTGTGCCTCCATTCTCTTGACATGTCCATACCATCTCAGTCTGGTCCTCTCTATCCTTTCCTGTAGGGGTTCCTCTTTCATGGTGCATCTAATCAATTCATTCCTTATTCTGTCCATTTTAGTAACTCCCATTCTACATCTTAAAAACTTCATTTCACTTGCTTGTACTCTGCTGATGTCCCACTTTTTCAGTGTCCATGTTTCAGCAGCATACGTCAAGATAGGCATGTAGTACGTGTGATAGATTACTCTCTTGCTTCTCTGTGGCACCTCTTTATTCCATACCAGGCTTCTAACACTCCTTAGAAACGCCTCTGCTTGTCTTTCTCTTTCACTTATCTTGCCATCATTTCCTCCACATTCCTCTAATACACTCCCCAGATACTTGAACCTGTTTACCTTCTTTAGTTGTTCCCCTGCCATCACAATTCCCTGGGTTAACCTACTCTTCTTTCTGGTTGTTACCATGTACTCACATTTCGTTACATTAAATTTCAGGCCATACTCCTTCCTCCACACTGTCTGTCCATACATCCAACTGCCGCTGCACTTCCTCTTCATCACCTCCCCCGATCATCAGATTGTCCGCAAAAGCCATCACCTTTATGTTTTCCTCTCCCATCCTCACTGCCACCTTCTGCATTATTTCATCCATGATTACAATGAAGAGTAGTGGTGATAGGGCACTTCCTTGTTTTAGTCCATTCCTTTGTTCCAGCCAGTCTGATCTTCCTTCTCCTATTTTCACATAGCTCACACTTCCTTGGTACAGTTCCGTCACTCTCCTGATGGTTTCTTTGGGAATGGAAAAACGACATGGCTATGGAAACGGTTTAAGATTTGGATCCTTGAATATACTTGCATTGATGATAACGTTAATTAATAGTTTCCTATTTTGTCTGATATAGGATGTATATCCATAAAGTAAGTTTAGCCTGTATGGACGGACATATTATTTTATTGTATACATTACCTATACTGCCTTTGATCTTGATACTTCCGATTCCCTCTCATGACTGTTTGTAATTGTTACATGAAGTCTATTTCGAGTTAACAATGGGTGTTCTGATCAGTTATACATTTTCTGCACACTAGAGGTGAGTGCTCAGTCAATATTCATACAGCATTTGATCCCATTTATGTATACATTATGAGCCAACAAGAAGTAACTAAGTTGTCTCTAAAGGCAGGAGCAACATTATCAGTGGTGACTGATAAATTTCTTCAGAGAATGAATATACAGTTCAGGTGTATTGGCCTGTCACTGTAAAGGAAGTTCATTAACTCATTCCATTCATTTATAATACAGCACTTCATGAAGTAGCGACAGTTACATCAGAGTAGATGAATTACTGTGTCCAACGAGTTCCTAAAATGCTAGAGATTACACAGCACAAGTCACTTCTCCAGGTATTCAAGGGGGAAGTTTTAACCAATCTGCCTTACAACGGGTAGCAACTTTCACTTGTTTCTTTGAAACATCTTGAAAAATAAAATTACTATGTTGATGAAGATATCAAGATGGAAATGTGTTTCCAGTGGCAGACTTGTATTACAGCATGATGTGAAAACCAATACCCAGACTTAACAAATGTTTGAACAATGGCAAATAAGTAAGTGCCAATATAATGTGTAGTGCACTTTTTGTCAATGTCTAATAAAAATGTATCGAATGAACATTAGCTGTTGTAAACTTTCTTTAATATATCTGGAAGATACTTGCATGAAATAGAATGTTTCTCAACTGGATAATCATTGGTAGAGAAATTTTTATGTTCTAATTTATTAAAGAAGGAAATAATTAGGATCATTGAAAAATGTGATTGAAATACAATGGTCATTCAATAAATCCTTAGAAAAAGATAAAAAAATAATAATTTTTGGTAATTTTTTTAAATTACTTTTCAGTGTAATCTCCTTCTAGTTCTATACACTTTTCAAAAGATTTCATTAACTTCTCTATGCCCTCCAAAAAGTAAGATTTTGGAAGCTCTGTAAAATAGGTTTCTGTTTGGGCGATGACCACCTTGTTCAATGTGAACTGTTGTCCGCCGAGCCATTTCTTTAAGTTTGGAGTCAATGGAGACCAAATCTGGTGAATACGATGGATGTGGTAATAATTGAAACTTTAATTCCATAATTTCGGCCATTGAAACTTTCCAGATGTGCACACACAGATTGTTCTGATGTAAGGGGATGACCAAGCGTGGTGGGTAAGCTGCAATGCTCTGGCCTCAGTCAGGAGGATGCAGGTTTGAATCCCCATCTGGGTATGCAGACTTGAGTTCTTCATGTTTTTCCCAAATCACTCTAGGCAAATGCTAACTAAGATACCTCCTTTAATAGGTCATGGCTGAATTCCTTACCGTTCCTTGCCCCTCCCCCCATCCATCCTTTCCCTCCTCTAATGACCTCGACGAGGCATAAAGCCATAAGAAAAAAAGGTTGAGGATGTTTTTCAAATGAGGACATTTATTTAATTGATTTTTTTGCCTAATCCGTGCAATAATAATGCACAGTAAGCTCCAGTAATTATTTGTCCTTTTACCAAGGAGTCGATGGAGATGATTCTGTATGCATCCCAAAAAACTGGCCATCGCCTTGCTGGCTGGTTTCATCGTCTTCCCCTTCTTTGGAGTCTGTTCACCTTCAAAAACTCTCTGGTTAGATCGTTCGGTAGTTTCCGGAGTATAGTAGTGTACCCACATTTTGTCGACAGTTATGTATCGACGTAGAAATTCGTCAGGATTGTGACAGAAAAGTGACAAAATAGCCTCATAATCAACTACACGATTGTGATTATTCTCCACTGTGATCAAACACTGCATGTATCTTGACAATTTTTTCCACACCTAATTTTTCATACAAAGTTGTGTACGCTGTATCTTAAAACATGCCTCTACTATTTCGTGCTCTTTGATTTGTCAATCACTTAAAACTATATTGTGAATTTTGTCAATAGCTGGGCATACACACACACATTTGCGCGCCAGCAATTCTGTGGCAATCCATATAGGCGATAAAATGTGTATGTTAATTGTCTAATAATGAGCCGCATCACAAGCCATTAACAATTGTTACAGATTTGTACGTGGCGAGCATGCGCGACGGTAACCATACACACATATATCTCACTTAGCAATTTACTCGCGGCAGATAAGGCTTGCTGAGTATCTAACAAGTAAGATGAGCAGAGAATTTGTAGCTAATTTCATTGCCACATATCAGCAACATAGTGCATTTGAAAGGTAAAACCATAAAGAGGACGCAAGCAGAATTTTTAAAAAAATAATAGGACATAGTGTATTGAGGTGGGAAATATAATATAAAAGTTGACAGTGCATTAATAAAAAAGAAAATCCACTCTTTGTAGAGTGCTTTTCGAAAGAAATCTATATATCTATAAATGAGAAAATGAGAAAGTTTGGATGTGTGTTTGGATGTACTTCTGGAATCAATAACGGCTTAATAAATCAACATATTTAAATGAAATTTGGCATGAAGTCAGTTAATTGCGTGTGAAGTGACATAGGATATATTTTATCTTGCAGAAACGCATAGTTCTTTTAGAAATTGCCATTAATATCAATTCGGAAACAATAAAGAGTTTCCTACTTCGTAGATAGCCGTGCCACGTTTACTCTTTGCTTTTTACGTAAATCGCAAACACTACTTTTCCGAAATAAAAGCAAAAACCTTCCTACATATGCAAGTTTGGGTTTAGTTTAAAAGCCAAAAAACCGAAGACTTCACAAATAATAGTTTGGAAGCAGGAAATATAAAACTGTACTTAACCTTAAATTAAAAAAAAAGCTAGGTACTGTTGTCAAGTTTGCAAAGAGATGTTTTCATTTGCATACATAAAATAGTATGACATATCAAATAATACACCATAATTAAAAAAAAAAAACAAAAAACATATAATGCTATGAGTACACCAGCACGAAAGTCGGTTCACTAAAAGTGCAAAATGTCGTAGTTCTATCTCGGTTTAATTTATTTCCTGTTTCTTTTTTGTTACTATACAGTCTGAGAGTAGTTTATGTCGCGATACATCACGTCACACCATGACATAGTGCTTATTAAAGTTTTTAAATAACTGATAACTAAAATTCCTCTTGCCTTTTGCTGCGACAAGAAGGTTTTGTTTTTGTTCTGGTCCATGCAGAATTTCAATCTAACCACAATCTCCGTTAATATTGTCGCTACAAAATTAAAGCCTCAATCACAGGTGCATTGATACAATAATGTTATCTTAAGTTATTGATGTGTATCGCGACGTAAACTTGAACGTACAGTCTCTGTATTACAAATTATTTTGCCGAAATTTAAAACTTAACTACCCCTTTTTATTTTTTGTTCAGAATTTTTGTACAAATAATAGAGACTATAATTCACGAAACTGCTTTTTACTTACTGTTCAATATTCTGCAAATATCTATCGAATGCTACACTTAAAACAAACATATTCAATGGGCTAATGTAGAAACTTATTGTTTCATGAAGTAACGGTGGAAGTCGTTTACAACACAATACACAATTTACACGGAGCATATGAAAGCTGCTTACTTATTACTTATGCTATAACAAAAATCAATCTGGTCCAGGCATCATTTCAACCAGACCACTATCTCTGTTAATATTGCCACTACAAAGTCAAAGTATAGGAACACACCTCAACATATTGAATGCAATTATACACCTTACTAAATCACGAGCAGTAACAGTCACTTTATCGAGATGTTAACTTGCCCAGCAATATTAACGAAAGTTGTCTTAGAGTTGTAGAGAATTATGGACTTTCCATTGTACACTGTAAGTTACAAGGATTTTAGTATAATTTTTTTGAACTACGTTACTCCAATAACATGCTGATGACATACTTCATGCGGATGAATGTAGTTTCAAATGAATTCAGTATTTAATTTACACATTTCCAACGTCATTATTTGGGTTCATTTAGTATCGCGATCTGAAATAATGAGTCAAGTTTATTTCGCCATTCATAACGTCACTAACATGCAATAGGCCCTATAGTGAATGTATTAATGCGCAACTGATGGAAGCTTTGATTTTCTAGCGGTAATATTAGCTGAGTTTGTGACTTCGTTGACATGCAGCCTGTGCCAGAATGAAACATTATTAGTTATTTCAAGAGCGCTATTTTAGTGATGTCATGTGTTGCTTTGTTCCGATATTGTATCAAAAGATTTATAATAAGCGTGGATGATTTAGCAGAACACGCGGCGTTGACCGATTTTTGAAATTTATAAATGTTTTGTTCAGATAGTGGAGTGGCAGACAAGCGGAGTGGTAATTTGCCAGCAGACATTCAATTCTGTTAGCAGATTGAGAAACCAATTATGAAGAAAGAATCAATTACTATTTTAACACTGAAATTTATGGTTTAGCACAGAATTAATGGCTCCAAACGAATGAACTATAGTAAACTGGTCTACAGGCAATTCAACTGTTTCCACAGATAGAGAAACCATTACCACAATACCACTTTTCATTATGGATAAAAGAATCAATTACTACTATACTTAATACTATAATATGTAAATTTCTGTTGATGGAACCATTATAGCCTCAAAACAAAATCAATATTCAAAGAGCAAATTAAGTTCTCTTTTTTTTATAAAGATTTTTTTTTTCAGATATTCAATGCAAATCAAAATATTCAGTTTCAGTATCACAATTTTTTAACGGAAATGAACGTTCTTGGGCAACTTAAGTATTTATTTGCTATTTGGATGTTAGTATTTGTTGTTGTTGATATTTAGTCGATTCCATCAATGTATTGCTAATATTTTGAGCTTCCATTAATTAAAACTATTCATTTTTATTCGCGAGATGAAATTAGTAATTTTAATAGATGCTGGGTAAACGAAATTCAAATCTTTCAAAGAAATGTAAGAAAACTAGGGCTATGAAAATAGTCAAAACCTAGGAAACAAATCCTCAATTCTATTATATAAAACGCTAACGTGGCGTCTGCGTGCGTCGTCTATAGCTGCTACTCCTATTGGCTAGAGAACATCAATCATCAACCACCATATTACATTCGTACCACCATCTTGCTTTTCGTTTATTTACAGCTAGATGCAGAAATTCATATAAGGAGACGGAGATGGAATATTTACGCTATTTTATCTGTATCAGTTAGACGCAGAAATTCATGTAAGGAGAAGGGGATTCAATATTTACGCTATTTTATCTGTATCTGTTATGAGGTCTACGTTAAACCATAACCTAAGAATTTTTTTGGCAGAAGGTAAGAAGCAATGAAGTTTATTAAAAACTAGGAGAAACCTACATAATGGGAAATGTATTAGTCACATAAATAACAGTTATCCGTTTTCGAAATTATAGTCCCCGCCATCTATAGTGAAATGCATTTTTTTATTTTAAAATCCTAACAAAATAATCTGAAAATCTAAGGAGAGTAACGTATTCATATAACTAAAGATATCATTAAGGATGACTTATTCGTTTCTCCTTATAAACTTTTCCATAATAAATTCCTACTACCATTATATATGATAGCCCTACCCTTAGTTTTTGATACATGTGTTAGCAATTAAATGAGATTTAAGATAACTTTTTTATCAGATTTAAATCATTAAGGATATGACTATTTACTGTATAAACGATGTGACACTCGCAATTCAACAACGATATTATTGCCGCAAAATAGCAGTGAGCAGTGATATTAGAAATACTGAGAGCAGGGGAAAAAATTATAATGCCAGGCAATTTATATGTCACAAAGTTACAATTAGTATGTTCGATTAAATTTACATATTGCTTTTTTATTTATCTACGACAACCAGATGGAGAAATTAATGTAAGGAGAAGGGTTTTCATTATTTACGCTATTTTATCTGCCTCAGTTGTAAGCACCAGGTTAAACCGTAAACTAAGAATTTTTTGGCACACGATAAGAAACAATGAAGCTTATTAAAAAATTCAGAGAATCGTACATATGTAATCGCGACATGTATCAGTCAAATAAATAACAGTTATTCGTTTTCGAAATTATAGTCTCCGTCATCTAACGTAAAATGCATTTATTTATGTCAGATCCTAACCAAGTGCTCTGATAATCTAACCAGAGTAATGTATTCATATAACGAAAGGTATAATTAAGAATGATTCTTTTTCTTACAAGCTTTTTGAGAATGAATTCCTACTGCCACCATAGGTGATACCCATCATTATTCATATGAGGGTAATAGAAGCTATGATTTTCGAACGCAATATTAGTGGAGGTTGTGGTTAAGTTTACCAGAATCGCAACTGACACATTTTGTTACAGCATAATTCACTCTGAAATGTGTTTTACAAACCAATTAAACTGCTTTCATAAGCGCCATGTTACTAAACATATTAATTAATGCAGTGGAAGTAGTTTCATATTTAACGTGCTGAATTGTGCCTGGACCAGGAATAAAACTGATATTACATGGATAGCAAAAGTTTTTGGGATTCCTAATCTGATTTAATTTAATTGGTTCTTTACTTCCGGCGTCATTAATTCAGTAGAAATTACTACTATATGGCTATGCAAACGGCAAATGAAATATGTAGAACATTGCAAAATCAAGGTCATTAGCATTATGTAATATCAGTTCCGTATAATTAACCAACTGCAAAAAAAATGAACTGCCAGAATACTGCGTTCAAACCGTCATTTTTGACGGGCTCGAAGCTAGTATTGTATATACGGATATATTAAACTGAAAATGCTCCTAACAAACAGAATATGTTTTTGTTTTAAAAATTCAATGAAGTAGTTGTGGAACATAAATAAATTTTTGTTCTTTTATTGCAACATTTATTACTACTATTACTAATAAAAATAGTTTTAAAATAAATTGTATGGTCGTATTGACCTGGTGACAAGGCTTCTTTACGTCTCCGCAATCAGCCCCTTTCGTAGCCTCTTAACGTAACCCAGTAATCCTACCGGACATAGAGGACTCACTGTTCAACACGGAATCAGAACTAAGTGAGCATTCTGGCATAATTCACATCACACAACAACCTATGCCAGAGGTGAAGGTCGAGCTAAGGACCTTTGAAAATCCTCGCCGAAACTGGGATTCAAGCTGGGGACTTTTCCATCTCCAGTTGGACGCCCTAACCACTGAGCAACCAGACCTCTCAAGAAAATCTTATATTACAACACTCTTCAACGCGGACGAAGTCGCAGGTAACTGCTAGTATATATATATATATAAATGAAAATTCAACAAGAAGTGGAATAGAGGAAGACGAAATCTACAAAACTAATTTACGCTATTACTACGACCTACTACTGTTTTTGAGAGATCAACACGAAAAAATGGATAGTATCAGCAATATAGAAACCCAAATTATGAAGGGGAAGATGAAGGATATTGAGGAAATGTATAGGAAGATGTATCTGTACATTTATGTAATACTGAAGAAATCGAAGAAAATGCTTGTCAAATAGTACAAGTAGCAGTATATGATCGTATTTATAATCTTCCTGCAACCAATTTTTTTGTCATACTGTCCGTTTCTTCTTCTTTTTTACAATTCTAATATAAGCTGCTGCACGAATAAATACTTTTTTTGTGTGTAGAACTTAAAGACCTGTTTCATTTCAATACTGTCACATCGCTTGTAACATAACCTCACTACACTTGGCTCGCGATGTTTTGGAATTGCTAGTGAGCCGCGAGCCAGGAAATCATGACGGATAAATCCGTAGACCACTACCATAAACACAACAATCTGAGCGCGGCGAGCCAACTGAACGACAAATGTGTGAAACTGATGTTCCTGTGTATGGGCTTTGACAAGTACAGGCTCGTCGCGATAATATCCACGCGCAAATCTTCAGCGAGCTTACACGCGCACAAATGTGTGTGTGTATGGGCAGCTATAGATTTTGTCCCGAACGTTGTTCATCTTGTGTGGATGTGCAGCCATGTTTAAACTCATTTACCTAATAGTAAATAGTTGCAAATTCAAGAGCAGATGTTCCATGAACTTCATCCAGCTCAGCTTTGCTATCTTTTGGTTTTAAGCCTTTTAAGTAAAAGTGTTCAATCACTGCTTGAAACTCTGACATTTCCATTTTTCTAAATGAACAACACTTGTCTCCTGATAATATGCTCCACGCTCTGGGAAGGAGCACCGCAGTCACATGCAGGAGAATCATGAAGACCCCACTTATACAGCATGGCGTTGCATTTCGCATGGCCAGTTCTTAGGCGATTTAGTTTGACCCACTGGTCTCTATTTAGATGGAATCCTGGAAGTCCAGTTGTGGGATCTTTAATATCTGAATGTTTTACAGATGTGGAGTTCCAGCTTTGTCGCCATTTTTCCATGACATCAAAGTCAAATACATCTTGCCATACCGGATTTCTTGATTTAAGACGAGTGGGTGGTAAGTTATTTAGAACCTCGTGGATTGGGAGATCCTGTGGATGATCAGGATGGTGTAGTTTTATCCACTCACGTGCCGTTGCTTCTTGGCGTCTTATCTCGGGAGGTGGTATTTTGCTGATCAGGTGCAACCAGGGGACTGGGGTGGATTTTAGGGTGCCAGTTATCACTCTCATACACTCATTCAGGTGGACGTCGATTTTTCTAGTATGAGTACTACGTTGCCACACTGGAGCACAGTACTCAGCAACAGGGTAAACCATGGTGAGAGCGGTTGTTCGTAGTGTGTTCGCATCAGCTCCCCATGAAGTACCAGCTAGCTTCTTCATGATGTTGTTTCGTGTTTTCAGTTTCTGACTTGTGTTTTCGAGGTGTTTTTTGAATGTTAAGGAGCGGTCTAAGGTGATGCCAAGATACTTAGGATGGAAATGCCCTCTACGGAAGTATGATGGACCATATGAAGATGTTTTTGGAGCTACAAGTTCCTTCTTAGAATGGCTGGAAGAATTAGACATCAGCTTGTGAACGCTACCAACGTTCTTGTCATTGTATATATTTATTATTGTATTAGTTGCTTGCCATACGACAAATAAATAATAAATAACTTGTCTCCTTCAATTTACAACAACAATGAAACCACGTGATGGAGGTAGTTTATCTTCCATCTAGTGAGTAATGATGCTTACTAAAACTAAATAGTAATCGGCACTAAATGCACCATCTTTGGGATTTTCTAATAATGACTTATTGAATGAACCTCAGAATAATTCCATGGTTTCTTGTAAGATGTGATTGTTGACTAATCAAAAAATATTCTCTTTTGATAAATAGTTTGTCTGTTCAGGTATCTTAATAAGAGTTATTGACACTTTGTATGATGTTTCCAAATCTTGAGGCCAATTTCTTGTTTTATTTGCTTTATTTAACATTTTATTTTGTTTTGAACTCTCTAAATCTGCTTATATTCTACATCCTTCATTCTGTTGCTTGTTAGAAATTGCGTAAGTTTAATCATATCCTAAAACGTAATCTTCAAGGGTTCATTGCCGGATATTGTTGTAGGAGGATGAGCTTTCAGTGACTTGCTCTGCTAACATCTTCAGTTCTGGTGCTAACACTGTGACAACCAGAGCATCACTGGTGTTGTTTAGCGTCGGCATGTCTTATAAAGCGTGGCACTTTTAACCCTATCCCCCACCTACTGCATCACATGGGCCAGCAGTATCTCCATATTGCGTCCATCACATTGAATGGCTAATGGTCTGCCCTCCACTCCACTCGGAGCATCGAGCTGGCTGGTGACGGCTCCATATTGCATCCGTCATGATGACTGGCTGACTTGTGACTGTGAGCCGGTTTCTGTTGTTCATTTTTCACCAGCACATTATTATCCTTTTGTAGGGAACGTGATTGTCTCAGGCTGGACAAAGCTGATTTCCATGCGTCGCTGAGCCACATACCCCTGTCTCAGTTTACCTTTTATTCAGTCATATTTCTGTGGAAGTCCATTTTGTTGCCATTTTTAATAATGTGTTGTGCGACTACAGATTTCTTCATGTGAAACAGCCGGATATTGTGCTCTTGCTCGGCCCCACAGCCCTTGATGGTACAGATGATATAACCAGTATAAGACTTGCAACACTGGCACAGTATGCTGTAAACTCCTGATATCTTCACCTCAAAATCATCCTTCACAGACTGTAGCCAATCATGGATTTAGGCAGGAGGATGTAAAATGCTCTGTATTCTGTGTCATGCCAGTATCCTGTCTATTTTTCCTGAAATGTTACAAGGTGAAGGCCAGATCTTTTGACTGACGTTCTGGCTCCACTGGGCTTTTATCTGCCTTTTTCTGAACTGCCCTCCTGTCATTAGGTCTAGTTTATGCATTCCTCTTGAAGGTAAGGTGGAGAAGTTCAAGTTTCGACGGCAGACTATCCGCGTTGGAAATTTCCCTCGCCTTGTGCACCAGCGTGTACACCACAGCATTCCTCTGTGCTGGGTGATGGAAGCATTTGGTATGTAAGTAGCAGTCTGTGTGTGTTGGTTTTCAGTGCACTCTGTAAAAGGGTTCCATCTGGTCTCTGTCAGATCAGAATGTCTCGGAAAGGCAAGCTCTCGTTCTCTTCCAGTTCCATTGTGAATTGGATATTTGGATTAATTCCATTGAGTTTGTCCAGGAATTAATAAAGACTGTGAATACCATGTGGCCAAACGACAAATGACTCAGTTAACAGAGACATGGGTCTATGGCTCGGCAACGCTTTGTCTGTTCTGAGACAACCATGTTCCCTACAAATGGATAGTAAGGCACCGGCGGAAAATGATCAACAATAATTGGCTCACAGTCAGATCGCCAGCCACTTATCATAACGGGTGCAACATGGAACCGTCTTCGGCCAGCGGATGGTGTGGTTAGAGGGGAGGGCAGACCACTAGCCATCGAATGTGATGGACGTAATATGGAGCTACAGCTGGCCCGTGCGATGGAGCAGATGAAGGGGAGGGTTAGCAGTGCCATTCTTTATAAAACGTGCTGATGCCAGACAACACTAGTGCAGCTGCTAGTCCAGACAGATTAGTATCATTATTCTGGATTATTTTATTGAAAATTAGAGATATTTCATATTTGGAGGTATGGATAACAACAATGAGTTTTAAAGAAATTTGGAGAAAGCATCTAACGTAATCTTATATCTTTAAACGAACAATTCTTGTAAATATATATATATTTCGGATCTCGGAAACGGCTGTGATGATTTGGATGAAATTTGGTATTTAGATAACGTTTTGACTTTTAAGATTACCTAAATAGTTGTCTTCCCTACAAAAAAGCGAGTTTACAAAATACGAACAATTTTGTCACTCCGTATATCGAAAACGGCACTAGCGCCATCTCGTAGACAATTGAGGTACCAGAAAGCCTACAAATTTATTTTCTTTGATTTCAAAGAATAATTAAACGAACAGTTCTTGTATACTGGCTGACTCGTGGAAATATTAACACTGCAAGTTTAATTGTAAAACATTTAAAAAGGAAGATAATTAAAAATTTATCAATGTTTTTATCAGAAACTTCTTTATAAAGTAATCATTGTTTACTTTTTGACCGTAAAAAGTGGTTTTTAGTTAGTCATTAAATACTACCTCCTTAATTATAAAACATCTTTCGATTTCTGTTCAGTGTACAAGATTTCGAGTAGAGTTTGATAATAAAGTAAAAAGCCGCGTGCGAGTGCACATACGAAAAAAAGGGTTCTGATAAATAGAATCTTGCCTTTTGAATCGTCTGAGATTACTGCCATGTATGAACATAGTTTTATCAGAGTGAATAAATTTAGCACAGATGATGTTCTATTAACGTCACAACCCGATGATGAATTCTTATAGAACTCGATGATACATATCGAAAATAAAGAATAAATGTTCCTGGTTTTCGAGATATAGCATGTCAAAAATCATTTATAGGTATAGTTCCTTGTGCTTTTGGCGATGTTTCTTCTGGTCCAGGCTGTATTTCAACCTAACAACAACCACTAGGTACAAAATAAAACATTGAAATTACATTTCCACCATATAGACATGGTCATTTTGGTGGATTTTTTTCTGGTCCAGGCTGGAGCTAATCCTAACCTCTTCACTTTTGAGATATAATATCCCTAGAACTAAGCGAGATATCAGAAAAATTCCTTTTTTTCGATTTGTCTCGACGAGTTTCATACGAATTCACCATCAAACTTGGCTATGGCGAAATATGTCTTCTGGTTCAGGTCGCATTTCAACCAACCGCGTAAATTTTGAGTTACGATATCTCGAGAACTAAGCGAGATATATATAAAAAATATTTTTTACTTTCAATTTTTCTCGTCGAGTTACATAAGAATCCATCATCAAGGGTTATCGTAGAATCCTCTGAAATACCACAAATCTCGCACCATTAATTAATAGGGCCTATCAAACTGGCATTAAGATTTCTATTTTACATAATAATAGCATTTTTTTAAAAGTAATATGTGAGGCGGTCTCGCAAATGGATCTAGCGATTTGGATGAAATTTCACATGTAGATAACGTATTGCTTTTCAAGTTTTTAACACGATTTTTTTTTTTAAAAAAAAAAAAAAAAAAAAAAAAAGAAAGGAGCACATTTGTATTTGTTTTCTCGAAAACGGCTCTAACCTCATTACGTAAAAGTTTCAGGTACCAGTACGCCTACTGATGTTAGTTAAGCTTCTCTTTGGTGAACTGTGCACCTCAAAACGCCTAGGAAGCCTTCAAGCCTTTTACTTTAATCAAACTTTACTCGAAATCTTGGATATTGAACAGAAATCGAAAGATACCGAGCGTAGATCGGTCACCCAGGTACTTATATGAATGATTCAACATATCAGTGTTTCTTGAAATTCCATACATTATTATGTGTGGAAGAATTGCTTTCTAGATCAGATTTTTAGTGTGTCTTAATTGAAATTACTTGCTTCATGTATGGAGAAACAGTTCATGGTCTAATTAGTACAATTTATTCATCAAATCATAGAAAAACAAAAAATGTCACATTATGAAGTGAAATATTTTCAACCGAACTTGATAGGTGAATTGTTAATGTTCTGACCTCGCATTCGGGAGGATGTGGGTTGGAATCCCCTTCCAGGCATCCAAATCTGGGTTTTCCATGGTTTCCCCTAATCACTCCAAGTAAATGCCGGGATGCTTCCTTTAAACGGCCATGGCTGAATTCCGTCCTGTTACTTGCCCCCAGTCCTTTCTCTCCTCTAATGACCTCTGCGTCGACAAGGCTTAAAGACATAAGGGGAGTACCTTCTCAAAACTTATTTATCAAATTGAATGTAACACAGTTATGCTTGAAAACCTTAATGACATGTTTTAATTGTATGTCATTTCTTACAGTATGTAGGTATGCGAATGCAGGCTTTCGCGGCAAATAAATGACAACAAATCTTCTAGGGTTTGCAGCCGGATTTTATTATAAAGTGACAAGCTTTCGGCTACTAGCTCAGTAGCCATATTCAGGTCGATTAGGTATCGGCGATCTTGCCTTGATGAATACCAGGCGTTTGCTGGTGTTGCTTAGCAACCTCATGATGCTCGCAACACCAGTAAACGCCTGGTATCCATCAAGGCAAGATCGCCGATACATAATCGACCTGAAGATGGCCACTGAGCTAGTAGCCGAAAGCATGTCGCTTTATAATAAAATCCGGCTGTAAACCCTAGAAGATTTGTTGTCAGTATGTAGGTATTTTCTAAGTATTTTAGGGTTTGCATAATTTGCTTTCATAGAAGGAATAGCATTTGATTAGAAGAATTATTACAAACTACTGCACCATCCATAGTATTTGGAATGCTAGGAGTAGTATGATGCAGCATGCGTTACATTTTGGCTGCTTTGTTGAGACACATGCTTTTCCCTCTGGGTAAGACAAATTAAGATTGGCAGTATCAACATGTGCACCTTTTTTCTATAGTACTGAAGACTTGTAACATACTCCTAAACTGTTTGGAAGTAAATAAATACCATAAGGCAGAGAGAGATTTTTATTTTGTTTTTTACATACCTATGTTTTGCAACTGTTCGGAAATAACTTTCCTTTTTGAAGGGCAGTATATTTTAAAAGCAGTCAGTGGTATTGGATGTTCTGTTGTCTTGTGATCTTCTGGTAAGTATTAGTGACTGATTGTTAATAATGTAAAAATGTTTGGTTAAGATTCTGTAGATTTGAAAATTAAATTATCAGTGAAGGAGTACTGTAGATGTAGAATATGTGAGATCACAAATAATTGGTAACCATGCTTTATAGCACATTCTGAGTGAATTTCATGCTTTGTACTGAAGACTCACCTACATGCATCACTTAAAATTTTATGGTACACAATAGAATGGCAAGTGCTTTATTTCCTGTAAATGGCAAATGAAATTTATATGTATGAATTAAAGGAAAGAATATTTGAAGTTTTGTTTAGTGTGGACTATACAAAATATTTATTATTGAAAAATGCTTTTATTATTTTCATTAAATGCTATGGTCAGAGACATTGTCGTTGTGTCTTTAGTGCGGCATATGCAATATCCAGCGGTTCCATCTTTGGTATTTGTCACCATACATTAAGAATTTCATTTAATGTTCTGGCATTATGTAACAACATAAGATGTACAAAACAACTGAATTGAGATTATAAGCTTTAAAATGGTCAAAACCCCATCGAAATCTGCTTAGTAAGTTCTGAGTTTTTCTAGGTCAGATTTATCCAGTTTTTGTTTTATAGATATAGATTGTATTGGAGATAATTCTTTGATAAATGTGTACCAATGCAGCAGAAAGAGTGTCAGCATTGAATGCTGGACATCTCATTGCTTACGGTCACTGCTCCTTTTAGACTGATGACTGGGAGTGAATTAGGTTATAAGAACTTACAGGTACCCAGTCAAAGTAACAGCTATCTGATAACTTCCAACACTTAGTTCATGTCAGTCTTGGGAAGTAAAGTTAATCAAAGATTTACTTGGGATGAATGGTTGACAGAAACATTGTTTCTGTATTGTCTATAATGTTGAATTTCCATACTGATTATCGTGGCTGTTCGTAGTTAGTTGTCTTTAGCCACTTGTAGTTTTCAAAATTACACAGTTGTTTGAACAATTTTCAATATAAAGGTGTAGTGCTTGAAGTAACTATTTTAGAAACACTTATATTAAAGAATACAGTAAATCCCTGCTTTAGCGACCCTTGTTTTCAGCTTGTCGTGTTTCACTGGTTCTTGATTGATTTTTTCCCTTTTACTTTTTTTTTAATGTAAGAAATGTTTTGTGGAACAGTGCCTTTTTGTAAACGGGTGTTTCATTGTTTGTGTGTCTCTTGCATTCTATGCACAAAATGATTCACCTATTTCCCATTAATTCCTGGCTATAGTAAATTTGTTTTGTGTTCAGTATGGATATATAAAAGTAATTGTGATAGAAGTAAAAAACTGCTGTAGGTTGTTTGTTGTGTGCTAACTTTTCAATTGTTTATATGTTGAGTGCTGTTATTACTATATTGATTCTATCTGTTTGTCTCCCAGCTCACTGTTATTAGACTTCTGTATGCACAGTAATGAGTTTAAAATATCACATTCGAGTTTGCTTATGTGCAGTGATTACAAGTCAATAAAAGTTATTGGTTATTTTATTTCCTGTAGTAATCCATGGTACCTCAAATATTGAAAATATATTCTTCTGTGGACCACAGGACACAAAGGAGTTGCAATGGTGTTCTGACTGGGTGCAGTATTAATGTAAGATGTATGTGTGGTCTCCAACTCAAAATTTGGTTGAAAGCTGTCTGCAGTTGGCCTGGATATAGAGGGGGACCCCATAGCTGCATTTAAGTGGAAGAATGTAGAGTGTCAAGTATAGTGTACTGTGTTGTTTTGTATATGTGGTGATAAAAGAAATGAGCATGTGAAAACTGGTACTTGCCCATTCAGGCGTACGCTTCCTAAAGCCACCATTGAATAGAACAGAACTTTACCTCCATATCTGACTGATGTAAGTGTCAAGAGTGTTTTATGCCCTCATTCCTTACATTCTGTGGAGAGATTTGGATTTAATATCTTGTGGTTAGGAATTGTGCACCATGAGATCTCATACTGCTGGCTAATTGGAAAAAAAAAATCACAGGCTGTGGGGGAACACAAATAGATGTGCATAAACGTAATTTTTTATTTTAATCATAAATTATTATTCTTCTACGAGTTCTGAGTGTAGGTTGTTACCACAGGCATTTATTACCCCTCCATGATAACTTCCTAGAGGAGTTGAACTGGGGTGCTTTCCTGTAACCTTCTCCAGTGTGACAGTGTTCCTGTTATTGTAAATATGTAGAACTGTGATGATGTATTTGTTCAATGCAGAGAGTTGTTTGTGTTCTGGGTGCAAAATGAATGGAGGGACAGATTGAAACCTGGTTCCGACCCATTCAGGCCTACTCTTCCAAAAGTCCTATTCCAACCTATTGCTAGGTTGTTGGATCTCGATGTGGTCATTGCCCTACACACCTCTTTCCATATCAAGCCCACTAATTTACATTTTGACAGTTGCCATCCTTTTCACAACTTCTCCTTCTTCTAGCGTTGCCCTCTATGGCAGAGGCATCTGTGCTAGTGAAGGATCCTCCTCCAGGTACTTCCAAAATCGATCACAAATCCTCATTTCCCGCTGCTACCCTGCTGATCCTCTACAAAAGAAAATCACTTGTGCAGCTTCTCACCCTCCATATAACTACTCTTGCCCTGCTCTTCTAAAACCATTGCCCTGTATTTCATTAATCATATTGTGTGACATAGGCACTTACTACATTCCTTTGCTAAAATTCTATCCACTGCCTCCTACAAATGTTTTAGAAAACCATCCAACCTCAAGAACATTTTGGTCCACATATACTCTTTCAGGTTTTCGATAAACATTGCATGAATCATTTCCATGCAACGGATTTAATTGTAAAACTTTCAGCATTCATCCGGCACTTATGTTCCATTTATATCTGGGAACTGGGGGAAAATCTCCCTTTATTGTACATGTTACTTGCACTACAATGCGCCTTATATACCTCCAATGAATTTGACCATAGATAGGCATCACTACCAACCAGCACCCATTCAGAATGAAAGACCACACCTAAAGCCTAGACCAGGGGTTCCCAAGGTTTTTCTTACCACACCCCCTATTGTTTAAAGAAACATTCCTATTTCCCCCCTCCCCCCACCACTTCTGCCACAATTTTATTATTAAAAAGGAAAGTCCATACTTCTCAGCACCAATGAGAGGAAACTCACTAAATACATGATGTTAGAATACAGGGTTTCAACTTTTAAGAGGCTGTGAAGGAGACATTTTACATTCAACAGTGTAAAGTAAGGGTATCGTCCACGAGGGTGGCGTAGCTACAATACACCCCGTGCTCTCCATTCAGGGGTTCTCACAACTCTTTAACAACTGTTTTGCCGTGAGATCTGTCAGTATTTCTAGAAACTGGCTATGCGTCTGATCTCCATTAGTGAAAACTAGCTTACCTCTTTCTCTGATGGGAGTCTACCAGTAAAATCATCATTTGTTTACGTATTTTTCTTTTATGTATTTATAATCTAATTTCTTCCATATTTATGAATTATTATAATTAAATTTTATGTTTATGTATATTTTTTCATCGCCTTTGATTTTTTTTTAAATAAATAGTTCTCAAAGGCCAAGACAGTCATGTGTTCAGACTATGTGTATGTACACTCACTTGCCAAATGAGCTGTCTCTATCTGCATGAATAAGGCATTAATCTGATATATTGTACAGTTGTGTTTGACTTGTGTCTTCATGTTCATCTCAGCCCTCTAGCCTTCAACTAAGGTGAATGATTGGTTTATTTTTCACAATCCTTTGGTATCAATGTTGCCTAAAAACCTTTTGCCTTTCATTAGTGAGTATATCTAAACAATAGTCACTCCTTCAACTCTGACCTGGACTTACTCCCGCACCCATGTTACCTTTCTTGAAGTTGACATTTCCTCACAGAATGAGAACCTTTATACCTCTGTTCACGTTAAGCCTACAGTACCTTCACTTCAACAGCTACCATCCCTCCCTTCCTTATAACCTGACCATCTATGCCAGATACATCTGTTCCGATGATGAATCTCCCTCCAGACACACCCAGCACAGTCCTAAGCCCTCAACAGCTGATCAGGTACAACAGCAAATCTCTCGTACTACATCTCACCCTCCACACAACTACTCCAATGCTTTTGTACCTCTTAAAACTAACTGCATTCCTGCTTTCATCACCCATTCCTTTTGAGGTCATGACTCCATTAACTCAATCCTTCATAACTGTTTTTTGGTTAGTTTTCCCAACTAAAACAAATGCTTTTGATGGCAAACACATTTCATCTTTATTTAAGATATCTTCAGTGCCCTAGGTAAACATATATACACATATATATACATATACAATAATGTTACTTGATTTTGTTCAGTTGTCTTATATTACTAACTAGGTACTTACAGTTTTATATCATGCATTAACACACGCAAGTTCATATTTCCACACCAGCTACTTTCCAATAAGTACCTAGTTAGTAATATAAGACAACTGAACAAAAATCAGAAAACTTTCTTGTATGTATATATATATGTGTGTGTGTGTGTGTGTGTGTGTGTGTGTGTGTGTGTGTTAGGGCACTGAAGAAGTCGTAAATAAAGACTAAATGTGTAAATGCCGGGATGCTTCCTTCAAAAGGCCATGGCCGAATTCCTTCCCATTCCTAAAAAAAAGCTAAATGTGTTTGCCATTGAAAGCATTTGTTTTAGTTGCAAGATGGGAAAACTAACCAAAAAACAGTTATCATAGCAACTAAGGACCTGGGCCGGAAAACACCAAAATGTTAATCCTTCATCTTGGGCATCACTTCCTACATTCCTTCCCCGGAATGCACACACTTCTCCACAAAATCCAATCCACTGCCCCAAGACATGCTTCATCCGGCCACACAATCTGAAGACTATCTCGGCTCACAAACCAAGCGTGGTGGGTGAGCGGTTAACACTCTTGCCTCGCATTCGGGAGGACACTGTTTCGAATCTCCATCTGGTCATCCAGATTTGAGTTTTCCATGGTTTCCCCAAAAACACTCCAGGAGAATGATGGGATGCTTCCTTCAAATGACCATGGTCAAATTCCTCCCAATTCCTTTCCTGCCTCTAATTACCTCTATGCTGACAAGGTGTAAAGCCATAATCAAATAATAATAGGTTCACAAATACTCACTGAGTGATCATTCCACTGTTGTGACCATTCCCATGCAACCAACCTCATTGCAAAACTCACAGCAAAACTCACAGCATGCACCAATCTACCACTGGATAATCCAGTCCGATCACAGGGGAAACCGTCCCCAGCACTGGACATGCTACATGTATCACAATATACCTCGACTCACATGCCTCCACTGTTTTAATTCAGATATAAGTCTCACCTCTATTCCAATTGCCATCAGAATGAATGGCCACTGGAAAACAGTGTATACTGGCAACTTCTACATCTACATCCATACTCTTCAATTCACAAATATTGTGGGTGGCAGAGGGTGCTAAGCACCAATCCTAATTCTGTGCATTCCAATCCTGAATAGCACGAGGAAAGAAAGAATACATAAAAGCATCAGTACGGCATCGTATTTCTCTAATCTTATCCCTCCTGTCATTGTGACTTAAATAGGTTGGCAGAAGTATTTAATTGCATTTGTAAGTCAAAGAATTTCACATATTCTCTAATAAACTCAAACAAAAACGGCATTGTCTGTATGTCAAACAATCCCAGCCTAAGCTATGTATCAATTGTGAGATGCTTTCATAAGGGCTGTAGAAAGCAGTCGCAAATCGAGTGGCCCTCCTCTGTACTTTCTCTAGCATGTCAATCAATCCCTTGTGATACATATCCCAAACTGGACAACAGTAATCAAAATGTGGACACACTAGAGTTTTGTACACTATTTCGTTTGTATGAGCATTACAATTCTTCAAAATACGACCTATGAATCATAATCTAGAATTAGCTTTATCTACGACAGAATAGGAGTGAGATGCATTGTTGCAGTCATATAACAACAATAACATAAGGACTCTGTATGTTTGAGTCCACTAGCCTCTCTCACTCCAACTCCATGCACATAAGATATGAGAGGTGCCCCTGTTAAGCTGAGCAACCCAATAAAAGGTTCAGATATCAACCCTAGAGGGAAGTTGGGTTGGCGATCAAATCAGTGCGGGATCACCAATCTGTCATTGAAGCACCCTTAAGAGTTCATGATGAGTGACATTAAGGTTAAATTTTCTGGTGTTAAGGTAGTCCCACAATTGTGTCTACTGGCGGGAACAGCTTTGATGTTCCAAAAAAGTAGTTTTACCAACATTGCAAATCTATACCTACAACTGCTGTTCAGTACTAGGTAATGACAGGCTTGAAGAAATTGAAGAAGAACTTAACAACATCAGTTGGGGCGTTGTCTGTCTGAGTGAAGTACACCGTAAAGGTGAAGACTGTTACCTTCTAACATGGTCACGGCTGAACTGGGTGTGGATATAACTTATATTAGAGTGCTCCATAACGTCTATGTCACCTTCTCAGCCTTTGTCAACGTTAGATAACCAACCACCGAGTTCTGCATCGAAAGAGGTGTTAAGCAAGTGATACCATCTCTCCAAAATTATTTTCAGCTGTCTTGGAGATGGTGATGTCAAAGCTAGAATGGATGGAAAAGGGAATTAAAACCAATGGCAGAATTAACAACTTGGGATTTGCTGGTGACATTGTGCTTGTTGCTAATGACCTTGATGAACTCCAAACCTTGGTTACTGACCTCTCCTCCGAGTGTAAAACAGTTGGCCTGAGAACGAATCTTTCAAAAACAAAAATTATGTCTAACAAATGAGCCACAGAGGGCAGTGTACAACTAGATAATGAATCTTTAGAAAATGTTAGTGAGTACATTTAACTTGACCAGTTTGTAAATATGAGTGGTGAGGTAAGCCCCAAAATTTTTCATCGCATCAAGCTGGGATGGCAAGAATTTGGGAATCATTCTATTTTCCTGAAATCTAAAATGTCCACAAATCTAAAACAAAGAGTGTATGACCAATGCATTCTTCCTGTGGTGACATATGGAGGTGAGACCTGGACTCTAAATGAATTTACTAAAAGTGAACTAAGGACTGTCCAAAGAGCTATGGAGATGTCAATGCTAGGCTTAATAAGAAAAGAGCAACTGACGTTAGGCCAGTTACAAAGGTCACATATATCTTAGATATCTTAGAGAAGGCAGCATCCTTGAAGTGGCAATGTGTTGGCCATATTGTGCGTAGAAAAGACCAGAGGTGGACAGAAACAATGTTAGAATGGAGCCCAAGAGATCGCCCCAGACCGAGAGGAAGACCACTGGACCAATGGGTAAAGGATATACGCAGGGTCATCGGAGTTAACTGGCAGAGGATCGCACAAGCTCATGCGACCTGGAGGAAACTGCTCAAGTTATATCTGAAATCATGATTTTAAGTGGCCACATCAGAAAATGATTGAATTGGCTGATAATGATGACAACGGAAGTTATGTTCAAGTCACATTTCATAATGCTTTGTACAATTACACCCAGATACTTCAAGGAAACAACCATGTCAACAACTGAATTGTTTACTTTTTACTCATGAACAAATGGATTCTTTTTGTTACATATTCGCATTGCCTTGCACTTTTTGCAATTAAGTGTAAGCTGCCATTTATGGTACCATTCTGAAATAGCATCCAAGTCGTACTGAATTTCTAAGCATTCATCACGGTAACTTACTTACCTACAACTGTATTGTCGGCAAACAATCACCACCAGCATTTAATGTTGTCATCTAGAATAAGGAAAAGAAGTGGTCCTATTACACTTCCTTGAGGAATGCCTGAAATAACATCTTGCTTAGAAGAGGCTTTCCCGTCAACGACGACATACTGTGATCAGCCAGTTAAAAAATCATGTATCCATTCACAAATCTGATCCAATGTACTGTGTGCTCGATTCTTCACTAAAAGTCAGTTGTATGCTACAAGAAAATTGCTTCAACTTTGTGAACTTGCATTGATAACTTTAATTATGTCATCTGAAAATAGGTCCAATTGTGTTTTACACTAGCTATTCTTTTGAAATCTGTGTTGGTATGGTATAAGTAACTCGTTTTCATCTAGATACTTCATAATATTAGAGCATATGACATGCTCCAGAATTCTATTGCAAACAGATGTTAAGAGATACATGGTGATAATTCCTAGGGTCTCTCCGATCTCCTTTCTTGAATTATCTGGGCTATTTTCCAGTCAGAAGATACTTTTCTCACTTTTAAAGATTTAAGTAATATATGGTTCAATTTCCTCCATGTCTTTTGAAAATACTCTTACTGGTATACCATCAGGATCCAGCTGTACAATACCTATGCTGTCAATTTGTACCAGATCCATTTCTAATTATACACGATGTGGAAAAGTGATAATATTTTCCATGTTTTCACTTGTGAATGAATTTTTAAATTCGGTGTTAAATACAGTAGCCTTGTTACGGCTGTCATCAACTTCCTGAGCGTCTGGTATTAGAACTGAGATATTGTTGTCACTACAACTATTTTTTTTTTAGGTACAACAAAAATTTCTTTGGGTTTTCAGTGAGGCCCTTAGAGAGCATGTTGCAACGAAAGTCATTAAAGGTCACATTCTTAACATAACCTCTTATCTCTCCTAACTTATCTAAAGCAGTCCGATAAATTGTCGTTCTTGATTGTATGTGTATCTTTCTTTGCTTTTGAGTAATCTTTTAACGTCATGTGTATACCACGAAGGATCATTTTCTCCTCTGATTCTGCATTTCGGTATATGTAAGTCCTTACATTCCCTGAGTATACGTATGAATCGATGCCATATCTCTTCAACGAGGCCTCTTGCTACTATGAAGGTAAATACTTTCTGAAACACTCTTTTTGGGCCTTCTTGAATCTGTAAATGATTCTTTCTATTTTCTTTTTGTGCAGAGTTGTTAACATTACTGTAGCAATTACAGCTTTATGATCACTTATTCCCGTGATGGTAGAAATATCTGTGAAAAATTCAGGCCTATTTGTAACGAGAATATCTGAAATGTTTTCGTTATTGTTGTGGCACTGCATTAGTTCAGTGATGAGCTGCTCAAGATTATGATCTGAGAAAAGGTCTAGAATGATTTTGCAAGCTGCTTTATCCCTGTCATCAGCAGCATGAACGTAATTAGTTCAACTGATATATGGCAAGTTGAAGTCGCCACCTAGTATTATTGTACGATCCGAAAATTGTTGACTTATATTATTTACACTATTCCTTAAGGCCTCAGCACTATGTAAGCACCTTAGAATTTGGCAAATTCTAGTTTGGCTTAGGCGGGACTTAGAAATTTCGAGAAGTGTAATTTTCAACTTAAAGGAATTTGCCTGTAATCTTCCCTACAGTTACAATTCACCATAAAAATAATTTTAAAGTGTATTTATCATATCGGTAAATGTTTAGTTTAAGAGATATTCCCGTTTGTTCAAGTTTTGAAACACGCGATCATAAAAGTAAGAATTCTAAGATTTGTAATATCTTTAAATTGCGTAAAGCTACAACCGAACTTTTATCACCAGCTGTAGTCAGCACTGTCCCCGATATTTTGGTAATAGAATTGAGTAATTTGGTGAAGAATAATTAGTGATTTTAATTAAGAGAAAGTAATAAGCTTTTTTATTAAGAGAAAATAATAAGCTTTTTTATTAAGAGAGATATTAATTTAAAAATTACATCAGTAGACAGCCCTAATTAAGACGATCTCGTACATATATTAGTTTCCATAAAAAGTTTTAGCATTTGTCTGGTAATTAAGTTTTTGAAAATAGATTGTCGTTGATTGTCGCTGTAAAAATTCAAACGTTTGGGTTAAACCCCCCACGTTAGAGCTTTGTATCACCACGCGGAATTAAATAAAACTTTAAAACTAGTTACTCTAAATTTCTCACGAAACTGCCGTTGGACTTCTAGTAGATAAGTCCAGATACTGTCAAAGTTTGAACATTTTTAATAATCTGGATCGCCAAATAAATTACACACACTTTTGATCTCGCGGAAGCGAAAAGATGTGATACAGTTGCTTACGTCACTGGTTCTAGTGGTTCCTATAAAAGGACCCCGCCACCATTATGGTCTGTCTGTTCCGGTCTGTCTTTCGTTTGATTTCGATCTTTATTTCTTTGGTAAGGTGAGCAGTATGTGCGTATAGTCTGTGCAAGTGTCGTGTCGGGCGGGAGAAAGTCGGTTGAAGAGAAGCTACCGAGTCGGCCATCTTGGGACTTTAGGGTTTGGCGCGCGAGGTTAACTTGTAACATGAACTTTTAAATTCTCATCAGGGGTTCGGTCGGTTTAAATATCTCTCCACAACTTGCAAACCTTTGGTAAAGTGTGTTCGATTTGCCAACTCAACTGTTAAGTGCATATTTGAAATTTTGTGACTTTGAAAATAAAACTTGGAATTTTTGGAAAGTGAACTTTTATCATTTCGTAGTTATCTTGCAACCTTTTCTCTATTTGTGGTTTAACAAATACTGTGGCGACCTCAAGCATTTAGGTTGAGTTATCCGGCTACATAAATTTCCAACAGAACTTTGAGTCAACATCAAGAGTTAGTTGAGGCACTAAGGCTATACTACAGCCCCGGTATCAGCCTTTGTCCTTACAAATAATTACTCTTGCATGTGGTGGACGATAGGAGGAGCCTATGACAAGTTTTGTCCTAGCTATGGCGAGCTTAATCCATAAGATTTTGCAGACTATATCGACATCTATTTTGTTACATGGTACTTACTAACAGTTATAAATACACCATCTTCATGGGAATGCAACCTATCCTTACAGAAAATGTTCATGCTGCTATTAAAGATTTCAGTGGAACTTATATCCAGTTTAATCAGATTTCTGTGCTTCTGTACTACGAAGTTCAGGATGTTTATTACAAACACTTCTACAGGAAACTACTTGAACTTTTAATGGTAGAGATTCTTTTGAGCTACCCCAAACACACGGTGTTGAATTTATCTGGGCTGCCTGTAACTGCATTTCCTGTTCAGGGTAATCGTCCCTCAGCCTAAAATACCTCCCAATGCACACCACACAGCCTCTGCGACCTGTGTAGCTTATTCATTTGTGAAGTGCATACCTGATCTACTATCAACTCAACCCCTGGGTGAAGATCAAGGAATCTGCAGCCAAGACTATTACAGAAACGCCGTAGTCTCTGGTTCAGCCTCTCAACACGGCTCTGAATCAGAAGTCCACAGTCAGTTCTATTGACAATGCTGGAGACATTTAGCTCAGCAGAAATTTGCGGCAAATGGCCACAAAATTCACACTTTCAGCAAGCCGCTCGAAGGAAGAGAGGATAACCTCTGACCCTAGGTGGCAAGCATCATTGGTGCTGAGATGAGCCACAGTCTGCAGTTAGTGGCATCTGGGATGGCCTGTTCAACCCCCCTGGTATACACCATGAATGGATACTGGATTTCATCCCCAACCTATTTGACGTTTCCTTAAGGAGCTCAATAAACCGCCTAACATTGGAGCTTCCGACCACTAGAATCCCCTTCTGAAGTTGCCCAGACCTAGCTGGTTGGGGGCTGCCAACTCATAGGATGATGATTGCAAGACCGAATCTGTCCCAGACAATACATCAAACCGGTTGCACAATGGTACAAGCTCATCTTCCTGGAAATCAGGCTTATACGACTGCCCCTGCATGCAGCATTGATATCCATAAACCACAAGCCAGTCACCACCAGGTGACTTCCGCACAGATTCCAACATCTCTGCCTGGACTGCAGGTACTATGACTGGTAGGGGAGAACCTGTGAGATATCTAGCTTCAACAGGGTCACTAATACCACATCTACTGCGCTCACTTGTGGCAGCTTCCCGATTTGTGACTTTCGTTAACAAGGCTGCAAGCTGTGTGTGCAGATCAGCCACCTCAGCCTGCGTCTGAACACAACAACCACAGTCCCTTCACATGCTAAATTTGAAAAAGCAAAGAAAAACTGAGGAGTGAATCCCCAAGCGTTCTGTATAGCAGCCTTTTCTCATGCTCTAATCTAAAGGTGCAGAGACGAAGTTCATTAATTACTCACTACCAAACTCTCAGTTCAAATAAAACCTGATTATGGCAGAATCTGCACTGAGCACTTAATATGATGTACCCACAAAATCTACTAGCTATCCACTGCAACAAATAAAACATCAGACAAAATCCACATATGTCCTACAGGTAATTTTAAAGGTGATGGCGGTTAATCTTCCCTGCTAGTATTCAAATAACACAAATTAAACAAAAGCTATTTACACAATTTAAATTAAATTAAAACAGAAGGTGGCACTTATCGTAACTGTTGCCAAGTATTGACTGACTGCTGCTGCTGTTGCTGCTGCTGCTGGTAAGCCGAGAGCTATTCTTAGCTTGACATTGCAATCTATGGGGAGTCTTCTTTCATGTACCTCAACATCGTAGTTACTTTTTGTATACCCTATTTCAACAGAAGAACGTGGTGCACATAATGTGGGAGTCTATAGCCAATTAAATTGGCTGTTATGTCCCACATCATAAGTGTCATGTTTCTGCTGAAGGAAGATATACACTGCTTAGTTCCCGTTCATATCCGAACTCATATCCCTTCTTCGACAATAGAATGCGGTAGCTACCTACAGTCACTCTGTGAGGCAATCTCCTGCAATACTCGCCTTCCATAATGTTATCTTTTTGATAAAGAGCTAATACCTGAAAATTGCTATATCAAGTGTGTTTTTGTCTATTTTATGTGTTCACACCCCACAGCTATCATCTATGGTAAGTTGTGGTTCATTTCCCTATCATAATTTGTAATTCCTTTTCACCATTTAGTGCCAATTAGCTCTGGCAGTAGAGTTCCTGACTGTGACCTGGACGACTGGAGTTCGATTCACTACAATGCAAAGGATTTTCTTTGAAGCTGAATATCCGGAACAGCCCCCCACTCCCACCCAGCTTGCTATCTAATGAGTATCATGGAGGTACTCCACGTGAAAGAAAATGTCTGGTGCGTGGCGCCAACAGTTACCTCTCATCTTCAGTATCTAAGGTCAAATCAGAAGTGCAGAGCTCTACCTGCTTGTATCCTGCAGTGAAACAGCTGCAGAGTGGATTTGACATTTCCTCTTCTGCAACATATCCTCTTCCATTTCTGACAGCCTCTCAAAGATTCTCTGGTCTCTATTTGTAATAAGTAGACTCCCTTGGTCATTCTGTCATTCTGCACCTGGTCCATCCATCTTATCTGTGAAGTCACCTCCATTTGAGGAGTGGGTAAATACAAAAATTTCAGTGCTTCCTACATTTTTGCTTATTTTTGCATATCAAGACCATGCTCCTGTTATCCACAATAAGTGGTGGTTTATTATACAAAAGGGCACTAAACAGCTAAATGGAATTACAGGTTGTAATTCTATAAATAACTAAGGAAGTTTAGGGATAGTAAATCCATCACTCGGCGTGGATGAATGTGAGAGGGTTATGATGAACACACAAACTCTCACATGCATTCGTTTAATCCTTAATCATGAATAGAGCTGAGATATTTCAAAGGGATCATACAAGTACACACACTGAAACTTGTTATATGACAGTAGTCAAAGGTAAACGAGGTGGGAATATAATAATTTTGATCAGAAAAAATTGTATATAGCATACAAATAAATAAAACAATTACATAAATAAGTGATAAGTTTCCTGGTGGGATCTTACTGGAGGTTAAGGTTGGGGGGATGCCTGGTGTAAATGATATGTTTGTAGCCTAGTTCCCATCAGATGGGGTAGTGGTATCAGGAAAAACACTGAAGTGCTGTCACTGTGGAACAGCCATTGAGGTTGTTCAAGGTGAGGCATCTGACATGGGCTGCCATTGGATGGTATCAATTTCTGATATAAATTTTTGGCCTATGTCTGTTCATCCTGATGGACAGTTTGTTACTGTTATTGCCTATAATAGAAGCTGTTCAATGAAGGCTAGTAAGTTAGAGTTGCACACATGGCATCTCAATAATTGGAAAAGATTCTCCTATGAAAGAACATGAATTTATAATGGTGGCTACATGCATGCTGCAAGTTATGCAGCGATGTTTACTGCACGAGATTGATTCATGTGATAATCTAGGAGAATTAGATGAGTATCTGTGGGTGCAGATGTTCTTAAGATTGGGAAGAGCATGTGGGATGCAGTGGGTGACGTTTTGAGAAGAAGGATACACATTTCAGGAAACAAATGTAGTTAATCAGTCCTCTGTGGAACAATCTGCTTAATGAATTCAACACCAGTAAAGAACTGGATGATGCATTCATGTTCATCGTTGCACTCCTGTCTTCATGTATTGGCGAGTGATCTTCAGATCGTAACAATCTTTCATTCAGTACAAAAGTAGGAGTGAATGGAGTTTGAATAAGTACTTTTAATTTTACTTTCCATATTCTTCCTTATTTCAGTTGGTCATTATCGTGTGTGTTTGTGTGTGTGAGAGAGAGAGAGAGCTGCTATAGATTACAGATATTATTGATGTAAACCATTTAAAGCCTCTTATCCCAAATTAATTAAAACACGTTCTTTACTGGTGCAATGACATCCAGCTCGAGGACTGCTGGTCTTTGGTAGCTCAATGGTTAAGACAGTTGTTCTCAGAGCTCAAATCCCAGAAGGGCCACGAATTTTTAAGACTTTTGCTTGATCATATGAGCTGCCAGAATGTTTCATGGTTTATATTCAGTGTTAAATTGTAGCTTCAGCCTAGTGAAAGATGAGAATAGGTGTATAATGAAATTGCCACCAGAATTGGCATTCCTTCACAATTATAATTACAAAATAAATAAAAAGTAAGTAAAAAGTGAAAATTGATGGTTGAGGGAATTGGTATATAATTTGAAATTACCACTTGCCTGTATGTTAATTATTTAGTGTTATAAAATATTTAGCTGTTTATAATTTTAATCGTCTAAATTACTTGGACTATAAAAAGAATATTTGCATTGATGAGTCTTCTCTTCTACTGCTATATCAAATTTTTAGCAACTGCAGTTTTTCTGTTAATTTAAAATTTATCTCGCAGTATTGGCTCACTATACAACACCACCAGCAATTTGTATTCAGCTCACATTAAAGTCAAATTCTAATGTTATACATCTTTTTATCATCATATAGCAGTATGTAAGATGCTTGATAATTTAAGATTTCCAAATCACAATAATCTTTCTGAGAGTGCAAAATATCTATTTTTATTTTTTATTAATATATTTTTTTACTATTTGCAGCCTAAATTCTATGGAGTCTCTGAAAACACAGAAGAAAATAAGCAAGATAAATAATGACACATCTCAATAATAGTGAACTACATACTTCGTCCAAGTCTAAGATCTCTTCAGCAGCTTAAGTAGTGTTGCTGTGACAGCAGACACTTGCTACTTAAACTAAAAGTGTTATTTAATCCTCATGAGGATAGATGGCAATAATATATTGAGTATGTTGAAATGGCTTGGAGGATCAAAGCAAGAGGTGTTTTTAAAACTAATTTCATATTTTGTTTCCTCTCAAAAGTGTACCCCTTCTGCTTCTACAGACACTCGTATAAGTGTTTCAGTGGCCTGTTTCTAGTTATCACATCTGTGATGAAATTATACAGAGCATCTAATGCTTCTTTTTATATATATATATATATTTTAAAATAGTGTAGCTCAAACAAATGTTTTCAACCTGTCACTTCATTTTTGTTTTCTGTTATTTGTGCCTTCCTTGCCTTATTAATTTTTTTTAGTTCTTCACCTCTTCTGTCCTAATCAGCTAATAATAATCGTATCACAAATGTATATTTTTTTAAATAGCTGTACATATTGTTGGTTTGTACTATTAATCCAAACAGTAAATGCACTGAATTAATATTAAAGTTGTTACATTATTGTTAGCCTGTTTTATATATTTTTTTATTATTCAGACACTGGTAATGATGAACCACTGAATCATGAAATAAAATTTTGAAGAGTGTTGTAATACAAATAATGTTCATGAAGAATGTGGCAAAGACATGATTAGTGTTTGATACTTGGAATATATAACAGTAACCGGTTTCGAGTTACAATGAAAATTTTGTGCATAGTAATAAACTGTTACTGGAAGATTTCAGTGTGATCTGAATTTTGTAATGTATGCTCAATCTGTAAGTTTTCCTCTGTGGCACAAAAGGCTGGAATATTGGACTGTTTTGTAATGGAGAATTTAACCAGAATAAGACATTATTTTTTATGAAATTATTCTTCTACAATGGGAAAAAATTAAAACCTTCACAACTTTTTGTGAAGGATATAAATTTTGTTGCCTTCTTACTAAACCATAGTTGTACAAAGAGGTGCTTATTTGAAATCTCTCTCTGTAATATTATGTGAATATGTTAGACCTTACTATGGAATTATTTTATAAGCTATACAGCAGTTTGTAGTATCCCTTAAAGTTCATAATGCATATGAGGCATGATTTTCAATCATTATCGTTTCAGTTACACTTGAAAGTCTAGCTGTTTGAATTGTTTCAGTGTTTCTCAGTTTTGTTCTCTGAATTTTTTGTGAAATATTTTTGTTCTCTACATTCTTTGTGAAATTGTGAGATTATAATTAGATACTGTTGGGCAGGGGAGTTTGATTCTGTTTCAGTTACCTTTGTACTGTTCTGATTGAACTACTCAAATCAGTTGTTAACTGTAAAGATCTAATTAGAGATCCTTAAGTAAGAGAAAGCTACATTTACCCACTAGTTTACAAAATTGATTTAAGTACCCATCACACTCAGGGAAAAGAATGCTTTGAAAATATAGCAGTTGTCATTGGTTCATAATAAACTTTTCTTTGGTTTGATGCTTCATTTGCTTTTGTCTTAATGTTTTTATTTCTCCAAATAATTTGTGAGAAAACTATAAATTTAATTATTTAAAGATAACTGCAGTGTTTATTACAGTGATTCTAAGCTCTGTGTTAAAGTCAAAATGTTTGCAATGTAGCTATTTTTCTTCAGTTGAACAGTTTAGTCTTTGTGGCAGTTGAAGTGATTTTTATCCTTAAAAAATCTTTCTTGTACCTATGTTGGTGTGATTTTTTTTAGTTTCCTACCTTAATCGCAAAATTGCGGAATTTATGCTGTCACCAAGATGTTTATTGTTTGGTGGTCTAATTGTACAATTTCCTCATTAATGGCCATTGTGATTGCTTATTTGATGAACTGTCAGATTTTACTGTAGTAAGTTATTGCAGCATATTTAAAGAACTAAATTTGTCTTCCACAAGCAGCTGATTTAATTGTATATTGATGTAAAATGGTTTTCTCATTAAGCTTGTTAAAATTGTATTCTTTTGTTGTTGCTGTAGTAGATAATACATATGATTTTTTCTGTGTTAATATTCATAACATATATACAATCTCATAAATATGTTTTTGCACCAATGAAAGGACAACAGTAATAGCAGTTACAAATGTTCATAAAATAGGCATTGCTGTTAATTGTCTTGCACTACAGTATATTATTGTAGCAAAATGTTGCAGTTATATATAAATGTAATAAACCTGTGAAATTATATTTTCTTTATGGAAATGAATTTTGATATTGGTGAAATGAATTAAATTTGTCTAATTTATTAACTGTCTTTTATTTACTAATTTGTCACTTTTTTACAAATCTTTCCCAGAATGTTTTATTATTTTATGGCAGAACAGTTTATATACATTATAGGTAGCAGAATGGTAGTGATATCACATAGATAAAAATATTTGAGAGTTAACATTACACAAGTCTTCGATTTTAATATAATTAATTAATTAAAACATGATTTGTTTATTAAAGTGTAAGCTGTTCTGCTGATAATTCACTGTTTTGCAATTTTTTCTTCACTTTGTCATTAGCCATTGCTTTCAACTTGTTAGAATATTTAGCTTAGAAAAAGCTTTCCGTGCCACTGGTTTTCTCCCTTCTCATACACCAGTAATTTATATGTTCTTGTGTTTTCTCTTCCATCTGGAAGCTAATGGTTCTGAACATGAAACATGATTTCTAGATTTCAGACTTATAAGGCTGTTCAAAATTATAATTTTTAGATTATGTACCATTGAATATCATAACAATTTAATTATTTTTGTTTCCTGTTTTCTCACTATTTTGAAAAATGTTTCCTTGCCCTTTCCTTCAATATACCACACTGACATTACAGTATTTAGTAGTTTCTTTCTTGAAATTACTGCTTATTTTTGTATTGTTGATTCATATTGTTTTAGTTATGAATGACCAGGAGAAGTCTTCAGCATGGACAATGAGGTTGAGAAGAGAAACGAAGCAAATGTATGGTATGACATCTCAGCTATCTAGTCTTAAAGCCATTACAGTTTGATGGGTACTAGAGGATTCAGCAAACCAGTGGCCAAAATTGAAAGGGGAAATAAGTGCAGTTATAAAAAGGCACAAATTTCGAAATTGAAGAGATATTTCAAGGAAAGTTTCAGCAAATGGAAGGCACAATCACAGTAGAGTCAAAGTGTGAAGAATAATAAGAGGTAATAATAAAAAGGTGAAGAAATATTTATTTGAAATCAGAAAATAGAGAAGTACAGGATCTATGTATTACGATAGGTAGGCGAGGCACCTGAAGAGATTTGTGAGAACATAACAGATTTAAGAGACAGCTGGGCAGTAGGGAATACTTCAAACAACTAAATAAGGAGTTAATAACAGCAAAGAAGGTGGCCAAAGATGGGTTTATGAAGAATATTATTGGTGCAGTGGTATCAGTGAGAGATGCTTCTAGAAATTTATAAAGCTATGTTACAAAACTTAGGGGAAGGGAGGGTGTTAAGACAATTATAGGATAGAGAAGTTACTGAGGATTTGAAAAAGGCAGAGAGTTTTAGTAACTGATTTCATGAGACCATTAGGGATGATGATTTAGGAATGGGAGGGTGTAAATCAGAAAACGAGCTTATCCACGCAATTAGAAATGGGCATACTAAGAAATTTGAAATTCATCTTGAGGATGTTATGAAGGAACTAAGAAAACAAAAAAAGTGTAAAGAGACTGGTGTAGGTAATATTACTACGGATGTCTTTAAATTTAGCAAGATGTGACATTGTACCTTATCTTGAAATGTTATTTAAATTGAGTCATGATAATTAATGTTTACCAGAGGACTGAAAAAGTGTGATAGTAGTACCAGTCCATAAAGGAGGGGATGACAAATAAGGTTGAAAATTAAAGGTCAATCTGTTTAACATCATTGGTAGCTAAATTAATGCAGATAATGAAATGCAACCACATCAGAGGTATATGTGAGGATGTATGTGGTTTTCAAGTCAACAACATGGTTTTGGACAAAGATGTTCATACAAATCTAGGTAGGCTGTATGCAAGACATTTCTGATGAAGTAGAAAAGATAGGCAAATTGATAATGTAGTGCTAGATCCTTCAAAAGCTTTTGATAGTGAGAACCATAAAATTGGGCTAAATAAGGTCAAAACTATTGGTGTGGATGAAAAAGTGATTTACTAGTTAGAAGAATTCTTAAAAAGTAGAAAGCAAAAAGTTAGGGTAGAAAATGCAGTTACATAATGTTGGTCAGACCATTGCTTGAATATGGTAGTGTAGTATGAGACTTGCATGTAGGGAATTAACATTCTCTTACAATTGTTAAGAAGAAATTCAGTGCAATCTGGATGTTATTTCGGAATGGTATCATAAATGGGAACTTACACTTAACTGCAAAAAGTGCAAGGCAGTGTGGGTAAGCAAATGGGACCTGCACATGATTTCCGTTGTAGGTAAAGCTAATTCAAGATTATGATTCATAGGTCATATTTTCAAGAATTGTAATGCTCATACAAGGGAAATAGCATACAAAAATCTAGTGTGTTCACAATTGGATTACTGTTGTGGAGTTTGGGATCTGTATCCCAAGGGATTGATTGACGCATTAGAGAAAGCACAGAGGAGGGCCTCTCGATTCATCAACTGCTTTTTACAGCCCTTACAAAAGCATCACAGAATTGATACATAGGTTGGGCTGGGATTGTTTGGCAGACAGACAGTGTCGTTTTTGTTTGAATTTATTGGAGAATATGTGAAATTCTTTGATTTACGAGTGCAATGGAATACTTTTTCCACCAACCTATTTAGGTCGCAATGGCAGGAAGGATAAGATTAGAGAAACATGATGTCATACTGATGCTTTTGTGTATTCTTTCTTTCCTCGGGTTATTCGGGATTGGAATGCACAGAATTAGGATTGGTGCTTTGCACCCTCTGTCACCCACAATATTTGTGAATTGCAGAGTATGGATGTAGATCTTCATTTTGGGTATCAAATACAGGAGTTAGGAGGGGATGTGAAGAAGGGCTGTTAGATTAGTTTCTGGAAATTGCTGCAGAACACAATCGGGAAGTGATATGATGAAGGAGCTGGAATGGGAATCATTGGAAGACAGGAGGAGGGTGAAGAGAATCATTAGGTGTACAAGGCATATATTGATGATGAGGCCTGGAAAGATATTGGTGGAAGAATTAGGAGAGGTGTGTGGAAGGGAAAAAGAGGATCATGACACTTGATTTCAGACATAAGGGTGTAGGGAGATTTTCTTTCACAGGTAAGGGGGGTCAGAGATTGGAATAAATTACCAAGAGAAATGTTGAATAATTTACAAATGCTAAAAAAATTTAAAGTTGAAATTAGTAGCAGGAAAAAGTAGGTGTGTAGGGAAACTGCCACCATTGCAAGTGCTCCATTGCAATTAATTAAAATAAATCCTAGTCAGTCTTCATTTTTGGAAATTGAGGGTTAAATATTGTAAAATGTATTTGCTATATCTATTATTATAGAAAATCCCTTTAAGTAGTAATGACTGAACAGCTTCTCACCTCAAACAGCATGTTCATATGGTAATGGTGATGGGTTTCACCACAGTCCTAAAATTGTTTTTGGCACCCATTTTCTTTTGTTACTATTCATTTTTTTATGGTATTACAAAAATTCATGAAAATACTAATTTATTTTTCTTTGAAGGATTCACAAATTGTTAGACGATAAGCATTATACAAATATAAATTTCTTCCATACCAGAAACACAGCCATATATTGAAGAAATTGAATGAAGATAAATACAGAGAAGAGCTACTAAAAAAAACTAAAGATTGTTTATGATTATAGGGTGGGGTCAGAATAGCTTGTTGAAGGCTTGAAGTGTAAATATCTTTAATGATAAACTCAAATGGGCAGGTGGTAAGAAAAGTTTACAAAATCCTACATTTACTGGAGAGGATGTACCAGAGAAATTAGGGAATTGGGTTACAAAACTTTAGTCAGACCATTGGTTGAATATGTTGGTGTAGTTTTGGGACCGAGCTTGGTGGTGTAACGGCTAGCGTTCTGGCCTCGCATTCGGGAGGACGGCGGTTCGAATCCCCGTCCGGGCATCCAGATTTGGGTTTTCCATGGTTTCCCAAATCACTCCAGGCAAATGCCGGGATGCTTCCTTCAAAAGGCCATGGCCAAATTCCTTCCCATTCCTTGCCCCCCATCCTTTCCCGTCTCTAAAGACCTCGCTGTTGAGAGACATTAAGCAGTTTAAAAAAAAAAGTAGTTTTGGACCCATATTTTGGGTATCAAATATAGGAGTGGGAGGGCGTGCAAAGAAGAGCAGCTAGATCTGTTTGTAAAAATTATTGCAGGACCTTGTCAGTAACTGATGTGATAAGGTAGCTGGATTGGGAGTGATTGGAGGTTGGGGAGGCTGAAGAGAGTGATGGGAATGTAGAAGGCATATGTTGGTGTGGGGTTTGGAGGGATGTTGGTCAAAGAATTAGGAATAGTGAATTGAAGAGGAAAGATGACCATGACCACAAGGTGGCACTCGATTTCATGCATAAGGAGGTTTGAAAGGGAAGGGAGTCTTGGATTGGAACAAATTACAAAGTGAAGTGTTGAATAATATACCAAAAATTTTGAAGGAATTTAAAATTAAAATTTGTAAATTGCAAAAGTAGTTGGAGGAGTAATTTAATGCTCTAATTATATAAGATAGTAAAAATAATAAAAAGGGATAATTAGATTACTTAGGGAATTGCCATCAGAACATGTTCTCCATCACCATTCCATAAAATTAAATTAAAATTATTCTAACATTCATTTTGAACCATATCAGATATGATTTACATTATCAACTTTCCTCTTGAGTGGACAGATTGTGGAAATGAACATATTTTATCGTCTCAGAAAACGCAGATGCATGCAAATGGGGAGTATAATGGAATGTATTTTAACAGTATCTTCATGTATAGAAATTTGATGCATTGTGCAACAGGTCAAACATAGTTTGAAACCATTTTATTAGAATTTTTTCCCCAATGATAGAAATTTTCTATACGTCGCTGACAAAGGAATATATTTTGTATATTTTACTGTGCGGGGATTTCAAATAACACATATCACCTTGGCCACTACATGAACTGACCAACTATAAAATTGCACCTTTACCAATGTAGTTTCATTATCATCACTAACTGCTACAAGGTAAGTCTGGATTTTTTACTTATAAAGGTGATATTAAAATGAATTTCTTGTGCCTTTATTCTCTGATAGGATACAAAATGAATGGTGGGAAGAGACATTTAATAATGCAAGTGAAATATGCCTGTTTAATTCATGATTAAAATGTCACTACGGAAATATAAAATGTTTCTGATGTTGAAGCTACTTTTTATGGTTCTTACTATCCCAAATTGTATGAATCTAAGAAAAATAAATTATTTTGGCGAATTTTTATAAAAATAAATTTGTTATCATGCAAACAATGAATAATATTTGAACAGCTGCAGAAAAAAAATAAAAAATCTGCAACTCGGATCAAACCCTTGACTTAGCACTTTAACACAATGCTTTAAAATTAATGGATATTCAGCCATTATTGTTAAAAAATATTCTCTACTACTATATGTATATTGGTAATACAATTTTAACACTTGGTTTCTCATAACTAAAGACCTACTCCGATCGATGGAATGGATGATTATACCTGAGCTGTCATACTATACATCCACCTTGTTCTTTTTCCGATACCTTGTAAAATATTAGCTTTTCAGAAGTGTCCTAAGAAATATTCATCTTATGCTTTGCAACAATGTGATTTCCCTTCTTGTATACAAAGTCACCTGTAAACCAATTTTATAATTACTAGATTTTTCAGTTAATTGTAATGTTTCTAATATAACTTTTATTTGTTTAAAAACTGCTAACAAACCATCAAATACTTTAATTGATGGCAGTACATCACAGAATCACCATGCATTCTGAAAGTTGTTAGTGATTGAGGGTGAATTAATTTTTTTTTTTTTCACTGCATTTGCTGACATCTTGTTTTTTTTCCCCTGCCTTATTTTCCAGTGTAGTGAAAACTGATGATGACCATGAATTGTTTATTTGAAATGTGTAATTACTATTCTCTTTTTGTCATGATCAGTTGAATATTTTTTTCCCATGCCTTTTATGAGAATGGTTTCTTCTTTCAGTTTCTCATCTCCAGCCCATCCCCAGCTACAGACTTACAGGGACTTATGGGCTGTATAGTCCAAACCAAAAAAATGGAGCTAAGAATTCAGTCCCCACCATCATCTGCATGTCTGTCATCTGATTGCAATTTCTGTATCTATTTTGGGAAGCCCCCTGTTTCTGCATTATATCTGCTAATGGCAAAATGCAACAATATTAATCTCCAAAGAACCCAGTTCAAAAACAGTCATTCAACATGTTTAAGTACCAAGTTTGGCTAGGTTTCTCAATTGGTTCTTGGCACTCAATCCCACATCTTTAAGAAACATATCAGTTGTCATTATTTTTTTCGGTAAATTGTGTATGACATACTTTTGGAACATAACATGAGTACTTGTCCTATTTATACAGAATTCTTTGCATTGGATCTTCATTAAAAAAAAAAATTGTCTCGGTTTTCATAATTTTTGGTGATGATTCATGAATTTCTAATATGACTGTACTGTTTGTATAATACAAATGTGTTGTTTGGAATGTGCTTGATCTCCAGGGCCCTGGTATGGAGAAAGTAGTTATTGAAAGAAGGCAAGACCAGCTGTTGTATGTTGTTTAAGATGTTTTTCAAATCAAAGAGTGCTGGAGGATTTTAAATCAGTGTTAACATTTGTGGCTTCTGCTTCCATCAGTTTACAAATGGTTTAACTTAGAATAATATATTGCTTCCCATTATATCTGTGATTAGAAAATCCCTTCTCCAATATTATTGTTTTGTGGGGTACCATGTAGTACATACTAAATCATTGTGGCATTTATATGCTTAAACATGTTTAATACAATGTAACTAACCATTTTATCGTTATTAAATATATAAAAGTTATTTGAAGCAATTTTTTAACTTATTCATGTTATTATAGGCACTTGAATAATTCATTTTCAAAAGTTAATTTATGCTGAATGAAGTAAATAATGTGATTTTGATGGATTAAGAGTTTGAAAATTCTTACTTTCTCTCTTCTGGTGTGTTACTTGAAAAGTGAAACCTACAATGAAATATTATTTTTATTCACCAAGGATACTTGTTACAGGAAGTGTTAATCTGATGTAGAATTCAGACCAGCTTAAAGTAGAAACCACCTCTTGAAAACAGGTTAGAAAAGATGTTTAGGATTGCTTACAAATTTGACCAATGTTAACTGAATGCCAGTAGCCCTTCAGTTAAGATACATTTATTACTATTGATTGCTAACAATTTCATCTCTAATTACATTAAAGTTTTGAAAACTTTGTGAAAATAAATATGTGTTACACAATAAAGTTTGATAGCACAAACAGCTTTAAAGTCTCAATTCTCTCTCCAAGAAGCCTTACACAATCCCAGTAACCATCAAGGTTAAGCTGGATTTGAGAGAAACTCTGAAAGTTCATGGTGACTTTCCATAATTGCTTCAGGGTCAAGAGAAGCATCTTCAAGAACTGCCTCTAACTGGTCATTTCTTTCATTCTTTTTTTATTTAGAAACCAGTTTGTAGGCAGAGGATGTGATGTACTCAACAGGAAAGACAACGT
Source organism: Vandiemenella viatica (assembly GCA_031002005.1). Classification (NCBI taxonomy): domain Eukaryota; kingdom Metazoa; phylum Arthropoda; class Insecta; order Orthoptera; family Morabidae; genus Vandiemenella; species Vandiemenella viatica. The sequence goes on along the minus strand of JARYHS010009186.1, from coordinate 117,672,187 downwards.
AGTAACAAGTCAGCTTAAACTTACTATTGTAGCAGGAACATTTGAATTAATGTTGTTGTAATGGTGTTCTTTGATGTCCTTCATTATTTATTTGTTTTTGCTCATCTAGAATAAATTTATGAATTCGCCTCCAACTTTAAAAAAGAATTAAAATGAGTTTTGACAAAAAGGATGAATTTGATGGTAGTGATTCAAAATCAAATGTAGAAAAGTGTGATGATAGCTTGAATGTTAAACAAAAACTCCTCCATTTTTTTGGTAATATTACTGTTGAGCCACTAATAATATGCTATCTAATTCCCATAGCTCTTACAACACTCCCTGTGGACAATTTTAACCTTGAAAAGGCATGTCGTGTTGATCTCCAATATAATGAAACAGTGTGTGATGCTCTTACTTCGCGGAATGTTAGTACTTATCAGATTGAAGATGATGAAGCACAGCGTTTGGTGGCACAGATGGTCACTTGGAAAAATGCTCTACGTTCATCACTACCTGCAATCATTGTAGTATTTGTAGGTTCTTGGAGTGATCGCCATGCTCGACGAAAACCATTACTTCTAGTTCCCATGGTTGGGGAACTGTTTACCAATTTTTTCTTGTTATTATGTAACTACTACTTCTTTGAATGGCCACTGACAGTAGCTGGAATTGTTCAAGGCTTATTTCCTGCTCTTACGGGCAGTTCTATGGTCATGATAATGGCTGTTTTTAGTTACATCGGAGATGTAACATCTGTTGAAATGAGGACTTTTCGAATGGGAATAGTGAATATTCTTGTATTCCTTTGTGTCCCTGTAGGAACTCTCTTGAGTGGAGTGTTATTCAAAGTAATTGGTTTCTACGGTATGTTTTCAGCTGCAGCATTTTTTAACACCATTGGTTTACTGTACGGACTTTTCTTCATTAAAGAAGGAAGGGAAGCTGTTGCCAAACCTACAGGAGTTAGCTTCTTACAAGACTTCTTTGATTTTCATCATTTAATAGATACATTTTCAGTGGCATTTAGAAAAAGAGATGGCTCACAACGTCTAAGAATATTGCTGTTAATAACACTTTTCATTGCTGTACTTGGGCCTAGCTTTGGTAAGTTTAGTTGTAGATATATGTTGATATAAAAAATTATGAGATGCAGAGTGTTTTTAATCCTTCATTTTCAGGAGAAGCAAGTGTTGCATACTTATTTATGAGGCATCGATTTGGATGGGATGAAGTTGATGCCAGTTATTTTTCTGCTTATGCAGAGTTTATTAACTTTTTAGGTATTGATATTATTAAAGTATTTTCACTAAACTGCACAAATTACATGCATGAAATTAAATAATCTTTGAAATTTGTGATTTGCAGGTACTCTTGTAATGGTAGGACTTTTCAGCAGAATACTCAAATTCGATGACACAATGATTGGCATTATAAGCTGTGTGAGCAAAATAATTGCCAGTTTTGTTTATGCATTTAGTTATACAATTTGGATGTTTTATCTTGGTAAGTATAAGTGGCAATTATTTGCACTTTTTTTTGCTGTCATTATTCTTTCGATTGGTTTGAAGCAATCCTCCACCCCTTCCTATCTTGTGCTAACCTCTTTATTTCTAGATACCCCTTACAACCCACATCCTCAATTATTTGATTCATATATTCTGATCCCTGTTTTCCTCTACAGTTCTTACCTTTGACTGTTCCATCCACTAACAAAACCAATTCAGCATGTCTCAAAATATGACCTGCCAGCCTGTCTCTTCTTTCAGTACGCTTCTTCCACAAACTTCTTTCCTCACCCATCATTTCCAAAACTCATTTATTTAGTACTTTGTCCACTTAATTTTCAGCATTCTTCTATAGCACCACATTTCAAGTGCTTCAATTTTATTTTTTTCTGGTATTTCTAAAGTCCATGCTTCGCAACCATAAAATGCTGTGCTCAACACACAGAGTTTTAAAAAGTTTTTTCCAAGTCCTAGATCAATATTTGAAACTAAAAGATTTCTCTTTTTCATGAAGGCTCTTTTTGCCAGTTCTGTTCTGCTTTTAACATCATTCCTGCTTCAGCCATCCATTGTAATTTTGCTTCCCAAGTAGCAGAATTCACTTACTTCTGTTGCATCCAATCCTATTTTTATATTTAATTTACTGTGATTGGTATCATTTCTGCTACATTTCATCACTTTTGTCTTGCTTTGATTTATATTCAGTCCAAAATCTTCCTTCAGTATTTTGTTCATGCCATTCAGTAACTTCTCAATATCCCAAGCTCTATCTGCTAACAGGACAATGTCATCAGCAAATCATAGCATACTGATTTTTTTCTCCTAGAACATTTATACCACACGAAAATTTTTCTTTTACTTCCTTTATTGCTTCCTCTACATACATGTTGAATACTAACGGGGACAGACTACAACCTTGTCTCACACCCTTTTTAACTGATGCATGTCTCTCATGATTTTTTGCTTTTATTATAACCACATGATTCTTACATAGTTTGTAAATTATTCTTCTGTCTCAATATTTTAGACCTGACTTCTTTATAATTTTGAACATCTTGTCCCATCTAACATTATCAAAAGCTTTTTCTAAATCAACAAACGCCATAAAAGTATCTTTCTTTTTATTGATCTGCCCTTCAAGTACAAATATTAAAGCCAGAATTGCTTCTCTTGTCCCACGGTTTTTTCCTAAATGACCAAGTGTGGTGGATAAACAGTTAACGTCCTGGCCTCACATTCGGGAGGATGCTGGTTCGAAGACCCATCCAGGCACCCAGATTTGGGTTTTCCATGATTTCCCCAAATCACTCCAGGTGAATGCCGGGATGGTTCCTTCATGGCTGAATTCCTCCCCATTTCTTGTCCCCAGACCCATTCCGCCTCTAATGACCTCGATGTCGATGAGCCATAAAGCCATAAGAAAAGAAAAGAAAAAGAAGAGAATAATAATAATAATAATTCCTAAACGCAAACTGATCTTCACCTACTATCTCTTCTACTACCCTTCCCATTCTTCTGTATAATATTCTGGTCAGTAATTGTGAAGCATGTGATGTTAAGCTAATGGTGCAATAATTCTCACATTTGTCAGCTTGTGCTTTCTTTGGAAGTGTGAAGATGACATTTTTATTAAAATCAGTTGGAATTTCTCCTGTTTTATAACTTTTTGATATCAGTTTGAATGAGTGGTCTGGTAGCTTGATTTCAAAAAGTTAGCTGCTCTAGTCCGTGGTTTGAATGCCAGTTAAGCATGAATTTTTAAAAGTCGTGTTTTATCATATGAGCTGCACCAGGCTGCTCCATGGTTCGGATTCCACATTAAACTGTAGGTCCCAGAGGTAAGGTAACGGCCATCCTACCTCAGACACAATGGCTTAGTATTCCTCCTTTGGGAAGGATCCAACCAACCTTCTGGTTGTGGACTAAGTTAGTTAATCTTTTGATTCCTTCTTCTCCTAGGGATTTAAGAAATTATGCAGGGATCTCATCAATTCAAACTGCCTTATTTGCTTCCAAGTCATTCAGAGCTCTATCAGATTCTGTTCTCAAAACAGGATCTCCTAAGTCATCAATGTCGACACCGCCTTCCTTTTCCGTTACATTATTGTTCAAGTTGTATCCATCATAGAGTTTCTCAATCTAATCCTTCCATCGGTTAGCTCTATCATCTGAGCTTAAAAGAGGTTTTCCATTGGCAGCTTTAATGTTTACACCTCTTTTTTCATTTCTCCAAAATTTTGTTTGCTCTTCCTATAAGCAATATCTACTTTAGCTATGACCATTTCCTTTTCTACTTCTTCACTCTTTTCTTCTAGCCAATTTTCTTTTGCTTTTTTTCATTTCCCGTTTATTTGATTTTTAAATTGCCTTTTCCTGTTTCATCCTGAGCATTTTTGTGCTTTCTTCTCTGATCCATCAGCTCCAATATTTCTTCTGTGATCCAAGGATTTTGGGCAGCTTGTTCCCTAAAGCCTAATGTTTATTTACCGGCTTTCATTATTTCTCTCTTCAATGCATTCCATTCATCCTCGGTTGAGCTCCTTTCAGAGTTACTTCTTAGACCTAAGAATATAAGGGAAAATATTTTGGATTCTTAAATTAATCAAAAATCTGAAATTTGCTGGATTTATATCCTTATAAATCTGTGAGCTATCGTTTTTTTGCTTTTTTATAATGTAATGAAATTTAATCTTGATGTTTTGCATAATATAAATGAATAATCAATTTGATGAGAATGATGTTAGTGAAATGATTAGTGTAGTATTCATATACAGCAAAACACATATTATTAAAGAAGACAATATGATATAGTATGACTGATAGCAAGCCATGGAAACTTAAGCCTTTCCCGTCCCTCATTGTATAGTTATTTACATTAGGCTTGAAAGTCTCAAAAAACTTCCAGTTCACATATATAAACTGCCATAATCAGGTGCACATATGAAAAAAATGATGACATGAAGAAATTTTTGCTATTTATATATTTATTGAATACAGATGTGAACACAGAAAGAAGCCATTAGTTATTACATAATTGTAGATGATGCAGAAAAAAATTAATATTGTCGTGTTAAACATTCTTACTGTAGGGTACTATTGCTTACATCAGCTTAGGGTCTCTTAAATTATAAAATTTAGTATTGTTGTACCCTATTTAAAAAAAGAAAGTAATCTTGTGTGGTCTACAGACCTGCTGACAGAGTTTCAAGTTCCTGCACATTCCTCCTTTCACTTTGCTACACCTACAGTGTAACTTGAAACCTGAACCAAGGAGCATCCTAGTTTTCTCTATTTGAACAAAGCTTTGCCAGATTTGAAGTTGAAATGAATTTTCTGTAAAAATTTCTGGGAGGTCCAGGTTTAAAACTGAAAACTGATTTTCAAGGTGGGCACATTAACCAGTGAGCTATGTGACAATAAATGATGTGAGTTAATAAACCATAATTCTTATATGCAATGCTTATTGTATAAACTGCCAAATTAAGATTGTTTCTAATGCAGTAATGTAAAAACTTAAATAAATATGTTTATGTATCTTATAAAAAACATCTTTTATGGAAAGTTTTTTCTGTTGTAGGGTTGGAAGATTAAAGCATATCTCACGAAATTTACTTCTAAATAAAAATGTCTCGGAATATAGCTGATTACACCTTTGAATACCTGTTCAATTATAAATTCAACGTGGTATGCAATTTTCCCCCCCCCCCCAAATTCCTGTGTTACCTGTTGAAGTAGATATTCTAAAAAAAACCTTTCTGATTATTTTTCTTGATCAACAGAACATACATCTTCCTACAAAATTTCATATCAAATTATTCAAATGTGATGCAATTACAAGACTGTTTGTTGTTTCCAAAGTAAAAAAATGTGTCAGCATTTCTAAATATTAATATAGAAAAAAATTGCCAAAATTTAAGGGAGGAAGACTGCAACATTAAAATGTTACACAAATACAAAAAAAAAGAAATCTATGTTTTGGGCCCTATCTTTACTCCTAAAAGTAGAAACATATGGCTTAGTTCATACAGGCATCCACAGTCAACACAACCAATATGAATGGTGAATTTGAACATTATGATTAGAGCGGAGGTAGTGGAGCTGACGAAAACAATACCAGTTGAGTACTCGTGGGAAAGGAATTAATCATAAGATAATAAAAATGGTCATAAAAAAGTGGAGAAAATTAAGGGGAAAACATTAATAAAATAATAGACTAACTAAAAATATGTAATTAAAATAAACTTGCAAGCGAAAGTATTATTGGCCGATAAAGTAGTGTTATCTGAGATTGCGATCATGGAAAAGAAGTTGAGGGAGGACTGTGGTATCCAGAATATGTTGATAGGCCAATTCCCACGTCTGGTATTCAGATGCGGTATGGTTTCAGGGAGTACTTTGATAGCTCTGAGTGTGAAACAGTTATCGAGGTCACGAACAGTGGGAGCTAGCATGGGCAGCAACAGCACGGAAGTAAATTGTTTGTCAGTGACCATTCATTCTGTGAGGTGGTATATGAGGTTTAATGTGATACAGATGACATGACGTATGATGGGGTAGTTTTTACTATTGGTAGGGTTACAATAGATTGTGGTGGGTGGATGCATATTTCATGTTTTGCAATGGTACTTATTACTAGGCAAGGAACCAGTTTGGTGTAGAGGCATTAGAGGGTTGGCATTTGTGCACTAGTATATTTTTAAGTTAGGTGGACTGCTGAAGATGATGCAGGGTATTGTGGGAAGGATAGTGGGGAGAATGTGATGACTTTCAGGAAAAGATTTGAGAGACGAAATTAGTTGCTAAGATAGCGAGTTCAGTTGAAGTATACGATACCACCCTTTTAAAGTCATTTTTATAGTCAATTTTGATAATATTTCCCAGTAGTATGTCCTATATAGGCATTAATTCAAGTATAAACAGTAAATTCAATAGTTAAATTCATTTAAACAGCTGTTAAGAAACTTAACCTTTGTTTTGAATAGGTAGTATTTGACTTTCATTTAATTTCACTAAATCTAGATATTTCGTTAGTTCAAAAGATGTTTAGGTAAATAGATAGCCAGAAGATGATTAATTTTGTTGTTAAAAGATCTTACTTAGAGTCTGAATATGTTTAAAAGTGATTTGCCGGTTTAGAATTTTATCACGTAATTTTTCACTCTAAACTCAAAGTATTTAGCTATTAGAAAACATTTAAGAAGTCAAGTGATAGATAGAAAGCATCGTAATTTCGGTTTAAATAACATATTAAAATTTTAGAGAGATTCATACAGTCTAAAGACCGTTTTTGAATATAATTTGATATAGCCAGACAAGTGATTTAGGTAAAAGTTAGATATTTCGGTCTTTTTCAGAGATTCATGAAAAGAAATTATATTCAGAGCAAAGTTTATTTAAATAAAGATTTCTGGAAAAGTTCTATTTCAAAATATTAAAGCATTTGATTGTAATAAAGCGAAATGGATTTTGACGCGAGAAAAACGCTTGGACGAAATGATGCGATCGCTCAGCATTCGGGTGGAGTGATATTTATAAAATTCGTAATAAATCAGGGAATGGACTTAGAGATTCCAAATTTTTACAGTAATAGTTTTTCATTAGGGAATTTGTTTAGAGTTATTTTCAAGTCGATATTCGGAATATTTCAAGACATTAAATTTTGTCTTCGAGTTTTGACCACTTTCAAAATTAGGTAAAATTCTTTATTTGATATCGGATAATAGATGGGCAATAGGAGAATAGAATTAAATTTGTTTCAGCTCAATAGGAGCAATATTTCGAAAGTTATGGCAATCACATCTTTATGACTCTTTTGTGGCGAAACTATTAAAGTTACAAAATTTTTTAGAATAACTTAATTTGACATTTGTAATAATATCTTGCTACTACCAAAATTTCAGAGAGCTAGGATGATTTTTATTGTCATGATCAAATTAGATTTCGTAACATTTGTCTGAAACTGATCAGCTATCTGATAAAGTCCCTGGGAAAATCAAGATAAGGAAGTTCTCACGGTCCAAGAAGCAGCGATCCTATAAATACCCCCTCCAGAACCTACTCTTGCCCCCATTCAAGAAGCAGCAGTTAGTCGGTACAGATGCATTATGTAGTAAGGTGGCCAGCTCTGGGCTCGTGGCGTGGCAGACTGCTAAGTTGTTTAGTATCGGTTGAATTTTTGTCATCATGGGTGGAAGTTTTATTTTGAAGAACTCATGTAGTTAAGAAATAGTGGTAGCTTGGGGTTCGGTCGTGCTCGAATGGTCAGTCGAATCTGTGAAATAGATTTGGAAAGGTTGTCTGATTGCCTGTGCAGTATTCTGTCTTTGTAACATTTTCAAAGAATATATTCATCATACCAGAACTGACCTATCATCATTGAACTTTCACCTTTCCTTAGTTTCTTGGTTAAAACTACGGTGGCGACTGTGTTAAAAGCTAAGTCAGAACTGTAACACCTTAGGTATGCACGATCACAGTTGAGATTCAAGTTATGCTCCACCCCAAGCATAAGCTTTTTTCTTACAAGACCTATGAAGAAGAATAAGGTTCAGGGAGATGAGAAAGACAGGACCATGGTGGTTTTTTGGTTTTGTGTTTTGGTGTACTGACAGTTTTTGGATCAGGATATTTGTTTATGGGCCAATTCAGAAAAATAAATTATTTTTGTTGAAAGCCTCTGCTAATCACCACCATCTTGTATTTTTTTCAGTAATATGGTTGGGATTTTAGAGGTGGAGGGAGCACACACTTAATGATTTCATTGGCTCATGTATCATAAAATTCACAGCTAAATAAAAAGTCTTAAAACACCAATGATTCTATTTTTGAATACCTATTCAGTTGATGCTGCATTCATTGGAGTACATGAAAACTTTTTTTTTTTTTTTTTTTTTTTGGGAAGTACACCCAAAAAAATTTCTGTACTGTTTGTCTGCAGATTTGCTTTGTAGAAATTTTCCCATAAAATTTTGTCACAACAATTGTTTCAGTTAGGAATACGAAAAGAGAGATATATCGTATCGAGAAAATTATAGGCTTATATGAATAAAGAAAAATTCTATCATTGAAACATAATCACTGATCTTTAGTGTTAAATAGTTTTTGGGCAGAGGAACTGAAGAATAATAGTCAAGAAAGTGCATTATTTGGGGGGGGGGGGGGGCTGGGGAGAAAAAGAATAGTAATTAATGTCTCAGTTTGAGAGTGTTTGGTATTGTGCATGTGCTGGCAGGTCACATCACATTGGCCATGTTCAAAGAAACTGTTACTTACTGGTAAGATTTAAGACTTAACTTAGTCTACTACCCAGAGGTTGGTTGGATCCTTCAGGAGAAGGTGTACTAAGAGAGTGTACGGGATCCGCGCGGGATTTGTGCCAATCCCGCGGGATCCGTGCGGGATTGGCGCAAACAGATTTTTAACTCATATATTTAAAACATAGTTACTTAAAAAGTGAATAAATTAAATAATAATTAAATTAATATATCAATTTTAATGTTAAATGATAAAAATTAATAGTTAACAATATTTTAACTGGCAAAATGACATTAAAACTTTTTAGCATGTCTTAAGTACATTTCGAGGTTTTACATTTTTGTTTTTGAATCCAAACCAGTTTTTAAATAAATAATAAAAAATGGAAAATATTCAGTGTTAGGTCATATTATGTGCCTTACAAAACATCACATAAGCTTAAAAACATGGTTTGCTTAGTGGCCAAATTACCATAGTTTTTTAAAAAATTCTAAATAAACGTTCCATAACACCGAGAGAAAGCATTCCATTTCACAAAGTGAATATACTCTGTAAAGTGTAGACTTGGCTCAGAACAAGATCTCATAACTTTTTGTCACTGCACAAGCACGAGACTTGGCCCTTTTTTTTTTACGAAAATTGTTTTTGTGGCATTCATTATTATATCTCCTGATTCCTTGATTGATCTTACAGTTGATTCACTGTTATTAAAGGAAACTACTCACCAACACTTAACCTGTCAAGTAGTTCAATTTTACTTATGTGGGGTAACGACGTTTTTAGAGTGGAAATTATTATTTTTTAGTAAGAAAGGAGACTTTCTCGGCGAATGATTGCAATGAAGTTTTCATAGGTTGTATCTCCGGATTTCATTGTAAAAACACAAAATTTAACACGTGAAGGAGACGGCGCAGGCAGCCGTCAAAGTATTGTGTTCCTACAACACAATTCGTCGGTACACCCGTGAAAACTTCATTACAACTTTTTTTGCCTTTAGTCGAAATAATAACAAGGAGATGAGGTATTAATCGATGCCCTGAGCGGCACATGTAAACAGGACGCTTTCGTCAAAGAAACGCATTGAGGCAGCGGCCAAAACAGCAATAAGTCAAAGGATATACAATTGCCTTTTGATAGTTGCTAAATAAATAGGTATGCGATCTTTAAAATTATGATAACATTATTTTCCTATCAAGGAATAATCAAATTTTCAGCTGCAAGAAAGGAAATTGTCACAATAACTTTATCTGCAAATACAGAAAATGGGAATAATGAAACCGTGAATAAAAAGCTGTAACTTTTTAGTTCACATAACGTTTGCGGCACATAAAAAATAATTATATACTTAGAAAATCATACTAAATAGGCAACATAACTCAAATTACAGAAATGTGTACTCGAAAATTAATACGTAAAAGTGTATCTATTTACTTACGAATGACGAAGGTTGAAAAAATAAACGTTTGTTCACAGGCGTCAAATGCCAACTGGAAGGGTATAGGCAAACAGTGCAATACATCCGATAGAGACCGAGTGGGGCAGCGAGTCACACACGGACCCACGTTTTATCCACATTTTGCGGATTGCTGATCCTCTTAATTTTGTGCGGGATCCGTCAGACTGTCTAATGATGCAGGGTCCCGCGGGATTGTGGGATCCCGCTTTGCTGGATTGCAATCCCTATCCGCAACCTACTGTTAAACATGGAATCGAAATCACAGAGCGTACCTGAGACATTGAATTTTGTAGGTGAGCACCTTATCGGCTGAGCAACCAAAACTAAGATAATACAAACAATAATACAATATATGAAGATAATAGAAACAATAAAACCTATGAGCATGAATTATGAATTCATGGGGAGAGATAGATAAGAAGTAGGGCTATTTTAAATTGCGGATGATGAGAAATCTATCCCTATTGTGGGGCTGATGAAGATAGTTGTAACCAGGTGCTGATTATGAGAGTTAAAATAATGTTGCTATGGTAGGAGTAATAGGACAATCCATTGTATTTACAGAAATAAGCTATAGGTTTAGGAGATTTTTCTACACATACCAGATATTGGCCCACCATGAAATCAAGAATATCTTCTGCCCACCTGCAAAAATTCGTAATCGATTTTATCCCTTGAAAGATGACCTGGGTTTATACCCTGTGAATATGGAAAATTGCACATTGTGCACACCATCCATACAATTGAGACTTGCAACACTGAATATAAGTGAAATCCTATGTTATAAATAGAAAAGGCCATGGTAACAAAACATATCATTGATAGTGGCCATAAAATGAACTTTGAAAATATGAAGTTACAGGTCTTTACTTTTAGAAAAGTCATAAAGAAGGTGTCAGAATAAGACATAATTGCAACAGTATTAACAGAGATACGGGGATCTAAGTGATACATAGAAACGAGCATTTGCAACCCCAAACAGATGCGCAGCAAGTTAAGGACTTTAGTGGTAACAAAGTGAGCATGAGCAGAGCTGCATAAAATGACAGAGTGGACGTCATACAGAGCCATAACACCGTTTGTTGGCTGGCATATGATGACAATGACAGCGAAGGCGTTAAATAAACCCTATCTGTCTGCTGAATGACTGCACTTCTGGATTTCTCAAATAGCAGTTACTTGATGAAGATGACAGCATTGTTGGAACATTATGACACTACCTGGCTAGAAACCTGCTAAGACTATTATACTGAAGTATTTTCCATATAAGAGAGCATTTTGGAGGTTAGGAATCTTGCTTGAAGCTTGAAGGAAGTATTAGTTCTGCTCTGAGACAAGGTTAATGGTTTTAAGGCCAGCAAAAATCTGGGTGATAGATTGTCTTGTTGCTCCATGTTTTTATACTTCTTTACCAATTTGTTATAAATCTTAGTTCCTTTCCTTCATTATATTTGTAAATTTTTGTTTTTTATCAAACCACAATGCCTACATAAATGAATACAGGTTACAATTGCTGACTTTATAAAATGCGGCAACTGAATGCAAAAACATGATTTTTGGAAGTTAACAGATTTCTTTCCCCCCCCCTTTTTTAATATATCTGACCTATTTTGTGTATGTGATAGTGACATTTTATTTCCATCATTAATAAAAAAAGTCATATTCCTATAAGTCAATTCTAATTGTGTCTTTGGCAGAGTGCTGCATTGGCTGTAAAAGGACATTGTTGAAAGGCCTGTTACTTAAAGTGTGTCTTCTTTATATATTCAGAAAGTACACTCTTTTCTCTCTCTTTTTTTTTTTTTTTTTTTTTTTTAAGGTCCAATCACCGACTTACTTGGTGGAGCAACAATGATATGTATTCGATCCATAGGCTCGAAGCTGGTATTGCAGGAAGAATTAGGTAAGTGTGTAAATATTATGTGTTCACTTATGAGAAAATTGTAAGAAAATTTCTGAATTCTGTGGTGGTGCATTCTTATGTGTAGTTTTAATAGTTTAATCAATTGATACTGTGTATTTTCTTCTAACGAAAAGTTGTTATTATTATTTTTTTTAAGGAAACTTCTTAATGTTTGCTTCAAAATGTTAGTGTAATTAACACCTTCATAATAACTAAATACAATTGTAATTTATCATGGGGAATATTTATGAATATTGTTTCATTACATCCTGATTTCTAAATGAAATGAAATGTGATGAGTTGCATTTAGTATCTTGATTGTACAAAATTGTTATTTATGTTTCTTAAACTGTAATCCAAATTTTTAATTACATCAAGAGTGTGAACTTTGCCAGGCTCTTGCTTTGGGAGAATGCCAAGAAATGACCCCATTACTTGCCTAGTAACAACTACCACTGTTGAGTCAGTAACTTCAGGAGTTTGCAATTTTTGTAGTGAAATTAAATATAAAATCATCAAATGTGTTATTTAATTTAGATTTGTACCTGTTAAATATTTGTATTTTTTCGAATGACTTATTTTCTTTTAAAACATATTACTTTCTTAACATCAGAAATTTCATGCAATGTTCTGACATTGTGTGCATACTTTTTCTTAATTACATCTCTATGTCCTGTTGACAGCTGTTTTCATCATCAAGGACAATCTATCCTGAGGAAGTGAAGTACTTGTTGTCATCGGACTGTGAAGTGTTGGTTTGCTTATGTGTTGTGTCAGTCAGCATCTATTACTTCTAACTTATATCTGGATTCTTAGTAATAAAGCAGAGCTACATAGCTTTGGATCAAGCCTGGTGGGTGAGCTGTAATGCTCTGGCTTCCTATTCAGGAGAATATGAGTTTAAGTGTGGATCCGGGCATTCAGATTTGGGTTTTTCAGGGGTTCCCCCCATCACTCCAGGCAAATGCCCAGATGCTTCCTTGCCCTTAATCCCTTCACATCTCCTCCTTCCTCAAGAAAAATTATTAAAGTAAACAAAAGTTTGTTACAAATAACAGAAGGTAGATTTTTCACTAATCAATACAAAGCTGCACTAATATGAAAAGAGAGCAACATCCTAAGTTATAAAGAGCCAAGTGAACGTTTTGAATTTCAGATATCAATGACAGTGGATTTAGAATTTTAGAATATCTGCCATCTAGCCTGAAAAAGCTCAAAAATTTGGAAAAAAAGAACATGAGCAGTTGTGGATGGAATTCAAGCAGAAGTTATTGTGGAAAGAGGGAGAGTGACATACCTTCATCAAACGAATATAGACAGCAGAACAAATCTCTAAGGACTGGAAATCTGCAATGGAATGCTCATTTTTCAGGAAAGGAGAAAAAATAAACTGCAGAAGTTTTCTGGGATTACAATCCTCAACACCTCTTATAAATTTCTGTCAAATTATTTACCATACACAATCCAAACTTAGCAGAAAAATTAATTGGTGAATTACTTTGGATTAGATTCAAGCCTGGAAGAATTACAGATTACAGTATATATGTACTATGGCAAATCATCAAGAAGATTTTGGAACAAAATCTGTACCTGTTTTTCATAGATTTCAGGATTGCATATGATTTCATTAATTGGGAAAGGCCATTTAAGTGTTTGACTGACCACCTTGAAAACCTCAGAGCAACTGGATTGGTGGAATCCATGAGTACCTTTCACAAATTGATGTAAAAAAAACAAAAACAACAACAACAACTTGTGGGAAAGAGCAATTGAAATGAGCAAATGATGATAAATCTTTGTAACGATGTGCAGTCCTCAGAGCCTTCTTGTATGAGCTGCAATTAAAGATGGTGATTCAAATGTATCATATATATTATTTCTATAAGGTATTTTTTTGTCACAAGCCTTTATCTCCCTTCATACTTAACTAAAATCAATGAATGAGGTGTCATTCTAAAGCTTATAGTCTCCACTTTGGTCACATATTTTAAGAAAGAAATTTTTCGGAATTCATCCCTTAAACGGCAAAAATGTCAATATTTCAAAAATGCTGTTTTTTGTGTCATGAGCCATTTATCTCCGTTTATATATATATCCAAATAGATAAATGAGAGATTGTCAGGTATCTTATAAATTTTGTAACTGTGTGACAAAATTTGTTCTCAGAACCATAAGTTAGACTGAACAGTATGGCATATCGTTTTAAAGTCAGTTTCTATGTTAATTCAAGCTAGAAAGCAGATCTTCACAGTTTTGGAATAGTATTTTCAATTGCAACATTCTCAAGCATTCACCTGGAGTAATATTTCGAAAATTCGTAATAAATCGAGGCAAAAAATAAAGAGACTTTAAATTTATACAGTGATCATTTTTGAATATGTTGATTTGATTAAAGTCACTTTAAAGTTGATAACTTTAATAACTTCTGAAATATTAATTGTTTATTTCAACATCTGATAATAGTAAACATGCTTTGCTTAATAGAAAACAAAAGAGTAGTTCTTTAGGAGTAAACTAAAATTTATTTAAGTTTAGTAACAACAAAATTATGAAAGTTACTAGCAGTTACCCACGACTTCGTCCGCGTTGAAGAGTGTTGTAATATAAGGTTTTCTTGAGAGGTTTGGTTGGTCAGTGGTTAGGGCATCCAACTGGAGATGGAAAAGTCCCCAGCTTGAATCCCAGTCTCGGAGAGGATTTTCAAAGGTCCTTAGCTCGACCTCACATCTGGCATAGGTTGTGTGACGTGAATTACGCCACAATGCTCACTTGGTTCTGATTCCGTGTTGAACTGTGGGTCCTCTATGTCCAGTAGGATTACTGGGTTACGTTAAGAGGCTACGAAAAGGACTGATTGCGGAGACGTAAAGAAGCCTTGTCACCAGGCCAATACGACCATACAATTTATTTTAGAGCTATTTTTATTAGTAATAAATGTTGCAATAAAATAACAAAAATTTATTTATGTTCCACTACTACTTCATTGAATTTTTAAAACAGTAAAAATATTCTGTTTGTAAGGAGTATTTTCAGTTTAATATATCCGTATATACAATATTGAGGATTTGTCTCCTAGGTTTAGGCTATTTTCATAGCTCTAGTTTTCATACATTTCTTTGAAAGATTTGAATTTTGTTTACCCAGCATCTCTTAAAATTACTAATTTCATCTCGCGAATAAAAATGAATATAGTTTTAATTAATGGAAGCTCAAAACGTCAAAATATTAGCAATACATTGATGGAATCGACTAAATATCAAAAAAAATACTAACATCAAAACAGCAAATAAATACTTAAGTGGCCCAAGGACGTTCATTTCCGTTAGTAAAATTGCGATACTAAAAATGAATATTTTGATTCGCATTGAATATCTGAAAAAAATCTTTAAAAAAAACAGAACTTAATTTGCTCTTTGAATATTGATTTTTTTTTGTTAGGATATAATGGTTCCATCAACAGAAATTTACATA